>CM060322.1:13769588-13844279 GCA_030674155.1 Stramonita haemastoma | reverse complement strand
GGTAGGGAACACCAAACCAGGTGAAATGTTTTTTAAGGTATAATAAAACTTGTGTATGATATGATGATGGTACAGTACTATAACTTGAGACTACATCTGTTAAAGGGGTCAATGCTCAAACTTCGTGCATTTTTTTTCTTGCATGAACATCTGGGTAGATTTTTCCCAGTAAGTAAAGGTTAAATGTTAAAATGTAAGCTGTACACACACATGCACGCAACGCACATGCACCATGCATGCTCGCAACACACACAGACGCCCGCACACACACCATGACAAGCACACACACACAGACCCCCACCCCCCCCCCCCCCCCCCCCCCCCCCCCCCCCCCCCCCCCCCCCCACACACACACACACACACACAACACACGCACACGCACACACTCCCACTCACTCGCTCTCACTTGCTTGTTCACTCACTCGCTCGCTCACTCACTCACTCAAATGAGTGCTTATTCCATTATCCTCAATAGAAAAGAAGGAAATCTGACAACTATTTTTTCTTTTCAGAGATTGACATTTGAAGGACATCTGACAAGGAGTACAAGGACACCCATCAAGGACAACACCGCGGTCAAGGAAGAGGACTTTTCAGTTACCCCCAGTCACTGAGAATGACATCGCTCATCACCCAGGTGGCTTTTACCTCTCCCAGGAAACACGGTTTTTGTTTAGTGTAAACTATGAACAGGAAAAGAAAGTGAACAACTTTTCTAAGACAACCCCTCCCCCATGTCCCCCCTAAAATGAGACAGAATTTTACCCCCCCCCCCCCCTCCCCTTTGCCAAAAAAAATAGAAAGGAAAAAATGTTTAAAAAAAATTGAAATGGGGGGGGGGGAAAGGTGGTTCTTCACAATTGGCATATAAATAACACAAAGTTGTAAAACATAGTCGTCATAATATGAAAGTGTAGAATGTCTGTTCCAATGAGCAGAAATTCAGAAAAAAAACAGGGAGATTGAAGCAATGTGTTTTTTTTGTTTGCTTTGTTTTTAAAGTCTTTTTTTAAAATTAAGCAGTCTGGCAGCACCCTCAACACTGCCCGTTAGTTGCCTTAAGGGAAAATGATTAGTTCCATATTATGACATTGATTTGACATTTTAGGGAATTAGTGTCTGTTGCACGCTTTTGTGTGTGTGTGTGTGTGTGTGTGTATGTGTGTGTTTTATTGAAGTGAATGAACTTAATTTTTATGGAGTGGGTCTATCAGCTACTCAAATGATAAGAGCAATTTCAACTCGTGTGTGTGTGTTTTTTTTCCCCTAAGACTTGAGCTTTGTACAACTTTTATTTGAGGGAAGAGAGAGTGAAATGGCAAAAGAGCAGATGAACAGCTAACTGGAGACTTGGTGTTTAAAATTTTAAGAGATGAGATGTCTATCATACTGCTGAGGAACAATAAACATTTTAAAAATCCAATTAACATAGAATTAAAAAAAAAATTGGATGAAAAAAATTCTGTACAGTGATGTCCCTCTATGCTCATGGGACATTGAGTAGCTTGAAACTGTTGATTTTTTTGTTTTTTGATATCGGTGTAATCAAATGATTGTTTGAGAAAACTCAGTTCCTGTTTTTTTTGTTTTATTTTAAAAATTACAGTGGTAACCTTTTTGTCCTGCTGATTTAATGATTGGAATGATTGAATACAATTTAATGATTGTTTGCAAAAAAAAAAAATAATTATTGTAATGTGCCTTGCAAAATGGGCAACAATTTTGCTAAAAGTTGCAGGTTTTTGGGGTTTTTTTTTCTTCCTTTTTTTTTTTTTTAAACTGTTAATCTGATCAAATGAGATAAACACTTTGTAATAATCTGCCCCTTGAATGCTTTGTAGTTTGGGCTTTTTTTTTCTTTTTAGATAATTTTTTTTTCAGTTATTCGAAAATAGGTGAATGTGTTCCATAACTCATGTGATCGTTGGGCAGCTAAGTGTCATAGATTTCAAAAAAGAAATTGGAAAAATCAGAAAGTGAAAAATTTCTATACAATTATGTCCCTCTATACTCATGGGACAGAGAATAGCTTGAGACTGTTTTGTATAAGATTTTTGTTTTTTGATAATTATGAATGTAATCAAATAATTTTTGAGAAAACTCGGTTCCTGTTTGTTTTGTGTTTTTTTTAAATGAATGGTTACCTTTTTGTGATACTCAGTTCCTGTTTTTTTTTTGTTTTTTTTTTCTAAAATGAGTGGTAACGTTTGTTATGCAGATTTAATGATTGGAATGATTGAATACAATTTAGTGATAGTTTGCAAAAAAAATCTCTTGTTGTAGTGTGCCTCGGAAGATGGGCAACAATTTTGCTATAAGTTGTGTGTGTGTGTTTTTTTTTTTTTTTTTTTTTTTTTTAAATAATAGTTAATGTGATCAAGTGAAACACTGTTATAATCAGCCCCTTGATGCCTCAATAATTGACAATGCTTTGTAATCAGGGCTTCTTTAAAAAAAAAATTTTTTAGGTAAGAACAATTTGCTAAAAGTTGTGTTGTTTTTTGTTGGTGTTTTTTTTTTTTAATAGTTAATGTGATCAGATGAAATACTTTGTAATTATCAGCCCCTTGATGCCTCAATAATTGGTGATGCTTTGTCATCTGGGATTTTTGTTTTGTTTTTGGTAATTTTTTTTCTCAGTTTATTGGAAAATAGGTGAATGTGTTTCATAACTTATGTGATCGTTGGGAAGCTAAGTGTCATAGATTTCAAAAAAAGAAATTGGAAAATATAGAAAATGAAAAATAGCCCATGGTACAGCATTCTTGAATTCTTGATACCTTTATGGTGTCGAGTATATATCATTTCAACTAAAAGTTCAGAATTAATTTGAATGGAAATTCAATTATATCATTTACCCCCCATCCCTAGTTTCTTGGTCAGAGTTTGAAGGTTCACCAAAAGATTTTTGCATATACAACTGTTTTTACCAAACCGTTAATGTAGCTGCATTCTGACATCATGAATGATGTCTACAGTTGAGTTTATTTCCCCAAACATATAATGCTACAACTTTTTTGGGATTGGTGTGTGTGTGTGTGTAAAGGGGATAGTGGGGGTGGGGGACTTTCCAGCTACCCCCTGTCACTGAGAACAACATTGCTCATCATCGAGTTGGCTACTACCTCTCCCAGAAAAACAGGTTTTGTTTAGTGTTGCCTACAAACAGGAAAAATAAACAGTGAAAAACTTTTCCAAGACAACCCCCCTCCCTCCCTATCCCCAAAATGTCCCTGCACAAATGAGACAAATTTTTAACCCCCCCCCTCCCTTCCCCTTCTCTTAAAAAAAATTGAAACTGGAAAAAGGTAGTTCTTCACAAATGTCAAGAGTTGTAAAACATAAAATGAAAGAAAACGGGGAGATTGAAGCAATGTGGGTTTTGTTTTTGTTTTTTTTGTCTTTTTTTAAAAAATCAAGCAGACTGGCAGCACCCTCAACACTGCCTGTTAGTTGCCTTAAGGGAAAATGATTAGTTCCTTATTATGACATTGATTCCATATTTTAGGGAATTAGTATCTGTTGCAAGGTTTTGTGTGTGTGGTTGCTGTTGGTTTTTTTTTCAATTGAAGTGAATGAATGTAAACATATCAGCTACTCAAATGATAGGAGCAATTTCAATTTGATGTGCGTTTTTTTTTCCAAGACTTCAGCTTTGTAGAACAAAAAATTCTGATGAAAAAAATGTCTATACAATTATGTCCCTCTAAACTCATTGGACAGAGTAGCTTGAGAATGCTTTCTATGTAAGTTTTTGCTGTTTGATATGAATGTAATCAAATGATTGTTTGAGAAAACTCAGTTCCAGGTTGTTGTTTTTTAAATGAGCAGTAACTTTTTTGTCATACTCAGTTCCTGGTTGGTTGTTTTTGTTTTTTTAATGGGTGGTAACCTTTTTGTTATGCAGATTTAATGATTGGAATGATTGAATCCAGTTTAATGATTGTTTGCAAAACAAAATCTCTTGTTGTCGTGTGCCTTGGAAGAGGGGCAACAATTTTGCTAAATGTTGGGGGGGTTTGTTTTTTATAATAGCTAATGTGATCAGATGAAATACTTTGTGATTATCAGCCCCTTGATGCCTCAATAATTGACAGTGCTTTGTAATCAGCTTTTTTTTTTAAAGATAACAATTCTGCTAAAAGTTGTGTTGTTTTTTGTTTGTGGTTTAAATTTTTTTTTTATAATAAAAAATTAGGTATTAAAATTGTGATTATCAGCCCCTTGGTGCCTAAATAATTGGCAATCCTTTGTAATCTGGGATTTTTTTGTTTGTTTTGGATAATTTTTTCCCCAGTTATTGGAAAATAGGTGAATGTGTTCCATAACTTATGTGGTAGTTGGGCAGCTAAGTGTCATAGATTTCAAAAATAGACTTAGGAAAAAATAGCAAGTGGAAAAATAGCCCATGGTACAGCATTCTTGAATTCCTGATTACTTTGTGGTGTAATGTATATATCCATATCAACTAAAAGTACAGAATGAATTTCAATGAAAATCAAATCAGAATCATTTAACACCCTACCCCTAGTTTCTTGGCCAGAGTTTGAAGGTTCACCGATAGATTTTTGCATACAACTGTTCTTGCCAAACCGTTAATGTAGCTACATTCTGACTTTATGGATGATGTCTAAACTTGATGAGTTTATTTTCCAAAATATAAATGTTATAAACTTTTTTGGGTGTGGGTGTGTGTGTGTGTGTGTGTGTGTGTGTGTGTGTGTGTGTGTGTGTGTGTGTGTGTGTGTGTGTGTGTGTGTGTGTGTGTTGTTTTCTTAAATTGAAGTGAATGAATTCAAACATAACAGCTACTCAAATGATGGGAGCAATTTCAATTTGTTTGTTTTTTCCCCCCAAGACTTGAGCTTTGTAGAACTGTTATGAGGGAAGAGAGAGTGCAATGGCAAAAGAGCAGATCAATAGCTAACTGGAAACTTGGTATTTAAAGTTTTTAAAAAGATGGGATAAAGTCTATCCTACTGCTGAGGAAGGGTAACAAATATTTTTAGAAAGCAAATTAAGAATATAGAATTAAAAAAAAAAAAATTGGATGAAAAAAATTTCTGTACAATTATGTCCCTCTACACTCGGGGGACATTGAGTAGCTTGAGCCTGTTATGTATATAAGATTTTTGTTTTTTGATAATTATGAATGTAATCAAATGATTGTTTGAGAAAACTCAGTTCCTGGTTGTTGTTGTTGTTTTAATGAGTGGTAAACTTTTTGTCATACTCAGTTCCTGTTTTTTTTGGTTTTTTTTAAATGAGTGGTAACCTTTTTGTTATGCAGATTTAATGATTGAATCCAATTTAATGATAGTTTGCAAAACAAAACTTCTTGTTGTAGTGTGCATTGGAAGAGGGGCAACAATTTTGCTCAAAGTTGTGGGTTTAAAATTTTTAAAAAATATTAATAGTTAATGTGATCAAGTGAAACACTTTGTATCAGCCCCTTGATGCCTCAATAATTGGCAATGCTTTGTAATCAGGGCTTTTTTTTATAACAATTTTGCTAAAAGTTTTTTGTTGTTTGTGTGGTTTAAAAAAAAAAAGTTAATGTGATCAAGAGAAACACTTTGCGATTATCACCCCCTTGATGCCTCAATAATTGGCAATGCTTTGTCATCAGGGCTTTTCTTTTCTTTCTTATTTTTTTTCAATTAGAAAAGAACAATTTTGCTAAACGTTTTTTTGTGTGTGTGTGTTTGTTGGTTTTTTAAAAAAAATAATGTGATCAAATGAAGCACTGTGATTATCAGCCCCTTGATGCCTCAGTAATTGGCAATGCATTGTAATCTGGGATTTTTTTTTGTTTTGGATAATATTTTTTCCAGTTATTGGAAAATAGGTGAATGTTTTTTAACTTATGTGATCATTGGGCAGCTAAATGTCATAGAAATTGGAAAATATAGAAAGTGAAAAATAGCCTGTGGTATAGCATTCTTGAATTCTTGATTACTTTGTGGTGTCGAGTATATATCATATCAACTAAAAGTTAAGTAATAATTTGAATGGAAATCAGAATCAATTAACCTCCCACCCTAGTTTCTTGGCCAGAGTTTGAAGGTTCACCGATAGATTTTTGCATATACAACTGTTCTTACCAAACCGTTAATGTAGCTACATTCTAACTCCATGGGTGATGTGTAAATTTGATGAGTTTATTTCCCAAAACATAAATGTTATAACTTTTTGGTGACTTGTGTGTGTGTAAAGGGGATAGGGGGTGGGGGTGGGGGGGGGGAACTTAAGTGGGAAAGAAGAGGCAAAGAAGGAAAAAGTGTTTATGTGTTTTTTAATTTATTCTATTCATTTTGAGAGTAGTGGAATAAGCACTTGTGTTTAGGAAGGGTATGGATGCATATTTAGAGCAGCTAGGGATAGTAAAAGAGGGCTGGCTGATAGAATTCCTACAACATGGGTTGGTTGTTTTTTGTTTGGTTTTTTTCATCTTGGGTTTTTTTTTTGTTTTTTTTTTTAATTGTTGTTGGGTTTTTTTTTGGGGGGGGGGGGGGGGGGGGGAGGTCCTAGGCTAGCTCTTACATGAGTTGGTTGGTTTTTTGGTGTTTTTTTTTTTGGGGGGGGGCTAGGCTAGAGTTCTTACATTAGTTGGTGGTTTTGTTTGTTTGTTTTTTTTTTTTTTTTTTTGGGGGGGGGGGGGGGGATCCTAGGCCAGAGTTCTTACATTAGTTGGGGGTTTTGTTGGGTTTTTTTTTTTGGGGGGGGGGGGGGGGGGGGATCAAGGCTAGAGCTCCAAGGTTCACCAATGGTGAGATCTTTGAATATGCAACAGTTTATGTGTTAAGGTAACTGTATTCCAAATAAGGGGATTTATGTGGTTTCTTTTGGGCTTAAAAAAAAATTGCAACTTGTTCCAAAAATGTCTTAGGCTTGAAATCACATGATGTAAAATAGGAAATTTTGTGGACACCGAAGTCCAGTGCATAGCCTCAGCTTTTGATAGAACTGGTGATTCTTATTTAAAGCTCCATACTATTGTGAGATACATATGGCCATTGTGGCCACTGGGACTATAAATATGAAATGAAATAACATTGTGTCTATGGCTACATAGCATTTGTCTCTATGCTGTTGTGTCCACATGCTTTTTAATATTCAGACAGACCAGCTGACAGACATCCCTTACCCATTATTAACTCAACTCTAACTCTAACCCTAACACTAACCTCAACTCTAACCCTGGCCCCACATGTGGACACAAAAGGCATGAAGATAATGATATATGCTGACACATTGGCTCGGGGTTGAATAGAATAGAATCGAATCCTTTATAGTAAATGGATAAGCACAGAGCTGGTTTAAAAAATTCTTACATGAGCAGTAATGAACAATAATTTTGAACGCTCAAAAATTGAGATTAATTTTTTGGCCAGAGCTCCAAGATCCACCAGTGGTCAGATTTTGTGCATGCAAGTTTTTTTTCCACCAGTAAATTATCTATATCCTGACTTTAGGGATATAATAAGATAAAAAAAATATTGAGGGCTACCTCAGGGGTTGGTAGAAGGGGTGCTAGAAATTTAGGGGAAAAGGTGCTAGGAAGGGGAAGGGGGGTTATAGGTTCTCCTATATATATAATAGGATGTGGAAAGTGGTGTAATGATAGAGGAGGGGACTGAGTTTCATTTATTTTAGATCATATAGTGTTCATATTTCATTTGATTGTTTTTTAGAAAAGTTTTGGGCTGACATTTTTTTGTTTTGCTTTTGTTTTTCTGGGGGGGGGGGAGGTTTTAGGGGTTTTTTTTTTTTTTTTTTTTTTTGGGGGGGGGGGGGGGGGAGGGTAATAAGTATTGTATTGTATGGTGATAGGGGAAGGCAGTCAACTTTGTGATTTGGTTCAGGGGGCATTTTAGAAAAGTTTTTTTGCTAATTGAGGTAGACTTTAGAATGCTTAATTGGAAAGGAAGGGGGCGGGGGGTGCATTTTAGGTGAAAAAAGTTTTTTTAGAAACTGAAGTAGGAGGGTACTGGCTCTAGAATGCATGATTGAATAGGGGTGTTTTTTGTGGGTATTAATTTTATAATTTAGGGGGGTGGGGGGGGGTGGGGGGAGGGCTAGTATGTTTAGGTCCATGGGAATGGAGTGTGTGTGTGTGTATCTTAAATTTGTCTGTTCACTCTAGGGTATATTAGACGAGAAAAGTGAAGATGTGTCTGTGTGTGGGGGTGGGGTGAAATATATCTTACTAGGAAAACCTATGGAATGGTATACCACAGGTATTTTTCGTCCTCTGTGTGTGAGAGGGCATATATTTTTGTATAGGTGGTGTGAAATGGAAAATGGCACTTGGTGAAATATCCTAACTTTAAGTGTAACAGAGTGCAGATATTTGATCTGCCGCGACTCTGTACAACTTCTCGGCAACGACAGCACGGTCAGACAGTGGGAATGTGGCCTCTAAAAAGAGACTGCATAAATACTACATTTTACCGCTACGGGCAAAGTGCATGTAGAGGACGGTTTTCGACCAACCCCCAGCGATACAGAACATCGCACAATTCACAGGTGTTGATCTAAATTTAGATCCACAACGCTGCGATTGGCTGTTCCGAACGCAAGGGAAGTAATCTAATTACGCCCTGCCACATCCACCACCGCTGACTTTGTGCCGCGTCCCGAGGCCACAGTGGGTACTGACCAGCGTATTTGACGCTCAGATCAGTAGCTCCAAGTTCTTCCCATCCTGCTCGCAGCGCCACTTTGTAACAGAGTGCAGATATTTGATCTGCCGCGACCCTGTACAACTTCTCGGCAACGACAGCACGGTCAGACAGTGGGAATGTGGCCTCTAAAAAGAGGCTGCATAAATACTACATTTTACCGCTACGGGCTAAATGCATGCAGAGGACGGTTTTCGACCAACCCCCAGCGATACAGAACATCGCACAATTCACAGGTGTTGATCTAAATTTAGATCCACAACGCTGCGATTGGCTGTTCCGAACGCAAGGGAAGTAATCTAATTACCGCCCTGCCACATAAGTATACCGTGTGTGTAGTCGACATAAATCTTCTGTTGCTGGATACGCAACTGTCACAAGTTTGGAAAGGATGGGAGGTGCAGAAGGCATTGATTTTTTTTTTCTTTTTTTAGATAAGATTTTCAGAATTTCCTGTCAACAGCTACGATGTGATAGAATCACAGGCATTGAAATGTTGCATACCCAAAAAAAATGGCAGTATTTGAATTTTTACAATGCTTCTGTGTATACTTATCTAACATTTTTGCATTGCAAAAGGCCTTTGTTCCCATTTGTGTTACAAAATCTGGTATAAGAAAACCATTTCAATTTTCATTCTTTTTGAATAAGGTTGAAGGCATCTTGAATTGGTGTATTAACCTGTGAAATCATTACCTTGCATGTTGCTTTGCTGTAGGTCAGGGTCATACCCTATACCAAGGTTATAGCACTCCCAGCCTGTTGATAAACAACTCCATCTGCATCTCTTCCAGCAGTCTTTGATTTCCATCGTTAGCATAAATGCACTTTTTTTTTTTTTCATCTGAAAAAAAATGGGGAAAAGAGATTGGAGGCATTACAATGTACTTAAAAAACAACAACACAAAGATGGGGGATGAGGCTGTGATTCTATCACATTGTAGTTGATGACAGGAAATCCTGAAAATCTGATCTCACACATACACACACAAAAAAACGCAACAAAGACGGGGTAGGGAAGGAATGAAAGAAAAGTCAGAAAAGAGATTGAGGCCCTACAAAACTACAGGTTGTGGATTTTGCTTGTGTTGACAAGACTAAAGTGAAAGATGTTATATTGATCAGTGCTCATTGCTACATGGTTTTTTTTGTTGGAGTTTTGCACTGTATCTGCTATGTCCAGTTGCACTTTTTTCTCTTTTTTTTTAAATTTTCTTTAAAAAAAATTTTTTTTGCAAGAAGGGAACTTCACTTGAAATGTGTGAATTCCATTTGTAGCAAATGTGAAATAATGTATTCCACCTGATCACTGCAATAATACAGTGTGATACAGGTTGTCATTTTGTGTTTGTTCAGTCTTATTGCTTTTTACTGTTTGCTCTTATGGAACCTGGCTTGTGTAAAAGTAGAGATCATTAGCATGTGTGTTTTTTCTTTTTTGGGTTTTAAAAAAAAATTTTTTTTAGTGTTTGGCAGTAAAACTGTTTACAGGCAGTTGTTTAAAATAATGGACTGCCATTTTTGTTTGGTTGGTTGGTTTGTTTGTTTAGGGTTTTTTTTTAGGCTAAAAATCAATTTGAAGTTAAAGAAATATGTGAATTTCAGTAAGGATTGCTGGTAGACCGCTAGTCTTGTATTTAAAGTGATTGCTATTCCAATTTTTTTTCTACTTGTCAATCACATATTTGACATTTTGTATTGAAACATTTAGTATAGTTTTCTTGGGCTTGATTACCAAAAGGCAGTGTTTTTTATTCTTGCTTTTTTATGTACTTGAAGTACTAAGCGCAGAGTGAATCAGTTCACTGCTTATCCCAATTTTCTTTTAAACATTACCCTTCCTTGAATGAATTAAACAATGCTTTTAAAATTACATATTTAGTAATGATTTAATGTTTTTTTTGGTTGAAATTTGAAATCATGTTTGAAATGTATCCAGTTTATCTAGCCAGTTGTGTAACTTTTTTTTTTTAAAGTAGCATTGTAAACAATATCCACATTTTTCTTTTTAAAAAAAATTAATAAAGGATAGTATGTTGTGTGTGTGTTGCATGTGTCAATTCTTGAATCTGAAAGCCATGGTTTAAAGCATGTCTTTAACCTATCCTGTTTATGTGGAATTCTTAGACAATGGATTTTACCTGGTATTTAGTAAAGTTATGCAGTTAATGCCCTCCACTTTTTTTGTTGCCCTCACTCTTTATTTCCTATTATTCCAAGGCCAAAATTAGTTTTATGTGCATTAATTTACAAACATTTGATGCCATTTTCCATTTTTTATATTCAAGACAAGTGAATTGAAAACAATTTGACAATAGCATGTTACATATTTTGCTTTTGCTCCAAACCCAGTTAAGCTTGTTCTAGAATCCCATCAGGAAATGGTGTGGATAAACTTTTAACAATCTTTTTTTTTTTTCACAATCCAAGTTAATCACCTATGTCATGTGATAAAATCCAAGTTTGTCCATCTGAATTAAGCTGAAAAGTTTCATTCCAAACATATTTTTACAGCCAGAAAGCACAGATACCCTGAATGTAGGTCCAATCCAATCCAATCCAATAATCTTCTTGTTTATTATTCATATTATGGCTGGAATGAAACTTTTCAGGTCTTGTGTTTGAAAAGCATAACATGTGACTGTGGTCCAAGACATTTTCAAATGGTGTAATTCAAAAGTGAGCGAAAATCGGTTGGTCGGTCATTGTGTCACTGCTGGTCAGAGCATTGGGAAAAGCCTACCTCCCTCTTCAGCCCCAAAAGAAAAGCTGGAGTTAGGGTCGGGTAGCTGGCTCGCAGCTTAAATTAAAGAGAATGAAAAGGAAATTCAAAACTATTTTTAAAATGTCAGAACTTGAGTAATGCAACACTGATCAGACTGAAAATAAAATCTTAACCTGACCAAGGTCTTTTTTTTTCCTTTAAAAAAAAAGAAGTTTTATTCATTTATGGCTGACTGTGCGTTTACAGAATAATGCATACACCTTTTTCTGTACTTCTCTCTCTCTCCCTGTTTGTTTTTTGTCTCCTATCCCCTTCCTTGCATTTAATTATACTCTTATCACGTCATCACATATACACAAAAAGAACATACATGCTCAAAACATGCACTCTTAAGTACATTCAAGCACACCTTATACAATGTCAATCAATAAGTTCCCCAAAGCCGGAATTTAAACTTAGGCAAAGTGATGCACTTTTTAAAATGTCATCAGATTTATGGAAACGGCCTGGATGCTGCCATCAAACTTGTGTGAATGGTTTCCTACTTTGATGCAGAGATTCCCCCAAGGGGATGCCTGGTGCTCCTTCAGTAAATGTATCCCCACCTTCTGGAAATTATGTGCTACAAATTTGAACAAAAAGACAGCATTATGTGCTACAAATTTGAACAAAAAGACAGAGAACTGAATCTACTTTAAATTATGGTTTTTAAGGGGAAAAAATTCAAAGGTGTCATTTGGAATTATTTTCCAAGCCATATGTAAGGTGTGTGGGGGCATGGCGCGCGCGCGCGCGCGCGCGCACACACACACACACACGCAAATGCACACACCCACATGTGCGTATGTATGCAGCACACTCAGAGCAGCACATGCACATACGCACATACATAAAGGGAGGGGGGATGTGGCGGCACAGGATATGATTGATGAGAATACAGATAATATTATTGTCATCGTCAATGGCCAGATCGAGTCTGCTTCTGTTATGTGCAAAGAAGTAGGTCTAGGCCTATGCACAGCTGCTGTGTGTATATCAGCCATTTTCAAAACTCGTCCGTTTGAGAATGTGAAAACGTGGATGTCTGCTAGAGACGCCGGCCCTTCGCAGCAATGCAATTCTACACGAAGCTAGTTTGGTGGTGCTGTGTGCAATCGCCGTAAGATGGACGATTGCAAAGCATGGATATTCAGGTATGCTATACCTGCATGTGAATAAAGTATAAACAAAAGCGCCGTGGGCCACGCCTTGATGTAGTTTTGAAACTGAGAAATAAGGAAGACCAATGATACAGTGCCAGTGAAGACAGGAATCGGATCAGGATAAAACAAGCCACTGTTTTTATTCGTGGCCAAGCAACAATACTAAGCAGTTTTTATAACTTGCATGCAGAAAAAAACATACGCACAAACGCAAACACATGCGTATTAAACACACACAGGCACAAACGTAAACCAAGATCTAGGCCTAGATACTTGCGTACACACCCACTCCATGCCTCGATCCCCCTCCTTTTAAGACAGAATTTGTGTACTTGTGCATTTTATGCATGCGTGTGTGTGTGCGCGCATACACACACAGATGATAATATATCTCTTAATATATCTCTCTCCTTTCTCACTCTCCTTTCTCACTCTTTTAGTCTTAACTAATTCACTTTCTGATAGTAACAGTAACACACACACACAAACCACACCACAACACACACACGGGGGTGGGGTGGGGGGCGGATAGCCTAGTGGTCAGAACATTGCGCTGGCAATTTGAGGACCCGGTTCGATCCAGATTCTGGTTGAGATTTTTCTCCTGGAGTTAACATCAGTGCTGACTCCACAGATACACACAGGGGCTGGATGTAAAAAAGCACAAGAGTGCTTATTCCATCATCTTCGATATAAAAGAATAAATCAATAAATAAATCAAATCAAACATACACACACACACACACACACACACACACATGGGGACGGGATAGCCTAGTGGTCAGAACATTGAGCTGGCAATTTGACAACCTGTTGGTGGGGGTTTTTTGCCCCAGAGTTAACATCAATGCTGACTCCACTCTCCCCTAAAGTCTTTTGGATGAGACTGTAAACCGAGGCACTGTGCGAATGCACACAGAACATCTTGTGCACACGTTAAAATCCTGTTCCACTTTTTGTAAGAGTAGGCCATTGTGAGCCAATGGGAACATGTCAATATTTACACAACTGCATACACACGGGGACTGGATCAGTGGATGAAAAAAGCACATGAGTGCTTATCACATTATCATTGATATAAAAATAAAATAAAATACACACACACACACACAAACTTCTTGACAAAATAGAGAATTAATCCAGATCAAATAGACAAAGTGTACAAATGGTTATTTCAAAATGTGTATCACTATGAGATAAGAATTGAAGTTAAAACATATTTTACAGAGTGAGTGATTCTGCCAATATGAATTTTCTTTTCCAATGTCGATTTTTTACATCACGCACACATGCACACACATGCACACACACACACACACACACACACACACACACACACACACACACACACACACACACACACACACACACAAAACACACACACACACACACACACACACACACACACACACACACACACACACACACACAAAACACACACACATACACACACATTTCCTGACAATCTACTATCTCGTAGACATTTTAGGGAGCTATAAAATTTCTACCTTCCACAGCCATGAAAAATCAGAATGTCCACATGACATCGTAAAAACATTTTCAAAAAATATTACACACACACACATACACATGCACACACACTACACACTACACACACACACACACACACACACACACACACACACACACACACACACACACACACACACACACACACACACACACACACACACACACACACACACACACACACACACACACACACACACACACACACACACTACACACACACACACACACACACACACACACACACACACACACACACACACACACACACACACACACCACACACACATTATTTTAGGTAACTGGTTTCAAATTCAAATGATGTTTCCGATTTGACAGGTTTCAACAAACCACCGATGTTTGGTGATTTTGAAGCTCAAAGACACTGGATGGAGATCACAGTGAACTTGCCTCCCAGCCAGTGGTAAAGATCTGCTTTGTTTTCACTGCATCTGTCTGTACATGTCCCAGTGTGTGAATGTGTCAGTGTGTGTGTGTGTGTGTGTGTATGTGTGTGTCAGTGTGTGTGTGTGTGTTTGTGCACGCACGTGTGTGTGTGTCAAGTCAAGTCAAGTCAAGTCAAAATGATCTTTATTGAGGGTAAAAGATTAAGTTTACACAACTTTTTTTCATCCTGTGTGTGTGTGTGTGTGTGTACTCTGTGTGTGTGTGTGTGTGTGTACGCATGTGCATGTGTGTGTGTGTATGCATCTGTCTGTTCATGTCTGTGTGTGTGTGTGTGTGTGTGTGTGTGTGTGTGTGTGTGGTGTGTTTTTTACTCTGTGTATGTGTGTGTGTGTGTGTGTGTATCTCTGTGTGTGTATGAATGTGTGGTGCACTCCTTTCTTGCTCTTTCTAAAAAGCCATAAATGTGACACTCCATCATGAAACGAGTCGCTTAGCACCTGACCCACTTTTCTGCTAGGAGCCATTAAAGGCAGGTGGGGGTCAAGTTGTTGATTTTAAGATTTTGATTGATTATAAAACTATACCTATGTAGTGAAATATCAATGCATAATTTTGTTTCCTTTTGCCTTTAAACATGTTTTAAAAATACCAAAACCCTCATTCTGACTACCTTTTATGATGCTTAACTGGTCAATTTCTGATCTTGTCATTTACTGCAGACTATCTTTTCAAGTTGTAATAACTTTTGATAGAATTGTCAGATTTTCAATTTGTTTTTTTGTTGTTGTTTTGTATCTATAGCTATTTTATTGCAAATTAATACCATGTCAATAACTAAAAATTGACCTCTGGTGCAATGCGACTCCTTATGTGGTGGAGTCACAAATATGATTCATCACCCTATGACACGTGGTTGAACTGTTTCAGGTACAAGAACAGCACACAAAATGACTTGCTGTACTGGGGGCTGGATTATCCTCCCCTGACCGCTTACCACAGCTACCTGTGTGGTTTGGTGTAAGTTACAAGACTATCAGTGTTGTTGTGTTCATATATGTCGAGTTATTTTATTTAAACTATCAGTATCAGTGTTGTTTATATTCAGTTATTTTTGTCATCTATGTAAAAGATTGGCATTCAAGGTTTGTTAAGTATTGGGCGGTGTTGGTTTTGAACCTGAAGTTGAAAGTTACTGGGGCCACTGAAACCGTGTGAGGTAACAGCCCTGATATCATGATATAGCTTTCGTGGTCGGTAAGGCGATAAACAATATGGTATGGTATGCTTAGGGTTTGTCAGGGGCTTGTGATCTGTCTGAAATGGTGAAAAGCAGTTTCCTTAGCCCTCCTGCAGAGTGCTATTTTATTCATTTACTTATTTATTCTTTTATATCAAGGATAATGGAATAAGCACTCATGTGCCTTTTCACATCCAGTCCCTGTGTGTATGCATTTTTGTAAATCTTGTCATCTGTTCCCACCAGCACACAATGGCCTACTCTTATGAAAAGCAGAACAAGATTTAGCGTGTATGCAAGATGTTCTGCGTGCATTCACACATGGGGCCTTGGTTTATAGTCTCATCTGAAGGACTTTCACAGTCATTATGATTATCACATCACTAGTTGTCAACTCAGATTTTTTTTCAGCAAGCTGGGGTCAGAGTGAGTCACTGAAATAGTCAGCTCATTCAAGATTTTGCTATCAGAATGATTTTTATAAGCTTTTTGCTGCTTTTGAACAGTGAAAACAAAATATCACGGTAGGTTTCATACCCTTTTAAGCAAGTGAAACAAAGGTACCACAAAATCTCACCATTGATGAACTTTGAAGCTGTAGCCAAGCAAACAGCAAAAAATGTATCTATTCTATCCCTTAGTCTGGCGACCGTGGGGGCACCCCTGAAGACTTGACAACCAGTTCCCTCCATTCCTTTCTCTGTTCTGCCTTTCTCTAAATTTGGTTGAGTTCTATGCCTGTCCATTTGCTAATGTTGTCCTCCCATTGCAAAAAAGCATAAACAAAAAAACAGATTAGCTACTGTTGTCCTCAGTAGTTCATGTGGAGTGAGAGAGGCTTCATTGTATGGTGTACTTTCTCATGACTGGCAGGGCAAAATGGATCAATCCAGAATGGGTGGCCTTGAATGACTCCAGGGGACTGCAGAGCGAGCAGCATAAACTCTTCATGAGATACACAGGTTGGTCAATACACACACACATGCACGCGTGTTTTCATGCAGAGAGAGAGGGTGGGGTGTTTTCATGCAGAGAGAGAGGGTGGGGTGTTTTCATGCAGAGAGAGGGGTGGGGTGTTTTCATGCAGAGAGAGAGGATGGGGTGTTTTCATGTGGGAGGATTGTGAATGATGAAGGGTAGCCTGTGAGGAGAATGGGTTAGGGTGAAAGCTTGAGTATGGTTCTCAGTATGCTGTTGTCTTTTTGTTTGGTAATATGTATACTTGTTGTGTCATATTTGTAAGTAATGTAAGTGCTCGCTTTCCCCCGGTCAAGTTAAACAGCATCGAGCGTGGTTACCAGGTGGATGGGTGACCGTTTGCGCACCTTGGCTTCAGTACAGTACCCCCCCCCCCCCCCCCCCCCCAGTTCACCCAGCTGTAAATGGGTACCTGCCTTCTTTAGGGTCAGAGAAGGTAAAGCAGCGAGGGAGAGGAGATGGGCGCTACCCTCAATATGCTGGCCCCTAGAGAAGCTAAGGTCTCTGACACCTCGCTCCCCTATGAACGCCTAGGTTATGGGACACCTTTACCTTTACCTTACTATAAGCATTTATTTTAGAGGTTTCATAAGAGAGACTAGGAGCACAAAATATCCTTACTTACAATCATCAAGGCACAAAATTGCGAGAGTTCAGGACTTTCTTTCAAGGATGTTTTATACAGTTTGTTGAAACAAACAAAAAGAAAGGACTCCCCCCCCCCCCCCCCCACCCAATCAAACAATAAACAAGCACAAAAAATCCTTGAAGTTTGGGGACATTTCATTTTGCTGATCCAGTTGTTTGGATTTTTTTTAGTTTTTTACCTAACAGTTTATCTGAATATAGGGTTGTTAAGCCAATGTGATATTTTCATATCTATACATCTCAAATCCCCACTCCTTCTCACCAGAGGCTTATCATATCGGTTGTGCAATTTTGTCTTTGTGACCTTTATGATGTGTGTGGATGATGGATGAAAGTGCCTGTTAAGACAGCTACATAAGGGAAGATTTAAATAAGCAGTGGTCATTCTTTTTACCATGATTATCATGATCAGTAAATTTAGTAGCAGCAGCAACAGCAGAAGCAGCAGCAGCAGCAGCAGAAGTAGTAGTAGCAGTAGCAGTAGTAGTAGTAGTGGTAGTAGTGGTAGTGGTAGTGGTAGTAGTAGTAGTAGTAGTAGTAGCAGTAGTATAGTAGTAGTAGTAGTAGTAGTAGTAGTAGTAGTAGTAGTAGTAGTAATAGAAGTAGTATTAATAGCAATAGCAGCAGGAGTAGTAATATTATAGGTTGTGTTGGTAGCAGCATAAGGAATTGTTGTTGTGGAATTTTTTTGTTTTGGGGTGGGGTGTATGTGTGTGTGGTTTTTTTTTGGGGGGGTTGACACACCAAATTTCCTTGAACTGTTCTCTCGGTGGTAGCTCAAACGTGCTCTCTGATCACGAGTGCAGTGCTCTTACCACCAGGCTATCCCCCATACATCACCCTTCTCGTAATTATTACATGTATCACCTGTATGTACAATTTGTTCAACTTTACAATGTTTAGTTGCTATTGAAACATTCACATGTTATAATCAATGTCCACAATACAGATTGTCTTCCTCTGAAGTCGGAGTATGGCTGCTAATACGGCAAGGTACTTTGAAAACAGTCATATACGCAATCTACTTATTCAGTGTGCAGTTACAATCTCACAGTGATTTCCAGGTGGGATGAGTGAGTCAGAGTACTGCACATTCTGGGTGACCCCCAGAGTGTTAAGCTGGGGAACACACAACAACAACAGTACAGACTGTTGTGATAGTGTAGCTCTATGGATTGTTGTTGTGTTCCAGTGGTGGCTGCTGACCTACTGGTGTATGTACCTGCCTGTGTGCTCTGTTTCCTCAATCGTCGAATCTATTCTGATAAAAATAAGGTGAGACTGTGCCTCTGTCTGCATCATCTTGTTGTACTTTTGTTTCACTTGCTTGTCTTAGTGATTTGAGTATTGTTCATGTAAATCATTTGAAAGGTTTATGGCTTATTTGGAAAAAACTGAAAACAGTAGTGATATGATTTCTAAGTTTTATTTTTTTATTTTTTTATGATTCATAAGTTGTGTGTTCTGAACAAGTATTATTTGCAGAAGTATGCATTTGTGTTTATTTTCATGAATGTACACCTATGCTTGCATTTATGTAAAAAAACAAAAAAATACAACTTGAAGATTTATGTAATGTACATGGACCTATTAGCATTCGTGGCTTGTGTCAAGGCTTTGATGCAATCATACTATAATTTTTTGTTCTGTATATGATTTCAGCAACTGGGTGTTGAATTGTTTACATGATTGGAAAAAGCAGTGATTCCTAACTGATGCCATGATATACCCCCTTTTCCTTAGCTCTGCAATGTATATTTTATATGTGTGTTTTTTTTTCAGCTGAAAGGCATTGCTGTTCTCCTTCTGCAGCCTGGGCTTGCTCTGATAGATCATGGGCATTTTCAGTATCCTTGATAAAGAGAGTTTAATACACATTCCTCTCCTGACCTTGCTCCCAACAAGACTGGAACAACCAGGGAAATGGTGAAATGTTGTCTGGACAAACAGTCAATTTGTTTTCTTTTGTAATGCATCACATATGCTAATAAAAAAAGTTTATTAAAAAAAACAACATTGGAGCAACTCTTCTTCTCCGAACAAGACTGGAGCAACCATTGTCTGGAGCAACCGGTGTCTCCGAACAAGACTGGAGCAACCGGTGTCTCCGAACAAGACTGGAGCAACCGGTGTCTCCCAAGTCAGAAAGAAGGGAGCATGCTACTAAGATACTGGTTGCTGACTGTTGTGATAAATTATTGACATGCTTGGCTTAATTCACTTGTTGTTGTTTTTTTTGGGGGGGGGGGTTATGAGGTTTTTTTTTGTTTTGTTGGGATTTTTTTTTTGGGGGGGGCATTGGAGTGTAGTCCTGAACATGTGATGTTGTTGCAGTTTTTGTCATTGCTGCATGTTGATAGGAAAGTCCTCAATCCATGTTGTGCAAAACCACAACCCTGTAGGAGCAGGGTTTGTCACTTGGCATGAGAAAATTTTTTATGTATAAGATTAAAAAAAAAAAAAAGACACATTCAACCACAGAACCCTGTTATCAACCCTCACGTATCAGGTCACTGTTTCCAAAAAGGGTGTTAAGTCAAATCAAGTCAAGTCATGTCAAAAACACTTTAATCATCCCTGAAGGGCAATTACAATACTGACAGGCATGTTAACCCTCTTAGTCCCGATCGGGGATTTGCCGGGATTGAATAATTACTCTCCCTAAGTACCGATCGGGGATTTGCCAGGATTTGCACACTGTAGATTTCCATCATGCTGTGACCATCACTAATTGCTACCACATGTCAAGGCTGTATCAGGCCAGAAGGAGAAACCCTGTAGAGTGTGTGGAAGTAATTATAGCTGCTGGTATGTACACAGAAGAAGGAAAAGGTGAGCCAGCAATGTGTGCCTGACCTGATTTCGTGATGGATTGCGAAATCTAGGGGCAGTTTGTGTTCAGAGACACCAAATACAAGAGGCACAGCTGTCAGTTTCCTCCACTTTCAGCTCCTCTCAGCTGCTAATTATCCCATCCCAGGCCAGCCCAGCTGTGGCCAGCTGGTGCTATTTATAGCTGGAGCTGACCACACATAGACTAGGTAAAAGGAAGGAGCGCGCTAAATTTAGCACTCTTGACTAGGCTGTACTGAGTGATGTTGGATTTGTGCACTGTGGAGGGTTGATACGGATTGATGTGGACTGACGTGGTCCTTGACGAAGACAAGGTACAATGGAATCAGCCTGGGCTTCACCTTGCTGGCCACCTGGGCGTTGGGCTGTGGACAGGACCTGGTGGGGGCCTCCCTGTTCTGCCTGGCCCTCAACTACAAGCAGATGGAGCTGTACCACGCCATGCCCTTCTTCTGCTATCTCCTGGGATCCTGCTTCAAGCTCAGCTTACCGCGGGGTTAGTTGGTGTTGTGTTGGTTTTAAAAAATTTTTTTGATTTTATATTTTATTTATTTGATGATGATGATGATGATGATGATGATGATGTTTATATTTTTGTTGGTGTTGTTGTTGTTCCTAGGTTTTAGATGTGTTGTCAGTTTTTATGTGTGGGTGTGTGTTTTTTTTTGGGGGGGGGGGGGGGGGGGGGGGTGGTTTTATGATTATTGATTTTTCTTTTTTAGGGTGTTTTAATTTTGTTGTTGTTGATGTGTGATGTGGTGGTATGGTATGGTTTGGTATTAGTGTGGTATGGTGTGGTTTGGTATAGTGTGGTATGGTGTGGCTTGGTATAGTGCAGTGTGGTGTTTGCTATAGTGTGATTTGGTATAGTGTGGTGTGTTGTTGTTTGGTATTTTGTGATTTGGTATAGTGTGGTGTGTTGTTGTTTGGTATGGTGTTGTATGGTGTGGTTTCATATAGCATGATATGGTGTGGTTTAGTATAGTGTGGTTTGGTATAGTGTGATTTGGTATAGTGTGGAATGGTATAGTGTGGCATGGTGTAGTTTGATATAGTGTGGTATAGTGTGGCATGATATAGTGTGGTATGGTATGGTGAGTTAAGGATAGAGATTTTCACAATCTTCTAGCTCAACTGAAAGTGCAGATCTGCCTGTGCTTTTATTCCCTTCATGTATATATACATACACATGTATATAGAATACCAACTTTGCATGTTAAAGATACAGTAATTCATGTCAACATCTGGTGGGTTGTGCAAACATGAACATATTCAGCATACGTCCAGTGCAGCCCCCCAAAAAAAACAACAACAACAACAAAAACAACCCAAAAAACCCAAAACAAAACAAAAAACCCCCCAAAACCAAGGTGCTTTGAAGTCGGAATGTCAGCTGAAGCCAGCAGGCAGATCTTCTGCAGAGTTAGTATAACAAGCACAGGAGAAGACCAGGCACTATGCACCCCAACCAGTAATGGAATGCAGAGTAAAGAACGTGTTATGTTATGCTATGTTATGTTATACCACTTTATGTCACAGCAAATTTCTCTGTGTGAAATCCGGGCTGCTCTCTCTGCGGAGAGCGTGTTGCCACAAATGCAGCGCCTACCCATTATTTTTTTCTTTTTCCTGTCTGCAACTGTATTTGTTTTCCTACCAGAGTTGTTTTTTTTGTACAGAATTTTGCCAGGGACAACACTCTTGTTGCCGTGGGTTCTTTTATGTGCGCTAAATAATGATGTGTAACACACGGGACATCAGTTTATCGTCTCAACTGAAAGACTCGCACCCAAACCACCACTCTTGGACTAATGGATGGGGGAAAAGTTTCGGGCCCATATGAGATACGAACCACCACACATTCCGATCCGGTCTTCTCGCTTTCTAGGCAGGTGCATAACCACTAGACCACCGATCCACACTGTTACTGACAGTGTCAAATAAAATGGTTTCAGAAACCTGAAGCTGATGATGCTGGGGCTGGTGGTGGTCATATCCTTTGTGATGTGCTGGCTGCCATTTCTCAACGATGTGGATTCTGCACGCAGTGTTCTCCTTCGTCTCTTCCCCTTTGGCCGAGGCTTGTTCGAGGTCAGTTAATTCAGAGTTGTTTCTCTCCTGAAATGTGTGTGGGTTTTGTGTGTGTGGGGGAGAGGGTGGTGGTGGGGGAAGGGGTGGGGGGTGGGGGAATGGGGATGTGTGTGTGTGTGTGTGTGTGTGTGTGTGTGTGTGTGCCTATGTGAGTGTGTGTGTGTGTGTGTGTGTGTGTGTGTGTGTGTGTGTGTGTGTGTGTGTGTGTGTGTGTGTGTGTGTGTGGTGTGTGTGCCTATGTGATGTGTGTGTGTGTGTGTGTGTGTGTGTGTGTGTGTGTGTGTGTGTGTGTGTGTGTGTGTGTGTGTGTGTGTGACACTGTGTGTAACACTGTGTGTGACGCTGTGTGTGTAACGCTGTGTGTGCATGTGTGTGTGCGTGTGTGCGTGTGCGTGCGTGTGTGCATGTGTGTGTGTGTGTGTTATGTTTTTATTTTATTTATTTTTTTTATTTTAAAATTTATTCTTTTTTTTCGAGGATAGTGGAATAAGCACTTAGTGTGTGCGTGGGTGCGTGTGTGTGTGTGTGTGTGTGTGTGCGTGTGTGCGTGCGTGCGTGCGTGGGTGCGCGCGGTGTGTGTGTGTGTGTGTGTGTGTGTGTGTGCGCGTGTGTGTGTACATGTGTGCGTGTATGTGTGTTTGTGTGTGTGTGTGTGTGTACACAGGATAAAGTGTCCAACATATGGTGCAGTATCTCTGTGGTGGTCAAACTGAAGCAGCTGCTTAGTCAAGACAGGATTGTGCTGCTCTGGTAAGTAGTGTTGGCTGTCACAGTCTGTGTGTGTGTCGGGGGGGGAGGGGGGGGGTCTTGTGTGTGGGGGGGGGGGGGGGGGGGGGCGTGTGTGTGTGTTGTGTGTGTGGTGTGTGTGGGGGGGGGGGGGGGTCATTTGTGTGTGTAAGTGTGTGTGTGTGTTTGTAGGCATGCATGCATGCGTGTGTGTGTGTATGTGTGTGTGTGTAAGTGTGTGTGTGTGTTTTTAGGCATGCGTGCGTGCGTTTGTGTGAGTGTGAGTGTGTGTGTGTGTGTGTGTGTGTGTGTGTGTGGTGTGTGTGCGTTTGTGTGTGTGTGTGTGTATGTGTGTGTGTGTGTGTGTGTGTTTGTGAGCATGCATGCATGCTGTGTGTGTGTGTGTGTGTGTGTGTGTGTGTGTGTGTGTGTGTGTGTGTGTGTGTGTGTGTGCATATATTTATGTGTATGTGTGGTTCATTAGAAGTTAAGATTGTCTTTTTGACTGTTTCCTATCTTTTGTTTCTCAGGTAACAGAGCAAATTTCTTGCAATAGTTCAGATTTGTGATTCTTACCATCACAAAATAACATAAAAAAAAAAATCTAACAGAAAAGTGTAGAAATAGACTTTTGATTTGTTTTTCTTAACCTCTTTACTGCGCTGTTGATGAACAGCGTTTGTCATAAAAACCATCGCCAGCAATGTTCATTTGACGATCGCTGTTTGTCATAATTCAACGCTCTCTCTGTTTCGTCCAGTGTGTGCCTGAGCAAATATTGATAGCAGGGAAAGGGTTAATCATGACCGTTCTTTTCCATGCAGTTTGTGTTCAACTTTGGCGATGCTGCTTCCTTCCTCCATCAACTTGCTGCTGAAGCCTGGAATGCAGCGTTTTAAACTGGCCTTGGTGAGTTGAGTCTGTCTGTTGTGGTCCAGTTGTTTTCTTTTTTTGGGTTTTAACCTCTTGCATTCGGATTCTCCCTACACAAATTGCCCCTAGATTTTGCATTCCATCACAAAATCAGGTCAGGCTCTTATGCTCGCTTGCCTTTTCCTCCTTCTAAGTACATACCAGCAGCTATAATTACTCCCAGACTCTCACCACAGGCTTTGTGCATGAATGAATGAATGAATGAATGAATGAATGAATGAATGAATGAATGAATGAATAATCTTTATTTTTCAAGGGTTATATAGTGAGTATTACATACTTTTTTTTTTATTATTCCGGCCCTTGCCCTGATTAGGGAATATAGCTAAAAAAAAAAAATTACACTAGAGAGAGAGAGGGAGGGAGGGAGGGAAGGATATTTTTGCAGTGCTTAGTTTACAGGCATTTTGTGGTGTCTTCTTGCTCTTACATAGATGGTTGTTGTCTGTGGTGAATGGGAGGAATATGCTGTTAACAGCTTATTTTTATATGTTTGTTTCAGGTGAACTCATCGTTGGTGTTTTTCCTGTTTTCCTATCAAGTGCATGAAAAGTCTATACTGATTGCTGTCATGTGAGTGTGCTTTTATTCTCCATGCGTTGTTAGGTAGTCGAGGAAATTGATATCACTGTATGAGTGTGAAAGTGCGTTTGATCCTGTGTGTGTGTGTGTGTGTGTGTGTGTGTGTGTGTGTGGTGTTGTGTGTGAGTGTGTTGTGTGTGTGTGTGTGTGTGTGTGTGTGTGTGTGTGTGTGTGTGTGTGTGTGGTGTGAATTCTGTTTAAAAAAAAACCCAACTCATTTCGGTAGAAATTTCTGGTTTGTGGGTTAAAGCCCTTCTGAGACAAATATTTAAGGGTTTGGGGTTGGGTTTTTTTGTTGTTGTCCCAGCCTGTTACTGTTCATAGCTGAGTTTGCTATGGACTCAGTGCAGTGAGAAAAATGAACTCACACACTGGAATATCATGTACTCTGTTGATATGAGCTTATATTGTTCCTCATTTCACTGTGCGGGGACGGGATAGCTCAGTGGTCAGAGCACTCGCTTTCCCCCAGCCAATGTTAAGCAGCGTTGAGCATGGTTACCAGTTGGATGGGTGACTCTTTGTGCGCCTTGGCTTCAGTACAGTTCCCCCAGTTCCCCCAGCTGTAAATGGGTACCTGCCCTCTTTAGAGTCAGGGAAGGTAAAGCAGCGAGGGAGAGGAGATGGGCGCCGCCCTCAACATGCTGGCCCCTAGAGAAGCTGAGGTCTCTGACACCTCACTCCCCTATGACCGCATAGTTATGGGACACCTTTACCTTTATCATTTCACCACACCAGACAGCAACTGAACAAGAGTTTGTGCTTTCCAAGCCTGGTTGATGTGAGAGTAGTTTTAGGTTTAGAAGTCTTGAAAACTGCCTTGTTGGATAGTGTTGAAACTGATGTGGATCCCTATCATGTTTCTGTCATCTTTGATCAGCAAAGAGTACAGAAGAAGGTAGCATGTATAGACACAGACACATGCATTTTATACCACTTTATGTCACAGCAGATTTCTCTGCATGAAATCATACATGCACACACGCACACATGCATGCATACACACATGCACACACGCATGCTCACACACACATGCACGCACGCACGCATGCGCACACACACACACGCACGCACGCATGCACGCACGCACGCACGCACGCACGCACGCACGCACGCACGCACGCACGCACGCACACACACACACACACACACACACACACACACACACACACACACACACACTCACTCACTCATGCGCATACTGTTGAAGGCATGTTATCAGTGTCACCTAGTGTATGACGGAATGTGTGTGTGTGTGTGTGTGTGTGTGTGTGTGTGTGTGCGTGTGCGTGTGCGTGCCTGCATGCGTGTGTGTGTGTGTGTGTGTGTGTGTGTGTGTGTGTGTGTGTGTGTGTGTGTGTGTGTGTGTGTTTTACAGTCCAGCCTGCCTGCTAGTGCTAGACCATCCGCTGCTTGTGTCCTGGTTCATCTCCATTTCTACATTCAGGTGATTTTCTCCTTTTTTTTATATTTTTTATTTTTTTTACTACTCTTTACTTTTTTTAATACTTTTTTTGACTCTCAGAGGATGGCCGTCCGCTATAACAGATCAATGTAAAGCAATGGTTTTGGACGATTGTCCGCTATAGTGGATTTGCTGTTTGCAGATTTTTTACGTGGCGGCTGCATTGATACTATAACTTGTGCAGCTAAACAAAGCTTTGAGAGCCTATTGAAGGTTGAATGCAGAGCGTTGTTGGGTAATTCCGAGTGTTCCAAACTCTTTGTTCACAGTTACAGAGAGTAGCCAACATGGAATAGCAGCACGGAGTACAAAATTTGGAGTATTTTCTTCATGCTAGTCAAAGCTCAAATATTAAAGTGACAGCTTCAGTCTTTTGATATGTACTAACTCAGCATGTTATTCATATATTCAGAAAATTTACCTTTCTTACTATGTGTTTTGTATTTTTTTTGATTTTTTTGGTACTAACCATTTCAAATGGGCCGTCTGTGGGGAAAAGCAAGGGAGAGAACTGGCCATCCCGAGTGAGTTAAATGAAACAAAAGACAAAGACAACAACTATAATATATACTGTATCATTCTTTTTGAAGGTGTCATTATTTATTTTGTTAAAGCTGGATTTTCATGAATCTAGATATGACCAAATTTGTGAAATTTGGGTAAATTTGTTCATTTGATGTAGAATATAGTATGTACTGTATCCTTTTTTTTAAGCTATCAGTAGGATAGCTCAGTGGTCAGAGTGCTCGCTTTCCCCCAGCCAATGTTAAGCAGCATCAAGCATGGTTACCAGTTGGATGGGTGACCGTTTGCGTGCCTTGGCTTCAGTACAGTTCCCCCAGCTGTAAACGGGTACCTGCCCTTTTTAGGGTCAGGGAAGATAAAGCAGTGAGGGAGAGGAGATGGGCGCCGCCCTCAATATGTTGGCCCCTAGAGAAGCTGAGGTCTCTTGACGCCTCGCTCCCCTACAACCACATAGGTTATGGGACACCTTTACCTTTAAAAAATTTTTTTTTTACCTTTTAAGTAATCATGGAAAATGGCCCTGTTTCAGCATGTTGCCACTTCTGGTGAAGGACGGCTTGCTCATCCCCACCATCGCCACAACCCTGCTGTGCTCAGAATTCATCAGGGTCACACTCCGCCCTTTGCAGCAGCAAACCTGGCTAGTGAAGGCAATGGTCAGTCTTGGAATGGAAAGAGGTGTTGTTATGTCTTCAGATTCATGGAAAGAGGTGTTGTATGTCTTCAGATTCATGAAAGAGGTGTTGTATGTCTTCAGATTCATAGAGGGATGTTGTATGTCTTCAGATTCATGGAAAGAGGTGTATGTCTTCAGATTCATGGAAGAGGTGTTGTTATGTTCATGAAAGAGGTGTTGTTCATCTTCAGATTCATAGAGTGGTGGTGTATGTCTTCAGATTCATAAAAAGAGGTGTTGTATGTCTTCAGATTCATAAAAAGAGGTGTTGTATGTCTTCAGATTCATGAAAGAGGTGTTGTATGTCTTCAGATTCATAAAAAGAGGTGTTGTATGTCTTTAGATTCATAGAGAAATGCTGTGAGATTCCAAAAGGGATGGTTGTAGTTGTGTGTTCCCCAGCTTAACACTCTGGGGGTCACCCAGAATCTGCACTCCGTTTCATTCATCCCACCTGGGAATCACTGTGAAATTGAAATTGCACGCTGAATGAGAAGTTTGCATGTATGACTGTTTTCAAGTACCTTGCTGTATAGGCAGCCATACTCCAACTTCAGATGAAAAAGGGACGGAGACATGTGGGGCTTTCTGTAATGTAGATCTGGGGATGTTCTTAGAGAACTCTGGTCCTGTGTCGAGACAACCAGTTTCATCTGCTGAGGAGTCTGACGCAGTTCAGTGCATGCTTGGTATGTTCACGTTTCGGAAACTTCTTGAGCCTGAAAAGGACTTGAAGAAGGTTTAATAAATGTGTATATTTGGTTTCCTGAAAGTGTGTACACATAAACAAAAGAAGGCACTGGCAAGTCTTCACATGAGCTGACCTAAGAGACCCTACAAAAAGGTGGATCGGTGGTCTAGGAGGTAACGCACCTTGCCTGGAAAGTGAAAAGTCTGGGTCGGAGTGTGTGCTGGTTGGAATCCTGTTTGGGCCCCAAACTTTTCCCCCATTTATTAGACCATGAGTGGTGGTCTGAGTGCTAGTCTTTCGGATGAGATGATAAACCAAGGTCTCATGTGTTACACATCATTATTTAGTGCACATAAAAGAACCCACGGCAACAAGGGGGTTGTCCCTGGCAAAATTCTATAGAAAAAAGCCACTCTGATAGGGAAACAAATACAGTTGCAGACAGGACAAAAAAAAAAGGATAAGCGCTGCACTTGTGGCGACACACTGTCCCTGGGGAGAGCATCCCGAATTTCACGCAGAGAAATCTGCTGTGACATAAAGTGGTATAAATGCCCATCTTGTCACTCCCAGGCAGTGTTCAGTACTGAGACTGGTTTCTGTGATCTACAGGGCAGTGAGGTCTGAAGTCCAGTGCATAATTGTCTTGGGGTTTGCCTGACCGTGACCCTGTGCTGTGTCATTGAAATGGCTTGTTTGACAGAACTGTTAATTAATTCTGTTGTTGAAGTATCATTGTGGAATTTATATATGTGAATGAATGAATGTACAGAGTGAAGAAAAGTGAAGTGGTACTCTCCTGTGAGGGCACTGAAAATGGAATTCTGGAAATGTCATGTCATGCAACAAGTTGCGTGTCTGTTGATCATCACTCTTTTTATTTCATGTTTTCTAAGGGTGGAGAATAGAGGAAGGAGTTAAGAGGATAAAACAAAAATTTAGATATCATTTTTTTGTGTGGATATTGTTGCTAGACTAACTCCATGTATATAGGTTTATCTAGTGACAATTTTGAATAAGAGTACATATAGAAGAAAACTGCTCTTGCTAGCTACGTTTGTGTTCCGTTCATATTCTAGTGTTAGTAATGTATGTACTGAGGAAATTGGTTGTTTTGGGTGTGAAAACCGTATACATGTTTATCCAGTCACAATTATTGTGATGAATAATAATTCTTACAAAAGAAAACTGCTGTTGGTAGCTACGTTTGTATTCAGTTCATATTCTTTTTTTTAATTAAAAAAAAAAAAAAAAAATTATTTATTATTATTTTTTTTTTGTTCAGTTCACATTAGTGTTAGTAATGTATGTTGTGAATGTACTGAGGAAATTTGTTGTTTTGGGTTGTGAGAACCGTATGCATTGCTGGTTTTTCAGTACACCCTGTCCCTGTGTGGAGCCGTAGCCCTGGGCGTGGTCAGCCTAGTGTTGAGGCCCCCAGAGAAGCTGCCGGACCTGTTCACCCTGATGATGACCTCCTACTCCTGCGGTCACTTTCTGGCTTTCCTCGCCTGCTTTCACTACTGGCAGTTCACTCACTGACTGATTGGCAACCGTTGTTGAAAAATCGATGCAGATTTTGTTGTGAAATAAACTGCTGGATGTTTGGACTCAGGACCAGCTGATGTGATGAAGCTGTGTTATTTCGTTCAGTCCTTTGCAGCTTTTAAAGAATTTTTCAGCAGATGTGGACAAGAAACAAATCACACAGAAAAGTAATCCCCCCTAAAAAAAAACCCAGCAACAACAAAAAATCCAACAAGAACCCCCCCCCCCTTGAAAACAAAACAAAAACAACCAAAGAAACAATAACAACCAAAAAACAAAACCCCAAACAAAACAAAACCAACACATACACACACGCATGCACGCACGCAAGCACACACACACACACACGCACACTATCACACACACACCACACAACACACACACACCACACACACCACACACACGAGTCACACACACACACACAGAGTCTCACACACACACACACACACACACACACCACACACACACACACACACCACACACACAATTCCCCAAAATCCAAAACTAAACAAAGACCATGGTGCACATCTGGATTTTCAACAAAGGCATGGCTGCAACTCAAAGTCACCATTGTGTTTCCTAAGACTAAAGAGGAAAAGCTTGAAAGACCAAGCTGTGTCTCAAGACTCACTTTTTATCTCAAAAACCTTATGCAAAATCATGCTTTATTATCTTTATCACTTTGCTGAAGTTTGAAGAGAGTGGAGTGAAAAACTCGTGTGTGTGTGTGTGTGTGTGTTGTGTGTGAGTTGGTGGTGTGGGGAGTGGTAGCTAGTGGTGTGTGTGAGTGTGTGGGGGTGTGTGTGTGTGTGTGGTGTGTGTGTGTGTGTGTGTGTGGTGTGTGTGTGTGGTGTGTGTGTGTGTGTGTGTGTGTGTGGTTGGTGTGTGTGTGTGTGGTGTTGGTGGTGTGTGTGAGTGTGTGCGCATGTGGATGGTAGTTGGGAGAGCTGGTGGTGGTGATGTGTGTGTATGTGTGATAGTTGGTGGGAGAGGTTAGCATTCAATTGCTTACGCTTAATAGCATGGTGGCCAAGTAGTTTATGCGCCTGCAAAATTTGTGTGTGAACCTTTTGTATCCATTTCATAATTAAAATATAACATCACAATTGCTCAGTCATTTAATTTAGCTGAAGTGTTACCTTTGACACATGTGCCTTATATATATATAAATTCAACGAAAGCTGGTACTCTTGATTGTGATCATGTAACTCGTTGTTACGGGGTGTTCCAAGCTCAATTTATAGGCTGAAACGTGGACCAATAGATTGGTTATCATATTTCAAATAAATTGTCATGAGAATTGTTTTATCATGAGAAGTTGGTTTTATCATGAGAAATTGCCCTATAACTTAGTTTCTCAACATGAATTTTGCATATCTTATATGTATAGGCCTACATACTGTCAGTTAATATGCATTCCATAGGCAGCTCATGCCCTGAAATAAAAATGGCGCAGAGAGATAATAAGATTGACTGTTCTATTGAGGTTGACTGGTATTCAAGTTTGAATAATTAGGTTGTCCTATGCTAGCACATAGCATACCTTCTCTTGATACAGAAGTCAGCTTATGTAAACAGTAAAAGAAAGATAGGTGACTAGTTACTGTGCAATACTTTGAATTAAAGTATCACATAGCTAGCGTTGATTGGTTTCAGATTTGATGATTAAATGGTGTTTTGTGAACCTTGGCTGTGTGCAGGCCATGAATGCTTTGATTTAAATATAAAATATATAGGTTTCAATCTGACCTTTTTGTTTGCTTCATTGAATGGTTTGGTTTCCACACTTTTCTCTCTCTTTTTTTTTTTAAAGAATAAGACACCTTCCAGCTGTGATTTTGAAAACGCCTCTCTGACTCCTGAGTTTTGGTGACTGGCGTATATCTCTTGAATTGTGATCAGTGCTTATAGGCTGATGTCTTACAGGATGTACTTCCCCAGTGCATTAAGTCCATCCCACTATACTATACCATATTGTTTATAGCCCTGCCGACCACGAAAGCCATATCAGGGCTGTCACCTCATTCAGTTTCAGTGGCTCCAGTAACTTTCAACTTCAGGTTCAAAACCAACACTGTCCGTCCACTGATGTCCTGCAGTTATTCCATTTTGGAATGCCAGAGCAGGCCTTTGCAATAACAAGAAAAAATGTTGAAAAATAAGCCCAGTTTCAGAATTCCCAATTCGTTTTCTTTCAAAAACACTGTGTTTGTTTGCTGTATCTCATACAGTTTTTGCAGCTACTATTGTTTGGCATGACTCTCCTCAATTCCTCAACTCCCTGGCACTGGGGAAGCATATCTATGCATTTTTCTCTCGCACTGAAAGGATTAAAAAAAAAAAAAAAGCTTAGTTTAAAAGCCAACCCTTACACAGCAATAGTAGTGTAAGTGTACTGTAGTGTTTGGGTTGTTGGTTACTGTATAACAGCTGCAGTATAACAACAATAGTGTAAGTGTACTGCAGTGCTTGGGTTGTTGGTTACTGTATAACAGCTGCAGTATAACAACAATAGTGTAAGTGTACTGCAGTGCTTGGTTGTTGGTTACTGTATAACAGCTGCAGTATAACAACAATAGTGTAAGTGTACTGCAGTGCTTGGTTGTTGGTTACTGTATAACAGCTGCAGTATAACAACAATAGTGTATGTGTACTGCAGTGCTTGGGATGTTAGTTACTGTTACTGCATAACACTGCAATGTAACAATAGTGTAAGTATACTGCAGTGCTTGGGTTGTTGGTTACTGTATAACAGCTGCAGTATAACAACAATAGTGTAAGTGTACTGCAGTGCTTGGGTTGTTGGTTACTGTAATAACAGCTGCAGTATAACAACAATAGTGTAAGTGTACTGCAGTGCTTGGGTTGTTGGTTACTGTATAACAGCTGCAGTATAACAACAATAGTGTATGTGTACTGCAGTGCTTGGGTTGTTGGCTTCCTCCAGCTTTTTAGATCTAGTTTTTGTTTCTTTTCTCCCAGGAGTGTGGTGAAGGTGATTTGTCCTACAGTTTATGTAGATATAGTATCCTACTCCTTGCCTCAGATTGAAAAAAAATCTTTAGTCTTTTATTTTGAGGATATTGGAGTAAGCACTCATGTGCTTTTTTAAATCCAGTCCCCATGTGTATGCAGTTTTGTCAATTTTGTTATCAGTTCACACCGCACACAATGGCCTACTCTTCCAAAAAGTGGAACAGGTTTTAATGTGTGCAAGATGTTCTGCATGAGTTCATACACGAGACTTCGGTTTATAGTCTCATCCGAAGGACTTTTGGAGGAGTGGAGTTGGCACTGATGTGAACTCCAGAGGAAAAACTCTCTTGAACGAGATTTGAACCCAAGTCAGAAGATCACGAGCTTATCACTCTAACCACCAGGCTATCCCATCCCATCAGAGAAGACTAAGTTGGTCAGTAGACCCTGAGAAGTTTGTTTCAGCAGATTTGGGTTGTAGGTCACAACACGCTGGTAGGGGTGAAGGCTGCAGGGCGACTGACGGCTGAACTATGTTCTGATGGACTGATCTGTAATGTATTACACAAACACTCAAGGTCACAGCAGATTTTTCTATATTAAATGTTGATATGGTCTAGGCTATCCATACAAATTTTCTTTCATCATGAATAATAATGGCATACAGGAAGCCTGGTGGTCACAGTGATGTACTCATGATCTGCTGAGGAGTAGGCCATTGCTGTGTGCCAGAGGGAATGGATGACAAAATTTACAGAACTGTATATAGATGTTTATTCCATTATCCTTGAAATAAAAAAAAAAATAAATAAAAAGAACAGAACAAAGTAACAAAAAACACATTGGATCTGGTTTTTTTTTTGTTTTCAATTTTATTTTTTGAAACACCAGTCCCCAACATGACATAACAAGCACAGGGCAATTCACAATGCAGGGTGAGTGAATGCATGGAAAACAAATGTTGGGCAGATGACAACAGGAAGTCACTGAGGATTTTGTTATCCTTTTCATTATACCCCAACAAGCCACCCAGAATTATTGTAAACTGCCAATCATTCATGCCACTTTCAGTCCAGTTACCAATGGGGCCATACTCAACACTTGTGCACTAAAAGAAAAAGAAAAGCCCCAAACAGTTGAAAAAAAATATATATAGGGCAAGACATTAGGCTGTGGAATCACTACCCTGACTGAAAAAGATTTGAAGGAAAGCTGGAAGAGAAAAGCCTACATCCTCATTTAGCACTATGAAATAAAACTCCAATATCGCACCAATACAGATTTTAGGTTTATTGCCTACCCCCTTACCCCCCTGAAAACCACATAAATATAAGCAACATCAGAACTTGTACACACAACTATAAATAGCATACACTGTGACAAGACCAGCATTCAATAATTAAAGTTAAATAAATTATAGAAGTTTTGTCTACATAATTCAAGTTTGGCATAAATACCTACAATGTCACAGGGTGTACTGATCTCCGTCAGAAAATAGGAGGGAAAAACCTAGATTTTCCTGGCAAAGAATCGCCAGAAGGGAGATACACTATTTACAATGGAAAAATCCTCACAGGTCCAGAGGGGAGGGTGTTTTACACGCGTGTTATCTAGGCATTGCCAGAGCGAAAAGAAAAATCGATGAAAATCCTAAATAAAACACAAAACTATGAATTCGTCAACACACCTAGCAGGAACATTTTCTTAGACTGAGAAAAAAAACATTCCTTAAAAAAAAGAACTGTGAGGATTATGAAAGAAAAATTTGTATAAAAAATTTGGGAAGGAAGGGGTGGGGGGGGATAATCTTAATCTGAACAGTTTTACTTCTAAACAAATGAACCCTTTTTTTAACCTTGGAATCTGAATAAACATGATTCATAAAAATGAAGCGTCCAACACAGCATGAATCAATGCGACATTAACCAAACACTTTGAAAATAGTCACATCTCTATCTTGATCAGTTCATGATCATTCTTGGATAGCATACAATCAAATGTGACAATCTACAACCACAAGCATTCCTCCCCTCAACTTTGATGATCCATGGACAATGGTGAACGGGCATTGCACCATGTCCACTAAACCCGAGACACTGCCACACCCTGCCCCGAGCATACAATTTGATTCAATACAAAATACTTTATTATCTCAAGAACAGAGAAATTCTGGCGGGTTTACAAGCCATAAATAAAAATGACAAACGTGTAAAAAGTAATGTAATAATAATACAATGTACCCAAAGCTAATCTTATGGTGTCATGTATTCATCACATCAATACCATTTTCTCTCTATTACAGGGTGCATTGCTGTAGACACTGCACTAGCTAAGTTACAGCAACCCCCCCCCCCCCTTCCAAAAAAAAAAACAGGTAAGAAAATTTTAGTATAAAAACCACATGATGAAAAACTGAACAAAACAGGCTTACGACCAGAATTTTTTTTAGTATGTCTTATAATTAGCAAGAAAGGTCTTCACTGGTGATGGGATCACAGCTATACACACAGTTATACATACCCACCTCTCCAACAACCTCAAATAGGATGAAATACATACTTAATGGCTACAATTTTTTAAAGTAACTCCCCTCCCCCCCAAAACAAAAACAAAACAAACCCACTTCAAGAACTGACAGTAATGCTTCTCCCTTTACATGAAGGAAGCACAGAAATATTAGTTAAAGTCTGTCCCGAGCCTAAGGCTCATCAGGCCAGTGCTTATCCCGGTTTCTGTGGCGTTAAGCGACTGAGAGTCATAGACTACCTCCTGGATAGGACGCCAGTCTATCGCAGGGTTAACCCCCAACACAAGGTTGGTACCCCTTTTACACCTGGGTGGGATGAGAAAATAGCCATAAAGTGCCTTTTCCAAGCGCACAAAGCCATAGCCGAAAGCTGGGATCGAACCCGCAAACTTTAGATTACGAGTCCAACGCCCTAACCACTAGACTACAGCGGCGGCAACAAAGGAAGCACAGAAATATATATATACAAGAAAACATGGAGTCGACAGCATTACCATTCACTCCTGACACTTTTCCATTGCTCATGGATGCAATGGATATTTTTGTAAAAACTGTTAAAAGTAGTGCACTTTCAAAATTCTTTTTTTTTATGAACATAATTTCAATGAACTAGGTCCATCACTGCACATTTTTATAAGCATTTCAATATTGTGCAAAGTCACCGCTGAAACATTCAATAACAGCCGAGTTAAATTCGTGAATAAAGTCTCATGACTGGTGGCAGAATCTTTTTATTTCATACAGGAAAGTTGCCAGCAACTAAGTATTTAATTTTTTTTTTCACCTCTCATTCTTCCAATTTCACATTCCTACCCTGTCAGCAGATTTACACAATACATAAACACAGCACAATTATCATGAAAACTTCCTTTAAAACTAGCACACATATTTACAATACTGTGCTGACTCCACTCCCCCTCAAAAGTCCTTCGAATGAGACTATAAACCGAGGCCCTGTGTGCGAATGCACGCAGAACATCTTGCCACACATTAAATCTGTTCCGCTTTTCATAAGAGTAGGCCATTGTGTGCTGGTGGGAACAGATAAGATTTACAAAACTGCATGCACATGGGGACTGGATGTAAAAAAGCACATGACAGCTTATTCTATTATCCTCAATATAAAATAAAATAAAATAAAAAAACAATACAAGCACTCATCTATCAGCATCCCAAAAAATCAACAGACGAAGCGAAAATATCGCAAAAAGTATGCAACATTGGTGACTGTGATACTAGACGAAGTATAAGTGAACACACGTGGTGCGGTCAGTATTCTGCTGCTTCTGCCCCATCTTCACTCAGTCCTGAGGGCACAGTTCACTCTTCAGCAGACACGTTCAGTCTCACCCTCATCAGTATTCTGCTGCTTTCTGCCCCATCTTCACTCAGTTCCTGAGGGCACAGTTGACGTCTTTAGCAGACACGTTCAGTCGCACCCTCATCAGCAGACACGTTCAGTCGCACCTCATCAGCATTCTGCTGTCTGCTCCATCTTCATTCGGTCCTGAGGGCACAGTTGACGTCTTCAGCAGAACGTTCAGTCGCACCTCGATCAGGATGTCCATGCGCCATGCTCCACGAGCAGAAGGCGAGAGTGCCCAACGCAACAGATGGCGCTCAGTTCATGGTGAAGGGAGGCACTCCTGCAAAGAGAATAAAACATCAAGATTACAAGCTTGTGTTGTATTAACAGCAAAGAGTATAAACATTAAATTACAAGCTTGTGTTGTTACAAGCACAGAGTTAAACATCAACAATTACAAGCTTGTATTGTATATATAACAGCAAAGAGTATAAAACATCCATGTTACCAGCATATATTGTATGTAACAGCAAAGAGTATAGACATCAACAATTAAGCTTGTATTGTATAACACAGCAAAGAGTATAAACATCAAGATTAAAGCTTGTAGTTGTATATAATAGCAAAGAGTATAAACATCCAAGACTACACGCTTGTGTTGTATATACAGCAAAGAGTGTAAACATCAAAGATTACAAGCTTGTGTTGTATTAACAGCAAAGAGTTAACATCAAAGATTACAAGTTTATATTGAATATCACAGCAGAGTAAAACATCAAAGATTACAAGCTTTATTGAATATAACAGGAAAAGAGTGAACCATCAAAGATGACATAGTATATATTTATATAACAGCAGAGTACAAACCCTCAAAGATACAAACTTGTATACAATGGCAGGAGTATTCAAACATTCAAAGATTACAAGTTTATTATTGTATATAACAGAAGAGTACAAACATCAAGATTACAAGCTTGTATTATATACAGCAGAGTATAAACATCAAGACTACAAGCTTGTATTGTATATAACAGGAAGAGTGCAACATCAAAGATTACATGCTTATATTGTATATAACAGCAGAGTACAAACATCAAAGATTACAAACTTGTTATACAACGGCAGAGTATAAACATCAAAGATTACAATCTTGTATATAACAGCAGAGTACAAACATCAAAGATTACAAGCTTGTATTGTATATAACAGCAGAGTACAAACATAAAAGAACTACAAGCTTGTATTGACGTCGGGCTGTTACCTTCAAAGCGGCACAGGGCCAGGTGGTGAGTGTCAGTTTCCCAACTCGCCTCCTCTATGCCTGAGTGTTTGAACTCCGACACCACAGCCTTCAGAAACAGCTGCTCCTGGGTCGACAGAATTCCTGAACACAGAGAGAGCTTTGATTTGATTTGATGTATTCTTTTAAATGAGGATAATGGAATAAGCACTCTTGTGCTTTTTTTTACATTTCCAGTCCCCGGTGTGTATACAGTTTTGTAAATGTCATCTGTTCTCCACCGGCACACGATGGCCTACTCTTACGAAAAGTGGAAACAGGATTTAATGTGTGTGCAAGAATGTTCTGCAGTGCGTTTGCACAATGGGGCCTCGGTTATAGTCTCATCTGAAGGACTTTTTGGGAGAAGTGGAGTCAGCACTGATGTTAACTCCAGGAGAAAATTCTTGACCGGAATCGAACCCGGGTCAATGCCAGTGCAATGTTCTGACAACTAGGCTATCACAACGTCAACAGTTTAAATCAAGAACTGTGATAAAGCCCAGGCGCTGAAGGCAAAAGGAATAAATAAATAAAAAATAAACAAACCACATACCTGATGGCCAACATCTTGGGGAAGAGAACATCTCCTTCAGGGCTGGTCCACATGACAGATCTGCACCAGCTGACCCTCGACCCCCTCGGCTTCAGCGACCTCTGTGGAACGGCGGCAGATGTCCAACGCTCTGCGGGACATCGCCAGACACCGCGCCACCTTGCGGTGCAGCCAGCTGAACGGCGTCCACGTCAAACACCTAGCAGCCAACTCATGCGCGACGACACGATCTGCTCCAGCTGTCGGAAGGTTACGGCTGGAAGTCATTCGGGTCAGACCTGTGAGAGAGAGAACGGGGATGTGGAGTGTAATGATAACGTCATTCTGGGATGTGGAGTATAATAATGTTCAACTTGAATGTAGAGTATAATATGTCATTCTGGTCACACCTGTGGAAAGAGAATGGGGATGTACAGTATGATAATGTCATTCTGGGGATGTGGAAGTTATAATCATGTCATCAGAAAATGTAGAGTATAATATGTCATTCTGGAAATGTAGAGTATAATAACGTCATTCTGTCTGTCAGACCCTGTGAACATCACGGGAATGTAGGGTATAATAACGTCATTCTGGTCAGACCGTGTGAAATGGGGATTAGAGTATAATAACTTCATTCTGTCAGACCCTGTGGAAATATCATGGGAATGTATAGTTGCTAGGAAAACTTGAAAAGGTGAAACTGTCACAGCATACAAAGAAAGAAGGCGCGTTTCTGACAGAATTGAACAGGACAAAATTAGATATTTGTACCAGAAAGAGAAAGAACAATGTACAACAAACATCTACCTGAAAACATCTAAAGTCACAAGGAAAAATTAAAGAAAGTGAAACAAACTAATAAAAACACAAAAAAAAGCAACAAAACAATCTCATACATAAAAAACTAACAGTTCTATCTTCTTTTTGAAAAAAACCTCCCCAAAAAAGATACCTTACTTTATAAGTAAAAAAGGGTAAAAGTGTCCCATAGCCTAGGTGGTCGTAGTGGAGCGAGGCACCAGAGACCTTAGTTTCTCTATGAGCCAGCATATTGAGGGCGGTGCCCATCTCCTCTCCCTTGCTGCTTTACCTTGCCTGACCCGAAAGAGGGCAGGTACCCATTTACAGCTCGGTGAACTGGAGGGACTGTACTGAAGTCAAGGCCCACAAACGGTTAAAAAGCTCTCTCTCTCATACACACACACATTCCCACATACAGTGGCCATATTTAGAACACTAAACTGTCCACAAAACACGCTCCTCTCAGAAACAACTTTGTAACCCTCTTGCATTCGGATTCTCTGAACACAAACTGCCTCTAGATTTCGCATTCTATTACGAAATCAGGTCAGGCACATATGCTTGCTGGCCTTTTCCTCCTTTTAAGTACATACCAGCAGATTAATTACTTCCAGACTCTGAGCAGGCTTTCTACCTCTAGCCTGATAGAGCTTTGACATATGGAAGCAATCACTTGGTCACTGCGTGATCGAAATCAACTGTGTGTAGTAGTAGTAGGCACCCATCAGTCTCGGAAGACTATGGAGTTGCGCTCTAAATCTTTAGAGCACAAAGCCTAGGAAAGTAAGTATGGAGGGCAAGCTTTGCTACTGTGTGTAAATCCCAGTTTGGGATTCAGAGGGGGGGCAATTATTCAATCCTGGTTCAGAACTAAGAGGGTTACCCTCCCCCCCCCAAAACCACAGACCAGTCGGCTGGAGACTCTTGATCATGATCCTCTGAGGGAGGGGAGGGGGGGGGCCCAATTATTCAATTCGGCAAAATCCTTGTTTGGGACTAAGAGGGTTAACACCCCCCCCAAAAAAACAACAACACCCCAAACCACCTACCAGTCTGCTGGAGACCCTCTTGATCATGATCCTCTCAGGAAGGTCCATGGTGTTGGCGATGGCCAGCACCACCAGTCTGGCCTGAGGCTTGCTGGGCCAGTCAAACAGGTTGTACAGCACGTCCTGCTTCCGCGTCCACAGCAAGTCCAGCTGAAAAAACACACACACCACACACATGTACGCATGCATGTAAGCATGCACACACAGATGAGGAACAACTTACAGTACTGATGAATCCTTTCAGCTACTGTCAACACACGCATGTATGCACACACTGAGATGAGAAAACAACTTCTACTGAATCCTTTCAGCCATTTTTAGAGGTATAGATTCCTCAACAGACAGAAATTCATCAAAATCTTACTGTTTCAAAATCTCCCCCCCCCCCTCCCCTTCTTGAAGGAAATCCCACCTAAAAAACATTTTGAACTTTTCCTGTAGTTTGAAGATTTTTTTGATCAGTAACACACATCTTGTACATCATCGTATCACAGTTTCGTCTCTCCAATGACCATCAATGAACGTTCAGGTCAGGTAAAGGTCAAGGTCAGGTCAAAGTCAGGTCAAGGTCAGGTCATGTCCCCCCTCACCTCATCCACCATGAGTACGGTGGTGTCTCTTCTGTGGCCTGTAGTGCTGGTGGTGAACATTTTGTTCAGCAGGTCACAGGCGTGGTCTGCTGTTGCCTTTCTGCCCGTCAGCTCCTGAAATAATAATATAAAAAAATTACTAAAAAAAATATCTATCTTATATATATATATACACACACAGCACCTAAAATATATGTAAGAAACATCATGAGAGAATTGTCTCGGGATTGCCTAGTGGTCAGAACATTGCGCTTGCAATTTGATGACCCGGGTTCGATTCCCGTTCAAGGGTATTTTTCTCCTGGCATTAACATCAGTGCAGAGTCCACTCTCCCCAAAAGTCCTTTGGATGAGACTATAAACATAGGCCCTGTGTACGAACACACGTAAAAATCTTGTGCACATGTTAAATCCTGTTCCGCTTTTTGTAAGAGTAGGCCATTGCGTGCTGGTGGGAATAGATGGCAAGATTTACAAAAACTGCGTACACATGGGGACTAGATGTAAAAAAAGCATTTGAGTGCTTATTCCATTATCCTCGATATGAAAAAATAAATAATTAAATAAATAAACAAATAAACAAGTTGTTTGGCAGTGTTTCATAAGTGCCCCAAAAGTGAAATTTGATGCATTACAGCTTTGCACTTCCATTCATACATATACACAATTGTGTGTGCTCAAAATGATATGCACACACCAGCACGTTCCATTCACACTCAGTCAGAGAAATCACCATGAATTCACTACAACAGAACATTGCGCCCATGATGAAACCTATTCCGCTTTTCGGAAATGTAGGTCACTGTGTGCTGCTAAAAACGGGTGACAAAATTTACAAAACTGCATACGCAATGGGAATGGATATAAAATAAGCACACGAGTGCTTATTCCATTGGTCTCGAATTAAAAGAATAGAGAAGATTTATATCCTGTTTCTTTCTGGACCACTTGACTCCAATCATGACGAAGGGACTAACTGATAAACGTTAAATCCTGTTCCCCTTTTTGTAAGAGTAGGCCATTGTGTGCCAGTGGGAACTGCAAACACACAGGGACTGGATGTAATAAAGGACATGAGTGCTTATTCCATTATCCTCGATATAAAAGAATTACAACATTTTTTTTCAAAAAAGAATTAATGCTGGGACAAGCATCACTAACTTTCATTTCCTATGCTGCTCTTGAAAGGCTGACTCTATACTGAAAATAATTTCCGATTCTTACTTCTGTATATCATCACAACAACGTCACTAATCACAGATTTTGTTGTTGCTGTTATTTACCTGGTACTTGCACAAAACAGGTTAACAAATGACACTTTTTGAAATAAACATTGTCCTCCTGGGATGGTAAGCCTGTAACAGCACACAGAGCTGTCAGGAAAAGACCTCATGGAATCTCATCATATAAATCTAGGTAAAATTTAACATTCATGACAGAGAAAAAAAAAAAGAACCGACGAGTTCAAACCTTCAAAATCTGCACATAAGCTTGACGCGGCTCTGTCAGTCGCATGCCGTTGACTTCCACGAAAGAGAACTTGGGAATGTCGCCGCTTTTGTGCGCCTGCTGTAGGCAGCGAACCACCTCCTTCACTGTGGCCGTCTTCCCTGTGCCGGGCACTCCTGAGATGTACATGCACCTAAAACATACAAAAAAACACTTGATGAATCACTGTCACAGCAATAATGTTATTCGCTAAAGACAGCTTGTTGGATCCAAATTCTACTGTAATAGAAGATGAAGAAACAAAAACAATTAAAGGTTTTCCTTGATTGGTTTGCCTGTTCTATTGGATAATGCAGTTGCTAAGAATATGTCAAGAGGATTATTTTTTTGTTGTAAACACGACAAGCCGCCGCGGTAGTCGAGTGGTTAGGGCGTTGGACTCGTAATCTAAAGGTTGCGGGTTCGATCCCAGCTGTCGGCTATGGCGTTGTGCCCTTGGAAAAGGCACTTTACGGCTATTTTCTCACCCCACCCAGGTGTAAAAGGGGTACCAACCTTGTGTTGGGGGGTTAACCCTGCGATAGACTGGCGTCCTATCCAGGGGGGAGTCTATGACTCTCAGTCGCTTAGCGCCACAGAAACCGGGATAAGCACCGGCCTGATGAGCCTTAGGCTCGGGACAGACTTTAACTTAACTGTAAACACGACAAAGGGTCTATGAAATATCCCACACATTGTTACACTCCCAGGAATTAGGAAACTTGACAGCTGTTGCTGTTGTTGTTGTGTGTTCCCCAGCTTAACACTTGGGTAGTCACCCAGAATATGCACTCTGACTCATTCATCCCACCTGGGAATCACTGTGAGATTGAAATTACACACTAAAAGAGAAGTTTGTCTCTATGACTGTTTTCAAGTACCTCGCCATATAGGCAGCCATACTCCGACTTCAGAGGATAAACTGATGGCTGAAAACAAGTGGAAAGTGACAGCTAAAAAAACACAACAAAAACTGATCATTTAAAAATCCGTACCCCAAAACCAATATGTAAAAACTTAGGTCCTGACTCACCCTCCAGTGCCATCCAACACTTTGCTCTCCACAAACCGGTAAACGTCGTCAAACTCCGACTCCCGACATGGCAGCGTCTCTGGCACAGCTGACACGTGCAGTCTGCAACACACACACACACACAAATGCACGCACGCACGTACGCACAAACACACACAAGCATTGGTGATGTTGCAATCATCGACTAGCAGAACAGTGCATTCTGGAACACTAACACTAGTGGGTGTGTCACCACTTTCTGTCCAGTTTAAAAAAAAAAAAGGCACAATCCTGACCTCACTGCCTCTGTCCTTGTTCAATTCATCCACATTACACCTCTCTCTGTGGCCTAGGCCAAAATTGTGTCAGTTATTGATGTCAGCTCATTGCCAAGGCCTACACTAAAATGTTGCGATGTAAAACATTGTGTTGAGATTGCATTCAGCCATGACAAGCTCTTAACAGAACAACCTGCACTCTCCTTCAAAGGAGAATAAATCCTCTGAAGTTGGAGTATGGCTGCCTATATGGCAAGGTACTTGAAAATAGTCATACACGCAAAATTTTTCATTCAGTGTGCAACTTCAATCTCACAGTGATTCCCAGGTGGGACGAGTGAGTCAGAGTGCACATTCTGGGTGACCCCCAGAGTGTTAAGCTTGGGAACAACACTTCTCTCTACTACGGTGGTATACTCCAGAGCAACAGCCACAATTTCACCCACACAGCAGTCAGTTTCCCCCACTTTCAGCTCCTCTCGGCTGCTAATTATTTCATCCCATCTCAGCCCAGATAAGGGCCAGCTGGTGCTAATTATACCAGGACCTGACCACAAGTGGACTAGGTAAAAAGAAGGGGTATGCTAAATATAGCACTCTTGACTGAGTGATGATAGATTTGTGCCTTGTGAAATCTGTTCCGATAAAACTGTTCAAAATACACCGCAACACACAACAACGCCTTCGCTACATGTCACACACACACACACACACACATAGATAACTTCAAACTTGTAAGCGAGGTAAAAGAATGATTTTACCTGGCTCGAGCTTCGTCCATAGGAGTGCCTGGGGTGGACAGCTGAACGCTGCGTCTGGGTAGCTTGGGTGTTGCTGTTGATGCCTGTCTCCGTAACTGAAAAAATATTCATTTATTTCTCTATTTATTTATTTATTCATTTATTCTTTTATATCAAGTTTAATGGAACAGGCCCTGATGTGCTTTCTTTTACATCCAGTCCCCTTGGGTCTGCAGTTTTTGTAAATTTTGTTATCTGTTCCCACGGGCACACAGTGACCTACTCTTTCAAAAAGCAGAACAGGATTTAACATGTGCGGCAAGATGTTTTTTATATTTTTAAATGTTCTGCGTGCATTTGCAATACGAGGCCTCGGTTTATAGTCTCATCTGAACAACTTTTGGGGAGAGTGAAGTCTGCATGGATGTTAACTCCAGGGGTAAAATCCTCTTGAATGGGGTTTCAACCCGGTGTGTCAGATCGTGAGCGCTATTTTCTAACCACTAGGCTATCTCGTTCCGTCATGACAGTTTATGGATCAAATACTAAATGAAAAGGCTATACAGGAAAATTTTTCTGGTGTTTTATCTGTTCTTAAAAAGAAAGAAAGAAAGAAAGAAAGAAAGAAAAATAGAAAAGAAAGAAAGAAAAATAGAAAAAGAAAGAAAGAAAGAAAGAAAGAAAGAAAGGAAGGAGGAAAGAAACAAGGAAAAAAGGAAAGAAAGAAAGAAGGAAAGAAAGAAAGAAAAAGAAAGAAAGACAGAAAGACACTGTGGCCTCTTCAGCTCCAGAATTATGCCCACAAGAAAAAAGTTTACAATTATGATCAGGTATAGGGGGGCGGGACAGCTCAGAGGTCAGAGCACTCGCTTTCCACAAGTGAAGTTAAGCAGCGTCGAGCATGGTTACCAGTTGGATGGGTGACCGTTTGCACGCCTCAGCTTCAGTACAGTCCCCCCAGCTGTAAATGGGTACCTGCCATCTCTAGGGTCAGGGAAGGTAAAGCAGCGAGGGGAAAGCGAGTGCTCTGACCACTGAGCTATCCCACCCCCTCTGAAGATGGATGCAGGAATTCCCCACATCAGGCAAAATACTCCATCAACCAAAAAAACTAAAACCAGACCCTTCTTAAAACAAAGCACAAACAACAGTGTGGCAGACAGCTCATGGCCACTCACTGAAGATGTCCCTGCCTGTCTAGGGGTTGAGGCTGGGGAGGCTTTGTGCTGTGTGGACCGTCTCCTGGAGGACCCTGTGCCTGAAGCTCTGCTTCTGGATCCAGCCGTCCCCTTTCTGTGGCTCGTCTTCTGCTCCTCTGCAAAGTCCTCTTCACTGCTGTCAGAGTCCTCAGAGCAGTACTCCTCCCTGATGACGAGGCCGAGCTGTCTTCTTCCCCATACCTGGTACCAATAACAACAATATGATGATGAGAATGTGCACCTACAAACACGAAAAAGGGAAATTTTCTTTATAGAAAAGTTTTGTTTCTGATTATGAAACCCATCAGAGTAGGGTAGATAAGGTTCTTTTCTTTGATGAACTATTTCAAGCTAAAGACTAGATCCGTAAAAGAGCCTGGGTACTTCTCTACTTTTTAATCAAAGCAACTGTTTGGGATATTTCATTATTTGGGTTGGGACTTTCAGAATTGATGCAAATGCCGTGACGTTCAGACCAAATGGCATACAGCACAATACAACTTTTGAATCATGAGAACACCAAAATCCTCCACTTCACACACACACACACACACACACACACACAAACAACACACACACACACAAGGTATTTTACCTTTGTGAACATTAGTACTAACAAAGGAAAAAATTTCAGATTCATCACTTGTAATTTTTTTTATTTGTCTCAAACACTTTAATTAATCTAGTAGCACACACACACACACACACACACACACACACGCACAAACACGCACATGCAAACACACACACACACATGCGCACGCACACACAAAACTAAATGACCCACCTGATTCTTTTGATTGTTTTCCGCCCACTTCGTCTGACATTTGTGGACACATCTTCCGCTTCTTCAAAGTCCTTCCTCAGACTGCGCGAGAGGACTGCTGTCTTGATCCTCCTCGTTTGATCGAGTCAGCTCCCTCAGGTGACCTCTGTGCAGATCCTCTGGGTTCCCTCACACTGCTGCTTCTTCTCTTCGACTGTGCACTGCCTGTCTTCTGTGGAGAGTCTTTCCTTGTGCCTGCGGTCCTAGTACTGGCAGTTTGTTGGGAGGTTGTTTGTTTTTACCTGCGTTCACAGAGTCTACCTTTTCTTTCACAGGGCTGGAGCTTTTGTTTGTGGACCCTTTGCGTGAAGACTTGGCCGAGGTCTGTCCTGTAGCAGTGTTTTCAGAATGATGACGTGCTGCTTTTGTAGGAGAGGACCTCTTTCCTTCAACTTCCCTATCTTGTTCCAACTCAGCCGGTTCACGATCTTACCTGCTGATAACTTCAGCTTTAATCTGGGTCTTTCTGAACTGTCGCTTTTCTCAGAAGCCTTTGAAGTCTTGTGCTCTTTGTTGGAGGTTCTGGTCAGGCTTTGGTTGGATGTTCCACTTCGCATGGAGAAGGAGGACAACTCTGACACAGTGGACGTGCTGGCCGTTTCAGCCTGGTCATTCATGAGGAAGTCAATGACCGACTCTGTCCTGAATCGCTCCAGAGTGTGCAGAGTTTTCACTGGTCCTTTGCTGTCTGCTAACACACACACAGAGAAAGTACAAAGTCGTGCCTTAAAATCCCAGCATGAAAACAAAAACAATTCTACAGTGAACAGTTTTAATGTCTGCAATAAAAGGAAATACAACAAAACATCTTGTAAAGGTTAGGAAGTCTTATCTTACATATTACAAATCACAATCAAAGGTGTTTTACCTATGAAGCGACATCAGTAATAACAAAGAAAAAAAATTACCTTCATCTCTTTTTATTTTTTTTAATTGTCTCAAACCACTTTAATCCAGTAACACACACAAACACACACACCACACACTCACAACACAGTTGCAGATTTCTCCCAGTAAAAGTAAAAATCTCTGACATTCTACAGAAAGGGGTAGGGTACTTGTTTAAAGCTCTTGCAGAAAAATAATCAGCATGAGTAATATAAAGAACAAATCTATGATCTTTATTTTACTGTATGTCGATTCAAAGATTAAAAAAACAACCCCCTCCCTTTCAAGATCTTGCTTTGTGTGCATATCCATGGCATGCATATATCGAAAAAGCCTTCAAGCCATGATGGAAGCGCTTTTGACATCACCTGACACCATTCATCAAAATTACCCAACTGAACAACATTGCTGACAACTCAAATCTGAAAATCCTCTCTCTTTAAAAAAAAAAAAAAAAAAAATAAAGACAGGCAAGAGGACAGGAAAGTGTGTACCTGACTGGGGCGTGCTCTTGGCGTCTTTCTGGTGGTGGTGTGGGAAACTCTGCACTGGGATGATGGCGACAAACCGAGTCCAGCGGCGATGCAGCAACACCCCCACCCCTCTTCCCCACTGGCCATTCACCCAGCCTCCACTTCTCTAAATTGCTTCTTCTCAACGCAGTTTCCTTCCGCTGCGGTTTTCACTCCCTGTTTCACTAGAATGCCGTCGTTTGCACTGAGAAGTCCGAATCCGACTCAGATTCGGACTCCGAATCTGAGTCGTCGTCTGAGTGCGCAAAGTCTCCGTTACGCTGGTTTTGGGATGAACCGTTGCGTGAGTGTCCGTTCTGGTGATTGTCTGGGGAACGGTGGTCAATGTCCTTTTTCTGTTTCTTCCTTGGCTGGCTGCTGTCAGGGGAGAACAGCGGGCGTTTTCTGTCCGATCCATTCTCTGCCTCTGTCTGCTGGTTGATTTCTTTGAGAGGAGTCAGCGTGTGGCCGTTGAACTCTCTCTGAACGTAATATGCTGTAGAGTTCTTTGGCTTGGCCCCATATCTAACCTGTTTCAAAATAAAAACACACAAACACTCAGGCAAATATTCCACATTTATAAACAGAGGTCATTTGAGATCTAAACTTCCAGTTAGGAAATTGACTGAATCAAGTTTCTACGTTTAATACTTCGCGAAAAACTGGCTAAAAATGGGTAAATACATACATGTGTTTTAAAAAGGCTCTGGCTTTTTTGTGCACAGACTTTCAAATAAATTGTCAATCTTAATCCCAAAGTATCTCAAGCTTCACTGAAAGACAAGTAGTACCTGACAGCCAACAATCACCAGCCCTTTTCTTATGACTAACCATAGTTTAATCATGTGTTGCTACTAAATGATGCCAAATTCCTTTAGCTGTGCACACCCACCTTGCATTTTCCGGAGATAGACTCCAGTTCCACATCAGTTTCGTAGTTGCCGCTGGAGTCGAAGAACAATTCCATGTCGTCCGGATGCTCCAATTTCTTCAGACAGGCTTTTGGCAGCTCTTCCCCTCGCATCAGCCAGTGAACAACCGCACACTGGTTTTTCCCAAACTTTTTGTACGGCAATTCTGAAAAAAAAAAAAAAATTGACAAGAAACAAAAAAAGGTACACACACACACTACCGAATGTACCTATGCACACACACAAATGCGCATGTACACACACACACATACACACACACACACACACACATGGATAATGTACAAACATGAATAATATTTTTAAAAAACCCAGATTTATAGACAGAAGTTAAAAAAATCTATTGGTAACATTATAACTAAGGAATGTTCCATGCTAGTGTTTCTTCCCTGGGAAAATTAACACTTCTCTCTCAGCTGCATTTTTTTCTTTTGTTATTTGAGTAAGTACTACTACTAATACTGAAACTATTACCTTCTCCATAACACTTTGTTCTCAAGGCCAAGTCATAGAGCAACTTTCTTCATACTCATTGCATTTTGCTCTCAAGGCTGAATCATGTTATTTCTACCTTCTAGAAGTCATGACAATGTTGCAATCTACAGAAAAATCTTACTTATTAGTAATACTACCTCTGCACATCATAACATGTTGAACATTATCAATTCAAAGTTAAATTATGCGATTACTATCTTCTTCGAGTGACGTGTGAGCACTATAAAATGAAACTATAAAAGGTAAAATATATTATCACTACCTTTATCACGATATAAATTTTACCACTAAAGCTAAATCACCTTTGCACATTATGATGTTCTATTCAAAGCTAAATTAGTATTACTATTAGTATTACTACTATTAATTACTACTACTGTACTAGAAAAAAAGTACCAGGACTTATTTCTCATTAACTGTTAACAGACACTAACTTTACAAGTTCTTCAAATATCTAATCTAAATCACACTATTACTACCTTCATCATACTGGAATATCACTAACTACCATCTTTGTAACATTTTGCTAACAAAGCTAAATCATACCACATTACCAGTTAATAAGTTACAGAATGAAGTACTATTAGTATTACCTTCCTCGTTCTTGGTAACACTTTGCCACCACGACTAACTCAAGTCAAACTACACAATGTTTTGCTATAACAGATCAATGGTAAACAATACTACCTTAGTAAAAAGACTAACTTAAGTCAAACTATTTTTTTCACAACATTTTGCTATTATGTATCACAGTATCAATGCTATTTTGCTCTAGTATGTATCACAGTATCAATCATACTAGTTACCTTCTTCATAAAGTTTTTCTATCCGGGCTATGTAACCATCTTCATCCTCAGCATCCTCGTGGTTGGCGACAAAAACATGGTCCCCTATTTTGTACCTCTCTCCATCTTGTTCAAACCCGCTGAAACAGAATAAACCTAATATGCACAGATTTATGTCATGTAATAACTAAAGTTTACATTACATTCATTTAGACAAATGACAGCATACTGTGCGTGTATGTACACCAATTATATTTGACACATTAACCAAGTGCACATGTATGTGTCTGTATCAGTGTATACATCATGTCATGTGTTGTGTTGTGTGTATTGGGTTGTGTGTGTTGTGCTGTGTGTATGTAAATTTACACATCAATTGCAGTGTGCTGTCTTCTCAGTTCTCTGGGGTGGTACAATACCCCAATTCAAGAATTGTTTTTCCCCAGTCACTCTAAAGTTCATCAATCACAAATTCACAATGGTATCATTTGATTCATTTATGTGACTGTTTTTACCCACTACTGGCATTACTGATTAGGGTAGCCCTCGGCCTATTCCCACTTCGGGGGGACGATGTCCACATGCAAAACATAACACCAGCGTGCATGCTTTAGTTGTTTTTGTTTTGTCATCCATTCTTACCGGTAAAAACGGCCTACTCTTCCCAAAAGCAGATCGGGTTTAAGCATGTGCATTAGATGTTCTGCGAGCGTTTGCACACGACGCCTCTGTTTAGTCTCATCCAAAGGACTTTTCGGGTTGTGGAGTCAGCAAGTGCTAAGATTCCCTTTAAACTTTAACGATCATCTCACTCTCAAGTTGTTTGATCCTGAGCCATATAACGGCAATCGCAACACTCTAACCATTACGCTATGCCACCCCATAGAAGAAATTAAAATTTTGTAACACGGCAGAAAAAAATGGCTACAAAGTAGTAGGCCTAGGGCCTAGATTAGGGGAGTGGGGTCTAGCCTAGGCCTACTTGGCGACAATGCGGCATCTGGGATATTTTTGTTGCTCTGTCATTTCAACTTCTAGATCATCACTTACCAGTAAAACGTAAAAAGACTGCGTCGTCGATCAACTTCACCACGTCCGATCCATGTAACAGAATCACTTCGGGTGCTGTAAGAAACTGGCATCGTCGATGTAACAAATTTATCAACTTTTTCCTTCACGTCAACGAAGCTACTTTTAAAAGACAAGCACGAGTTATGTTTCTTCTCCCGCTATCTACTCAAGGGGCACTATTCTCAAAACACTCCTCATGACAACAAACAGAGTTCTCTCTCTTTCATTATTCTTGTTGTTTAGTTTAAGTTTTAATTTTTTTCAAATTTCTATCTTTATCTTTTCCATGATAAGGGCGGGGACTGGATGTAAAAAAGCACAGGAGTGCTTACTCATTATCCTCGAATAAAAGAATTTGCCTTGCCTTGCCTTGCCTGTCTCTCTAATGGATACGTTTTACTCATATTTTATAATTATTCTCTATCTTGATAAGTATGTGTATTAAATGTAATTGACTTTTATTGATCTTTATATCTAATCATTTTTGTGTGTGATCAGAACAACTATGTCAATCATCATTATGGTATGGTTTTATATGGGTTTTGTGTGTGACTATAATCATAAGATAGACTACGGTATCACACTCAGTGGATAGATTCCTCTTGTGTTCCGTTATATAATTTTATTTTAGATTTAAGGGATAAATTTCCCTTAGCATGAAGCCTATTTCTGACGCGCCCACGAACCTGTGTGTGTGTGTGTGTGTGTGTGTGTGTGTGTGTGTGTGTGTGTGTGTGTGTGTGTGTGTGTGTGTGTGTGTGTGTGTTGTGTGATTTTTTATTTATTCTATTTATTCTTTTATATCGAGGATCCATCCAGTCCCCGTATGTATGCAGTTTTGTAAATGTCATCTGTTCCCACCGGCACACTATGGCCTACTCTTACGAAAAGCGGAACAGGATTTACGTGTGCGCAAGATGTTCTGCGTGCGTTCGCACACGGCTCGGTTTATTCAAGACTGTTTGCGTTGGTGTACTGGGTGTGTTGTGTGTTGTGGTGGTGTTGTGTGTGTGTGTGTGTGTGTGTGTGTGTGTGGTGTGTGGTGGGCAGTCACCAGAGTGTTTTGTGATGTTGATATTATGTTATGTGGGTTGTTTGTATGAAGTCTGGTTATTTGTTTTATGTTTTTGTATCAAAATAACAGCTGATTTTTTCTTATTTTTATTAATGTTCATGATGGTTTTTTCATTATTGAAGATCGTTATTGTTTTCATGCGTTTTTATTATATTCATATTTTTATATATGATCTCATTTTTGATATTAATTGCATGTTTTTCTCTCTTACTTCTCGTTCTTTCTTTCTCTCTCTCTCTCTCTATTTCTCTTTTCTCTATCTCATTGATGTTGTTACAATTCATTCTCTCTCTCTCTCTCTCTCTCTCTCTCTCTCTCTCTCTCTTCTCTCTCTCTCTCTCTCCTCTTCTTCTCTCTCCTCTCTTTGTGTGTGTGTGTGTGTGTGTGTGTGTGTGTGTGTGTGTGTGTGTGTGTGTGTGTGTGTGTGTGTGTGCCTTTTGCTACTTTATTATTGTCTTCATCTATGTCAGCCTGCCTCATAGACCATAACCAGTGGTCAGTCCTTGCTGCTGACCGGCAGGCCTGGCGACACACTGTGCATCAATCGGTCTCCTCCTTTGAGGACAATCGCAGAGCGGCCCTTGAGGAGAGGCGAATGAGGAGGAAAAACCGCATCCCCCCTACATCAACTCCAGAATCGACTTTCCCCTGCAGCCGCTGCGGCCGGGTTTGTTTGTCACGCATTGGACTGAACAGCCACCAGCGAGCCTGCACCAGACGTGGACAGTGCCCTTAATCTTCGTTCTCGAAGCCAAGCCATGATGATTGTCTTCATGGATTTTTTCCTCTTTATGCCTTCTTCATGTTGTTGTTGTTTGTTTGTTTTTTTGTATGTATGTGTATATATATATATATATTCTTTTTTTAAAATTGCTTTTTGTTTAGTTAGAGGTTGTTTTTGTATATTATGTTATCCCTGATAAGGGCGGGGACTGGATGTAAAAAAAAAAGCACATGAGTGTGCTTATTCGTTATCCTCGAAATGAAAGAATTTAATTTGATTTGAACATTGCACTCACAATTTGACGACCCGGGTTGATTCCCGTTCGAGGGATTTTCCCCCTGGAGTCAACATCAGTGCTGCCTCCACTCTCCCCAAAAGTTCTTTGGATGAGACACACGGGGCCTCGGTTTATAGTCTCATCCGAAGGACTTTTGGGGGAGGTGGAGTCAGCACTGGCACACAATGACAAACAATTCGCCCACTGCTGTATCAAGCTTATGAATTCTCTTCCTTGCTTTCTCCCTGGCTATGGTTTTACAGCACGGATGAAAACGAAGTCAGAACCAATTTAAACTTCAGAAAAAAACAAGCTCTCAACGGACAGTACATCCGCCACTCAAACCGGGGCCCTAAGATTACCTCCAATTGAGACTCGTACCCTGATGTGATCTTATGACCCTGGTTCCAGTAGGCTCTCTAACCATCCTGCTATTCCATCTTTAACTTAGAAACTATGCCCCCCCCCCCCACACCTGAATTGCCCCAATGGACAGAACTCACTTTTGGTAAGGTCAGCTCTTTATTATTATTATATTTATTACTCTCTTATTTCGAGGATAATGGAATAAGCACTCCTGTGCCTTTTTACATCCAGTCCCCGTGTGTAGGCAGTTTTGTAAATATTTCATCCGTTCCCACCGAGAACACAATGGCCTACTCTTCTGAAAAGCGGAACGGGTTTTAACGTGTGTGCAATATGTTATGAGCTGCGTGCGTTCTCACACGGGACATTGGTTTATAGTCTCATCCGAAGGACACGTTAAAGTAAGCTCTTTATCACCAGCAAACTCACGGCACAAACAGAAATGGTTGACAAGGTGACAAGATTTACAAAACTGCATACACACGGGGACTGGATGTAAAAACAAGCACACGTGTGCTTATTCCATTATCCTTTATCCCCATTGTGTGCCGGTGGGAACAGATGACAAGATTTACAAAACTGCATACACACAGGGACTGGATTAAAAAAAAGCACATGAGTGCTCATTCCATTATCCTCGATATGAAAGAATAAAATAACACAAAAAATAAAATAAAATAAAAAATAAATCCTCGATTAAAAAGAAAATAAATAGTTTACTTGGAAACTTTAACGAACAACCTCAAGAAAATTTTTGTTTTATTGCTGAAGAAAAAAACAAACAAATGGTGTTGACAATGAAGTATTGCTGGTTCTTATGCTGGTGTCAGTCACTTGGCAGTGGCAGTGGCAGCGGCAGTGGCAATGGCAGTGTCAGTCACTTGGCAGTGGCAGTGGCAGTGGCAGCGGCAGTGGCAGTCACTTGTCAGTGTCAGCCACTTGGCAGTGGCAGTGGCAGTCACTTGGCAGTCACTTGGCAGTGTCAGTGTCAGTGGTAGTGTCAGTGGCAATTGCAGTGTCAGTGGCAATGGCAGTGTCAGTCACTTGGCAGTGGCAGTGGCAGTGACAGTGGCAGTCACTTGGCAGTGGCAGCGGCAGCGGCAGTCAGTCACTTGGCAGTGGCAGTGGCAGTCACTTGGCAGTGGCAGTGTCTCTGCCCATCAGCTGCCAGAAGGTGTGTCTGTAGCGGGAGCCCATGGTGTAGTAGACCGCGATGTTGAAGCTGGCGTTGATGTAGGTGATGGTGTCCAGGATCCAGAGGCAGGTGAGGTACAGGTTGTGCTGACTCCGCCCTGTGTTCATCTCCGGCACGAACAGCCACACCACTCTGAGGACAGACAAGACAAGTCAAGTCAAGTCAAGTTAAAGTTTTTATTTCCAGATGGTACATTGAAAAAGCAGTGCAATTGCTTTTTTTTTTGGCTGTCAGTGACTAGTGTACCGTGGCCAGCAAACATCATAGGTTTCTTTTTATTATTTTTTATATGATAAAGTAATGAGGATTATATACGAAAAAATGCTCAAAAGTCGGTATATGCAGCTAGCTTAATGGTGGGCGAAAAACGGTCACACGCAAAATCTCACCTTCAGTGAAAGTCGGAGGTCTAGATGAGGACCCCCTCCCCCCCCCCCAAAAAAAAGAAGACCAAAACAACAACAACAAAAACAACTAATCAATATACATACAAACCAGATAAAACAAAACCCAACCCAAACAAAAAAACAACAATAAACAGAACAAAACAAAAAACCCAACACCCCCCCCCCCCCCCCGAAACCCCTCCCCCCCAAACAAACACATATAAACAACAACAACAACAAAAATCCCCAAACCAAACCGAACCAAAACAATAAACAAAACAAAACAAAAAAACCCCACAACAACAACACCCCCCCCCCCCCTCCGAAAAAAAACAAGACAAAATCTAAAGATATTTCCAAAGCATTCAGCAGCAGTACGGTCTTCAAGGGAAAACTGTACTAGACAGAGTGTGAGGAACGATAGCAGACACACACCGTTTAAACAATTAGTTCTTCGCAGTCCCGATTCACTCTTACAGTACCGTTAGAGTTCCTTCCTAAATAAAAAAAATAAATTAAAAAGCACAAATATCAAACTGTCTGTGTTAGGAAAACCAACAGATAGACATTATAGGAACAATTTTTATATAAATAAAGCATAAACTTGAAGCTGTCTAGGTAGGGAAAACCGACAGGTAAACATTATAGAAACAACATTTTTTAAAAGCATAAACTTGAAGTTGTCCGCGTTTCGAAAACCAAAAGATAAAAACATTATAGGAGACACAGGGACCACACATTTGAGCTTAAACTACTTTAAGAATGCGATTTAGAGAGTGTCGCTAAAATTACCTAACACTGCATAATCATATCTATATCTCTCAGGTCCGGTTGACAGTGGGATATGTCATGACAAGAAGCGTAGACTACAACCCTGTCAAGCAGCCTCAAAGCTCATGCACTTCCACAGCAGCATCAAACACCAATCTGATCCCGTTGACCATCATGTGATGACAGAAAACTGTGTCTGATTCGATGGCCCGGGTTGGTCTGGTCTCATGGTGACCTCGGTTTTGATTTCCCCATACACTTGGAGAAGCTTGGGCCAGTTTGTGTCAAAGCTCTTGGGGTTGGAGGTTCACGGCAGAAGGTCGTTGGAAGGACGTTGTGGTGGTCATCACTCCAAGTGGCTCCGCGACTGAGCTAAAACTGGCGTCAGTAGGGGGCTTCGTAGGTAGTGTCCTGCGTATTTTAGCTCAGAACAGGCACCATTGAACACCACCAAAGCGACCCAGTTAGTGTAGGACATCTCTGGATGGTGGCCCTACGGCGGTCTGCCATGGATAAGTTCATAATGGACTTCAGGCCCCGAGGATGCAACATAGGGGGACGCCATAGCCTGGTGGTCAGAACATTGCGCTAGCAATCTGACGACCCGGGTTCGATTCCCGTTCGAGGGGATTTTTTCCCCCGGAGTTAACATCAGTGCTGACTCCACTCTTCCCAAAAGTCCTTCAGATGAAACTATAAACCGAAGCCCGTGTGCGAACACAGGCAGAAAATCTTGCCACACGTTAAATTCTGTTCCGCTTTTCGAAAGAGTAGGCCACTGTGTAACAGATGACAAAATGTACAAAAAACCCTGCATACATACGGGACTATAACAATAAAAAAGCACACGAGTGCTTATTCTATTATCCTTGATATAAAAGAATAAATAAATTAATAACGAATCTGGGTATGGCTGGGGCGGAGAGTTTGAAATAAGCGGCGGAGGATCAGCAGGTCAGGAACGTGGCAGAAGACGAGGCGGTAAACACACACACACACACACACACACACACACACACACACACACACACACACACACACACACACACACACACACACACACACACACACACACACACACACAGAGAACAAGCTGGACCATAAACAAACCATAGCGTTGTGGAAAAAATGAACAACCAACGTTTAAGTCTAGTTAGGAAAATAGAAATAAAACCTTTTGGACACGCTACCAGACATCAGAGCTGCCATGTCATGAAGTCTGTAGTGCAGGGCAAATTAAATAAAGGGCTGGAGAGAACAGGGAAGATCAAGACTTCCCCTGTGGAGGATCGATCAAATCTACAGAAGGACTGAAGTCAGTACTCAGACAGCAGTCACCATAAACATGCACCAGCAGTCACCATAAATATGCATCAGCGGTCACCCTAAACATGCATCAGCGGTCACCCTAAACATGCATCAGCGGTCACCATAAACATGCATGAGTAGTCACCATAAACATGCACCAGCGGTCACCATAAACATGCACCAGCGGTCACTATAAACATGCATGAGCAGTCACCATAAACATGCATCAGCAGTCACCATAAACATGCATCAGCGGTCACCATAAACAAAGATGAAGCTGACATGTTCACCTCAGATTTCACTCAGATTTCATTGGTTCATTGAGTTCTGTATTTCATGAAGCATCTGTACTGGCAGGCATGGTTAAGCCTGTAGGGAATATTCCCCCCCCCCCCCCCCCCGTTGTGGCATCATTGTGAGATACACTGAAGCGCTGAGCATAACTGAAGCACACCTTAGTTAGCTCTGCTCTCAGTAATTCCCAACTTCAGGACTGACTCCATTTGCCCTGACCCGATTCAGCTTTTAAAATCATCTTGTTAAAAAGTTAAAGCCAATCACCAACAAAAAAACCTCCATTGTGTTCATTTAACTCACGGCAAGGTTAAACCAAAATATTACCAATTTATCGACACAGCGTTTGTAAAGAAAGACTTTAAAATGGATGTCGATATTTGATGAGAACAAATGTTTGCCCCCTTAACCCCCCCCCTCCCCCCAAAAAAAAGATAATGACAAAATTAACCTGTTGTCTGCTTCTTAGCTCCAATTAATGCTTACCTGACTTCTTATAGATGCGACGAAACAAGCCGATAATTTGAACATGTCATGCATAGCTGTAAATGGTACCTGCTTATTAAATTAGTCATGGAAGGCAAAGCAGCGAGGGACAGGAGATGGGCGCCGCCCATGCAGGCCCTTAGAGAAGCTGAGGTCTCTCATGCCTCGCTCCCCTACCCCCAGGTTATGGGACACCTTTTTATGCCCACACCTTTTATCATCGTTCGCCATGTTCATGCCACCCAGACTATCTACCTAGAACTAGCCTGCAGCAAGAGGTAGATAGTTTTTATCACGTGCACAAGATATGCCCGCGTTTGCCCAATTTTTACATAATATTTTTACATGAAAGACTAACATGGAGTTGAACCAATCTCCAACATCAAAAGAACAATCCCAGTCCCTAAACTGGATGTATCAGCAGCAATGTGTGTCTGCTGCACCTTGAAGATCAACATTCTGACCTTTAGTTATTACCCCTACAGTGCACAAACCCAACATCACTCAGTCAAGAATGCTAAATTTAGCGCACCCATTCCTTTTTACCAAGTCCAAGTGTGGTCAGCGCCTGCTATAAATAGCACCAGCTGGCCCCAGCTGGGATGGCATGGGACAGAATGATTAGCAGAGAGGAGTTGAAAGTAGGAGGGGGGGGGGGAACTGACAGCGGTACCTCCTCCTTCATTCCCCAGCTAAGCCTGCGCTCTACTCACCTGAACAAGGCCACAGGGAACACGCAGATGACGAAGAAGATGGAGTTGTAGACCAGCATCATGGTCAGAGCCGCCTCTTTGGCGGACACCCCGCCTCTGGAGGAGGAGGAGGAGGAGGTGCCTGCCCTCCACACCGCTGCCTGACGAAGCTTCACCACCGTCACCACTGTCGTCACCATCACCACCGTCATCATCACCAGGGGATGCCCACACCGAAGACGAAAGCGTCCAGAGCGTCGATAAAGCCTTGGTGGTCGAAGTAAAACTGGCTGGGAATGACCGTCCAGCCGTAAGAGAGGGTCAGGGGGTCGTAGATGCACTTGGCGCGGTAGCGGGAGCTGATGGTGAAGTACAGACCCACCGTCACCGCGTTAACGACGACGATGATGAGGGTGGTGGTGGAGGTGGAGAGCACGGTGTGGGAGCGGAGGGGCCGCAGGATGCAGAAGCATCTCTCGCTGGCGATGATGGCGGAGAGGATCTGGGACACCCAGGTGAAGCCCGAGAAGCCCACCAGGTTGTGACTGGCCATGAAACGCATTACTGGCCCGTACCTGGTGAAACGCAGTCAAAGTCAAAGTTAAAGTCAAAGTCAAAGTTAAAGTCAAAGTCAAGTCAAGTCAAGTCAAACCAACTCAAGTCAAGTGAAGTCAAAGTCGAGTCAAAATCAGTCAAAGTCAAAGTCAAAATCAAAAACACTTTAATCATCCCTGAAGGGCAATTACAATACTGACAGGTATATTGATACGAATCAGTCAGGCAGTCTCAGAGGGGGAAAAAAATGATGGCAGGCTATGTTATCTATCATAATAGGTCAAGACAATGCAAATTTAGATATTGTTTTACAAATATAGCATTGCTGAAATCGTTTTCTTATCATTTTAGTGGCGCGTAAAAGATATGGGATTTTGTTTAAAATAAGAAAACTGTTAAATCAACCACATAATTTTTTATGTATAGAATAGATATGTGTGTCATATTTGAACAGGAAAAAATAACACAGAAATGGCTTCTCTCTGTCTCTGTCTCTGTCTGTCTGTCTGTCTGTCTATCCCCCTCTCTCTCTCCCCCTCTCTCTCTAAGAAGGCTAGCATGTTTTGTTAGACTATTATCATTATTAACAATTGTAGTAACCAGTTATGCAACATATGGAGATAAAGGGGTGTGGAGACTGTTTCACTAAGTTTTAACCAGCTTTTAGGGAATAACTATGGCCAAAGCACATTTTCCCCTGGTTAGTTAATTCTACTTTATACAACAAAATCTACAACTTATTAACAGCCAGTGTTTTCAGTATGTTTACAGTTGTTTAGATTCCAAGATTAAAAACAATTTATATTGTAAAATGGAATTGTCTAGTCTTTAACGTCCTCCCCCCTTTACCTCTCTTTGGTGGTAAACTGCAGATGCATCTGTTCTCCGTAAAGCGTGATGTTGTAAATCATGTAGATCAGATCTGACAGAGACAAGGAGAACAGACACACGTTGATGCGTTCCTTCAAACCTTGTTTGTAGAACACCGCCATGTTGATGACGTTGGCAGGCCCACCAATCAGAAAGAAGAGAGGCAAGAAGACGGTGCCTTTCAGCTGATGCACGAAGTCTTCCGTTTCAGCACTGAGGAGACTGTCAGGGTTGTCCCATGGAATGAATCCTTCAAGGTTCAACACAAAACAGTCTGATGCCCCAGAGGAAAGGGAGCCGTTGAGAGTTGTGTCAGAGCTAAGCTCTGTACTTGAGGCTGATTGGTTGAACATAGCAGTCGCCATCATGAAACCAACGGTTAGCTAAAACTTTGTTATGTTTAAACAGTCTTCTTACTGTGCTGATTTTTGTAGAAAACCATGCCCTACCTATTTACAAACGTCTTTGGGAGATCAGGAATATACATTGTTTACGTAAAGCATTGGAGAAGATGATTTCAGTGACAGGTTACCAGCCTGCTACAGGAGTCTTCCCACCTCATATCATGGGGTTCTAGTGGTTGACATCACTATCGCAAGCAGGGTAATGATTCATTGCAGACATGTCAAGGAAGCCCATCGTTAAAAAAATAAAAATAATTACAAAAAAATGCAAATGGTGGTACCAGCATAGCAATAATTGATAATTACTTGTGACGAAACCATCATTAAAATTGTCCCATTCACATCATAGCTGTAGTTAAGAATACATTGGTCTCATTGTGTGGAAGGGATTGACGCTACAATCAGCTATGTAACTGTGTTCTTCACAGTTTTGTGACACGTAGAATTTATTGATTCACATTTGTGTGAGAAATAAAACTGGGCAATGTTTTAGAGCATTGTGAAAGTTTTAAAGAGTATCTCCACAATCCAGAATAAAAAAAGGATGGATAGAGGGAGAGAAGAATGAACAGACGGGTGGGTGGGCAGGTGTGTTCTCAATGGAAAAGTGGGTTGATAGATGAAGAGAGTGGTGGCTGACTGACTGACTGAGGGATTGGTTGATTGATTTTTGATTGATTGATTTACTGGATTTTTCTAAACTAGGGGTGAGTGTGCACAGAGTTTATACTAGGAGGACTTCGTCTACAGGGTAAAGAAGCTTCTGTTTCTGTTATGATGAAATTATACAGAAATGATTGACTTGGCTGTTTCCTTTGATTAAATACGTTTAGAATTTTCATGTAAGTTTTTTTTCTTTTAAAAGCCATAGATTGTATCCGTACAGACAGTTTTTATCATGATACGTGCATGCACAGTATCCTGTAGGGTGAGGGCAAAAGCTACGGATTATTCAATCGTTGATACTTTCTTGCATGCTGAATTGTCGATTTTCGTTATCGATTTGTTGTTGTTGTTGTTGTTGTTGTTGTTGTTTTTGTTGTTGATGTTGTGCGTTCCCCAGTTTAACATCCTGGGGGTCACCCAGAATGTGCACTCTGACTCACTCATCTCATCTAGGAATCACTGTGAGATAGGAAGTACACTGATGAGAAGTTTGCGTGTCTGTTTTTAAGTACTTCGCCATATAGGCAGCCATACTCCGACTTCAGAGGATTTTTTTCCCTAAATGGAGAGTGCAGGTTTTTATGTTATGAACTTGTCATAGCTGAATGCAATCTCAACACAACATTTTACAACATAACATTTTAGTGTAGGCCTTGGCAATTATGTTGTTTGCAATTATGTTGTATGCAGTCATAATGTTTATAGCCCCATCGACCACACAGACCACATCAGGGCTGTCAGCCCGTAACATTTTAAATCTCAGAATACAAATAAAAAACCAACTCTACTATCCTTCTTTATATCGACGCCATGGTCAACCATAAGGGTCAACCCAGGGCGGGCACCGCGTTGTGGGAAAAACCCACATCAATCACATAAAATGAGAGAAAATCCAAATCAGATTCCTTAGAACAACCTTTTTCTTTGCGACCAACTATTACACTTTCACTCATATCAGACGGAGAAAAGCCAGATTCTCTCAGGAAGCCAGAATTAATCAGAAAAATATTTTCTAGCACTGCCTCGTGGCCATTTCAGCCAACCACCTAAGACTAGGCTGGAAAATATTTGTCTGAGATTTCCAGTTTTGGGGGTTTATGTCCCTTTTTCTATCTATCTATCTATCTATCTATCTATCTATCTATCTATCTATCTATCTATCTATCTATCTATCTATCTATCTATCTATCTATCTATCTATCTATCTATCTATCTATCTATCTATCTATCTATCATCATCTAATTTTTACAATCAGGGGGCGGGATAGCTCAGTGGTCAGAGCGCTCACTTTCCCCAAGTCAAGTTAAGCAGCGTCGAGCATGGTTACCAGTTGGATGGGTGACCGTTTGCGCGCCCTGGCTTCAGAACAGCCCTCCCAGTTCACCCAGCTGTAAATGTATAACTGCCCTCTTTCGGGTCAGGGAAGGTAAAGCAGCGAGGGAGAAGAGATGGGCGCCGCCCTCAACATGCTGGCTCCTAGAGAAGCTGAGGTCTCTGATGCCTCGCTCCCCTACGACTTTCTAGGTTATGGGACACCTTTTACCTTTTTACAATCATCAGTGTTTTGAGTGAAGTTATTGAATATTCAGTTTGAGTACAACCAGAAGTAAAGTAAGGATTTTTTTTTTTTTTTTTTCTTGTAAACTTTAATCAGGGAAAATTTCCCGAAATTTGGGTTTTCCCCCCCGGGGAAAGGTTTCCCACAAGAGCAAACCCCCCCTAAATTTCTTTTTTCCTGTCTGAAGGGATTTGTTTCCCTTAAAAGGGCCCTTTTTGTCAACAAATTTTCGGGGAAATTCTGTTCGGGGGTTTTTTTTTCCTCCCCAAAATTTTCTGTACACGGACCTCGGTTTATTTTGGGGCTCCCCAACCACCACTCATTTTTTTGGGGTGGGAAAAAATTTTTGGCCCGCGGGTTAAACAACCGCACACCGCCTACTTTTGCTTTCAAAAAAAGGCCTTACCTCTAAAAACAACCTCTTATTCAAAAACAACTTTTTTCCCTTTTATATATAAATTTTTATATATATAAAAATAATATATATATATAAATATATATTATATATAAATATTACCACTTTTTGGGGTTTTCTCTTTTGTTTTGGGGGAAAGATGAAAAAAATGAAAAAAACAAGTTTAAAATAAAATTGGGGAAAAAAAACCACAAACACTTCGGAAAAGGAAAAAAAAAAGAAAAAGCAAAAAAAATAAATAAAGAAAAGAGAAAAAGGGGAAGAGAGAGAGAGAGAGAGAGAGAAGGGAGGAGGAGAGGAAGAAAAGAAGGGGAAAAGGAGAGGAGAAAAGACAACGACAAAAGACAGAGGAGGAGAGAGGAAAGAGAAGAGAAAAAGAAAAGAGAGAAGAAGGGAAAGAAAACAGAAGAAGACAAAGAAAAAAAGGAAAAAGAGAGAGGAAAAAGACACAGGGGGACAGACAGACAGACAAAAGACAAACAGAGAAGGGAACAAGCAAAAAAGACAGAGAGAAGAAAGGGAAAAACAAAAAAAAGGAAGAGGACAGAGAGAGAAAGAGAAAGAGAAAAAGAGGAAAAAGGGAAGAGGTTGGGGGGGGGGGGGGGGGGGGGGGGGGGGGGGGGGTTAATTTTTTTGGGGGGGGGGTTGGTTTGTTTTTTTTTTGGGGTTTTTTTATTGGTGTTGTGTTGTGGCGTGGTTTTTGTGTTTGTGTGTGGGGGTGGGGTGTGTGTGGGTGTGTGTGTTTGGGTGTGTTTTGTTTTGGGTTTGTTTTTGAGTATTTGTTAGTGTGGGGGTTTGTGGGGCGTGGGGGGTGTATTTGGGGGGTGTGTGTGTGTGGGGGTTTTGGGAAAAGGGGGGGAGAAGGGGGGGAAAAGGGGGGGGGAAGGGGGGGGGGAAAAAAGAGAGAGAAGAGAGGGAACGAAAAAAAAAAAAAAAAAAAAAAAAAAACACCCCCCACACACACACACACACACACAACCCACACACACACACACACACACACACACACACACACACAACAACACCCAAAATACACCAAAACACAACCCAAAAGGGGGCACAAAATACAAAAACCCCGAGCGCTTTCCCCCCCCCCCCCCCCCCCATTACACAATAAAAAAAAAAACACCAAATTTGGGGCATGCAAACCCCTTCATTCCCCCAAAAATAAGGGGGATTTTTTATTGACCACTAATCAAACAAAACTTTTCCCACGCAAAAACAATAAATTTCAGATTATTTTAACTCTACTTTCCCACAAAAATTACCACGCACAAAAAACGCCCCCGACAATACTTTTAAAAAATATAAAATATATATAAATATATATATATATATATATATAAAAAAAATTTTTTAATATTTTTTTTTTTTTTTTTTTAAAATTTAAAAATATATTGTTTTTGTTGCGCCCCGGCCCACACAACCAAAAAAAATTTTACTAAAAATAAAACACACTTTAAACAAAATACCCCGCACCCCAACAAACAACAAAACAGGACCCCACCCCCACCCCCACACCCGCCCGCAGGGCACGCACCCCGCACGCACGCACCCCCCGGGGCCATCCCCCCCAACGCCCGGGGTGCTATTTTTTTCGGATGAAAGGGACAAATCGAGGTCCTGTGCGTAAAAAACAAAATAAATGCCCGTGGAAAAAGAACCGGGGGCCCAAGGGAAGGGTAGGTGTCCCCCAAAAATAGTTTGTAGAAAAAGGGCTACGTCATTAAAAAAACCAAAATCCCACTTTACGCGGTGGGCATTGTCGTTCAGAAGAGCGCAAAAACCCCCTCCCCTCTCCAGGGCCGCTGGAATGGAAAGGGGGAATTGCCGAAAAAAAAAGGGTTTTCCAGTACTTTCGCGGGAGCCCCCAGCACTTTTCCCAAAAAAACCGCCCCGAACCGCCCGGGGGGACCCCAACTCCTCGATTTTTTCCTCGGGGATAGTTTTAAACAGGGAAAACCTGTTTTGCATAGGGTTTTTAAAAAATTTTTTTTTTGTCACCCGGGTTTTTTCCGGAACACAAGGGCCTCCCCTTTGGGAAAAGGTGGAAACGGGTTTTTAAAGTGTTGAAAAGACGTTTCTGCGTCCCTTTCCCCTGCAGGTTTGGGGTCGAGTTTATAGTTTCACCGACAGTAGGGTTTTTTTTTCTGAAATTGGGCGCGCTCTTGTGGTACCTTCGTCCCGGCCCCAAATTTTTACACAAAAGAAGTCTTGAAAATGAAAAAAAACCTAAGATACAACACAAAAGGCAATGCAGGGGCGGTAAAAAATTACAATAAGTGCAATAAAATTTACAATACAATACAATTCAGTTGGATAAAAATAATATTTCCAAAAAAATGAAAGGCGATAAAATTTACAATACAATAAATTTGAAAAGGAAAAAAATAAAAAAGATAATACAAAAAAAAGAAAAAACCGAACAATTAAATTTAAAAAATTAAAGGGGCCCGGTGCGGTACAGTTAATTTCCTTAAAAATTTTTTCCTTTTTAAAATACCAATAAAACCCCCCCAAAAAGGTTTGGCAATCCAATTCCTTGCAATCCTGCAAAACCCCCAATTTTAAAAACCCCTTTAAATTTTTGCGGTACCAAGGGGCAATAACGGGGGAAAATTTTAAAAAAACAATACAAGGGGAATAAAAGGTGAAAAACCCCCAAACAAAATTCCCCCCAATAAAATAAAAAAAAAATAAAAAAAAATATAAATAATAAATACAAATAAATACAAAATGCAGTGGGTACTAATGAATAAATTGGGAAAGGGAATCAAAAAAATTTTTCAAAAAATTAAATTTAAAAATGCGTGAATAAATAATAAATAAAAAAAAATAAGAAAAACATAAAATACAAAAAAATGAAAAAACAAAAAAAAATAAAAAATCAAACAAATAAATGAAAAAAAAAACACACAAAAATTAAAAAAAAAACAGAACAAAAATAAAAAAAATTAAAATAAAAAAAGGGTGGGTGATCCCGGTTGACGGGGGTTTTTTGGGGGCCAAAGGGATTTTTCTTCTGGGTTAACACATGCCAAAATTCCTTCCCCCCCCAAATTTCCCGGATAACTAAAACGAAATCCCCTGTCATTCCCCAAACACTCCCGCACGGGTAAAAATTTTTCCTTTTCCGAAAGAATGGCCCAATTGTGTGCAAGTTGGGTAGGGAAAAAGAAATTTAACAAAACGGGCATACTCACGGGGAACTAAAAAAACCAAAACCAACCCACGAAGCTAACCCTTTTAATACCTAAAAAAATAACAAGAACTGAGAAATAATTAATAAATAATAAATAATAAATAAAAAATAAATTATATAATAATAAATAATTAATAAATGAAAAACCGGTTTTAAATGAAAAATAAGTAAATAAGACTTTTGTTTTTAAAATTTTTAACTAAAATTTTTTTGAGATAAAAGGAATAAGAAAATTCTTGAAAATTCAATCCCCCAAGGGCAAAACCCAAAAACACACAGTAAAAATTTAAAAGATACAAAAATTTAAAAAATTAAAAAAATGATTTTTAAATTTTTAATGATCCACTTTTTTTTCTATTTCTCCCAAACAACCATTTCATTATCAAACTTTTCACAACCTGCCCTGCCTGCCCCTCCCCACCCCCTTGCCCCCTACCCCCCTCCTCCCTTACCTCCTACCTACCTACAACTTCTACAACTTAAAACTACAATTTCACTACTACACTACACTACACTACACTACACTCCCATTTTCAATAAAATAAATCCCCTTTTTAACCCAGATAAACCTAATTAAAGGGGGCATTAAAATTTTTTAAATTTGATTTGATGTTTTTTACTGTTTCATTTTGACTACATAAATAAATTTAATACTCAATACAACATCAAATACACAACCTTCAAAAATTCAAAAATGAATCCGGGGGCGGGGGTTCATCCTATTTTACCCCCCTTTTCGTCCTGAAAACCCAAAAAACCTGAAACCAATTTTCCCAAAATTTGCATGATGATTTGCATACATACCCTCCTCTCCCTCCTCACTCCTCATTCAATCCCATTTCCTTCCTCACTGCCTCATCCTTTCCTCATCACCTCACTCTCCTCATCATTTTCCCCTCTCCTCCTCATTTCCCTCCTGGGGCCTTCCAAAAAATCTCCCCTTTAAACATACATACATCCCATACATACATACATACATTCATACATACATCCCTACATAAAAAACATAAAACATCATACATTCATCATCATACATACATACGTGGTGCGGCCGTACGTCGTGGTCGTCGTACGTACGTGGGTAGTACGTACGTAGAAATGTAGTATGTAGTATGTACTCGAAAACCGAACTTATGCCCGGGTTTATTGGGTTTTAAAAGTTTTGATGTTGGTGTTGGCTTTTTTTTCCAGGGAGAAATTTTTTTTTTTTTATAAAAATTTTTTTTTTAAAACAAAAAAGGGAAAATTTTTAATTTTTTTTTTTCTTTATTAAAACACGGCTTAAAAAGGGAACCCAATCTTTATTTCATCCGAACTTAAAATGTTGCTTAATACGGGACCCCATTTACCTAAGTCCGAAAAAAAAATAGACTTTCTACCATTTTGGATATTGGATCCCAAGTGTTTTTCTTTTTGGCCCGGGGAAGGAAAAAATTGGAAAAAACGGCCATAGTTTTTTCCAAAACTAAAAGATCGGTTTTCCCAAAAAAAAGTTTGGATTTAAATTTCTAACCGGAAAAATTTAATATTGGGGGTAAAATAAAAATTTTTCAAATATAAAAAAAGGTCCCCCCCCTTTGGCATGTTAAAAAAAAAAAAATTACAAAAACTTTTAATTTTTTAAATTTTTTTAAATTTTTTTCAAATACAATAATTAAACAAGGGCCCCCCCGGGGAAAAAATTTCCCTTTTCCCAAACGGGAACCCCAAAAACCCGGGGGTCGGGGGAAAAGGGCCCGAACCCCCGGTTTAAAGGGGGTTGTAAACCAAAAAATTAGAACAACCCCTTTCCTTTTCCCTTCTGCCCTCAAGGTAATCTACACGAACGCAAAAACATATCATTTTTTTAGCATAATACAAACCCACCCAATCTTTGGGTTGAGAAGCAGGCCGGGTCGCTAGGCCAGGGAAATGGATGAAAAGGGCATTTTTCACAGCCCGGGGCCAGCCGGCGGGGGGGGGATGGATTTCCCAGGTTTGATTTTGTCCAAGGCACACGCGGGATCAGTTTCTATGCAGCTTTTTGGGCGATTTCTCTTGGACCCTGGGAAAAAGAAAGGAAAGGGGACGGGATGGCCGGGGGGGTTTTAGAGTGACGCGCTCGTAAATTCAAAAACCTCACACCCCACCCCAAACAAATTAACAATACAAATAAAAACAAATATAACAATTTTTTTGAACTATCTGTTAAAACAAACATGGAAGCACCCTTTTTTTTAAACTTATTTTTATTTTTTTAAAAATATATATATATATTATATATTATATTTAAAATTATATATATATAAAATTTATATAAAATATAAAAATTATTATTAAAAATATATTTATATATTTGGTTTTTGGTTAAAAAGGTGTTTTTCTTTTTTTTATTATGTGGGTGTGTGTTTTGGGGTGTTTGTGTTGTTGGGGTGTGGTTTTGGTTTGGGTTTGGTTGTGTTTTTGTATCAGGTCCCAAAAATCTGTAATATAAAATTTTTTTCTCCCTCATCTTCTGTGAGTCCCCGCCCCGGGTGTTCCCACCCCGCTTTTTCAATTTCCCCCACACCCATACCCAGATTCGTTATTTCACCCCAAGGGTGGGAAATTTCCCCACAGGGGGGCCCTTTAAAATTTTGGGCCGCCGGGGCCACCCACCAAGGGGTCCTGCCCTGCTGGGGGGGTCACTTTGGGGGTGTTCAGTGGTGCCTTTTCTAAAGCTAAATACCAGGACCCCCCTACAAAAGCCCCCCTTCTAAGGGCAGTTTTAGCTCAGTCGGGGAACCGGGCTAAATGAGTCACCCCCCCGATGGTGCCCAACCACAGTTAACGCCCTTTTCCCGCAAACCCCCAACCCCCAAAAGGCTTTGGGACAAAAAACCCCCTACACCCAACAGGCCCCATAAACCACCGGAAAAAATGGGGAAAATTTTTTTGTTTTTTGATGAAAAATGTGAGGAAGTTCTTTTTGGGCTTTTGAGATATTAAGGGGGTTTTAAATTTTCTAGCTTACTTCTAATATATCCCGGGGCCCCCGGGGCCCAAGGGGTTACAAAAACCTCAGTGTTGGTCGGGAAAAATTTTGGGGAAAACCCAAAAATTTTGCATGTAAAGTGGATAAAACTCGATTGTGGGGTTTCCCAGTCTTCCCAATGACCCCACACACACTCACTCGGGCCCGGAGGGGGCCGGAGTCCAAAAAATCCCCCATGCCCTTTTATGGAATTCAAACCCTGGCCCTTCCAGCCCGGAAAACCCAGGTCAAAACCCCCCTGGCCTGGGGGGGGTTTAAATCAAATAATTTTTTTCCCTTTGGGAGCACCTTAAAAGTCTTTTAAATTGTTGTTGATCATAAAAATTTTTCCTTGTGAAATTAAACCTGCTTTTTATGGAATAAACATTTTTAAAATCAGAAAAAGCCCCCCACCCCCAATGGGTTTTACCGGGGGAAAGGGGGTTTGATTGAAGGCAAAGAGGGGCCGATTGAAGAAAAAAAAGAGAAGAAAAAGAAAATTTTAATTTATGATCATTTTCTTTTGTTTGCTGTGCTGTGACATCCCTTCATCGACCCGATTTTTAAAACGGGGGTTTTTAAGTGCCCAAAAGAAAAAAAAAAGAAAAGAAAAAAAAGGAAAATAAACGGTTAAAAAAAACAGGGCCCTTCAGTTTTCTCTGTCTCCGTCCCCTTTTTTCCCCTTGTCTCCTTTTTGTCTCTTTTTCTTTTGTTGTTGCTGGCGCTGCTCCCTGCTATACTTTTTACTATATTTACTCCCCTTCTACAAAACGGCCCTTTTACTACCTTCTACTCCCATTACTGCTTCTCGGGGTTTCTACAAATTCAAACTACTACCCACTTCTCTGCCGGGCCGTTTGCTGCTGCTGCTGCGCTGTTTTTACTACTACAACTTTTTAATTGCGATTTCATCTACTCCCACAAACTACTACGCTCCCTTTTGTTTAAAAGGCTGCTGTGCTGTTTTTTTAAACTACTCCCCTACTTTAACTACTCCCTTAAAACTACTACTACTACTACTACTACTATATTTACTACTACAAACAAAATATACTACTATTTCTCCCTTTGGGGCGACGGCCCCTACGAGGACTGCACAACTTTTTTTTGGTTTGATTTTATTTTTTTGTTCCGGTTTTTTTTCCCCCATAAAAAATTTTCCTTTTTTTTCCTGCTAGGGGTTCCGAGATTTTTCCAATGGCAAAGTTTTTGCCTTCCCCCCCTTTTTTTTTGCCACCATAAAAGGTTTAAGCCGTTTTCCCGGGTTTTGGGGAAGTATGAATTAAAAATTCCCGTTTTTCCCCGTAACGCATTTGACATGAATTAGGGGATTTTTAAAACATGCATGTTTAAACTCCGCTGGGGATATAATGAAGGGAATTAAGGCACGGGCAGGGTCTGAAACATGAAGTTGATTTGGGGGACATCTTTAAAAAAAACCCCCCCCCCCCTTAAAAATTCCCCAAACGCCCACCCCGAGTTTCTGGGAAACCCGCTTTTTCATGGCCCTCCGGGGAAAGAGTAAAACAGTTTTGGCTCAGGCCAAAACCTTTAGTCGTTATTTATGTCGTTAATTGAAAAGGCCCATATTAAAATGTTGTTATTTTGGGTAAAATTTTTTTAAAATTCCCTTTCAGCCATGACAAGCTCTTAACACAACAACCCCCACTTCCTTTAAAGGAGAAAAAATCCTCTGAGCTCGGGAAAGGGGCTGCCTAATGGGAGTTACTTAAAAAGTCATAAGAAAAAATCCATCCATGTGAAATTTTAAATCTCAAAATTCCAGTGGGTGATGAGTGAGTCAGAGTGCCCCATTTCCTTGGGGGAACCAAAAAAAGCAAAAACCCCAAAACAAACTGTCTTAAACCTCACACTCCCAGTGTTCTAAAATTCTTTTCTCAAGCGGGAGTGTCATCGGGGGATTTTCTATGAAAGCAGGGCAAGTTGTACAAAAGAAAAAAGGGTTTAGCAAAATTCCCACTCTGGGGTGGCAGTTTTTCCCCCGAGAATGGGAAAACCAACCCGGGCCCATTCCCCCGGGGTTTTTAAACCCCCACACAAGTGTACACAGAAAGTTTTCAAAAAACCGTGATGCTAAAGTGTTTGGGGTGGCTTGTTCATGTACAAAAAGTAAAAACAAAATTTTGATTGTTCCACAACTCTTTTTCCCCACCCTTTCTCTCTCCTTCCCTTCTCTCCTCTCTCTCCTCCCCTTTCTCTCCCTTCCTCTCTCTCTCTCTCTCTCTCTCCTCTTTTTTTTGAAAACAAACACGCGCGCGTGGGGGCACTCAAAATAAAGAAATTTTTAAGGTGCACACACACGCAACGCCCCACGCACACACGCGCGCGCACGCACCTCGCACGTACACTCACAGGGCGCGGGGCACACACAAAACACAAAAAACACACGAGAGAGAGAGGGGAGAAGAGAGAAGAGAGGAGGAGAGAGAGAGGAGAGAGGAGAGAAGGGGAAGAGAAGAAAAACAGAGACGAGACAGAGACAGAGAGAAAAATAGAGACAGAAACGAAAAACTTAGACAGACAGATAGACAGACAAAAAATAAAAAAACAAAAAACCCATGCAATCCCATTAAAATTTTAAAATTTCAGTGCCTTTAAAACACAAAAAAAAAACAAAGAAATTGAAACACAGCACAATACAATCCCAACACAGAAAAAAATAAAGCAAAATAAATACAATACAGAAAAATTTACACGCAGTAAAAATGCAACACGTCCAACAAAACCCCAATTTACAATGCAACCCCCAATACGATCCCAGATGCTAGTTTCCCCGTGACATTTTTGGCGACAGACCCCCGGACCCTAGCGAATTTGGGCCCGGCCTGTGTCACACGGACAGACATCGGGGAACATTCCCACAAGACAGATATCAGGAACTTTCCCCCAACTTCGCCCTTTCCACGGCAACGGGTTTTTCTGTTGCTTGGTGTTTTAAATTTACAACACTAGCAACATTTTTCCAAAACCCCCCCCTTTGGGCTTTTTTTTCCCCCGGTTTTTTTGTGGTTTTTTCCAAAAAAAAAAAGTATCTCTTTTTTAATTTTTTTGTTTTAAATTTTCAAAATTTTTTTTAAATTTTTTTTTTTCCCCCAAAATTTTTTTTTAAAATTTTAAAAAAAAAAAATTTTTTTCCCCCCTTTTTTAAAAAAAAAAGTCCCAAAACCGGGGTTTTAAATTTTAAAAAAAAAAAGGGGGCCCAAAAAAAAATTTAAAAAAAAAAAACCCAGGCCCTTTTTTCCCGGGGCCCCCATTTTCCCCCCCCCCTTTTTTCCCAACCCGGGGGTTTTTCCCTTTGGGGGGGTTAAATTTTTTTGGGGGGGGGGCCCCCCCCCGGGAACCCCAAAAAAAAAAATTCCCGGGGGGGAAAAAAAAAAAAACCCTTTTTTTGGGGGAAAAAATTTTTTTCCTTTCCAAAAAAAAAAATTTTTTTTCCCCCCCTTTCCCCCCTTTTTTTTAAAAAAAAAAATTTTTGGGGGGGGGGGGGGTTTTTTTGGGGGGGAAAAAAAAAATTTTTTAAACCCCTTTTTCCAAAAAAATTTTGGGGGGGTTTTGGGGAAAAAATTTTTTTGGTTTTTTCCCCCGGGGGGAAAATTTTTTCCCCTTCCGGAAAACCCCCGGGGGGGGTTTTTTCCCGGGGTTTTTGGGGGGGGGTTTCCCCCCCCCCGGGCCCCCCCTTTTTAGGGGAAAAAAAAAAGGGGGGGTTTGAGGCCCAAAAAACCCCAAAAAAAATTTTTTCCCCCCGGGGGTTTGGCCCGGGGGTTTTAAAAAAAAAAAAACCAAAATTTTAAAAAAAAAAAAAAAGGGGGGGGGGGGGGTTTTTTTTTTTGGGGGGGAAAAAAATAATTTTTTTCCCTTTTTCCCCCCCAAAAAATTTTTTTTTTTTGGGTTTTTTAACCCCCCCCCTTTTTTAATTTTTTAAAAAAATTTTTTAAAAAAAAAAAAGGGGAAAATTTTAAAAAAAACAAAAAAAATTCCCCCCGGGGGGGGGAAAAAAAAAAAAAAAAACCCCCAAAAAATTTTTTTTTAAAAAAAAAATTTTTTAAAAAAAAAAAAAAATTTAAAAAAAAAAAAAAAACCCCAACACACACCACACACACACACACACAACACCCACACACACACACACACCACACACACACACAACACACGGGCACAGGCACAGGCACGCACGTACGCACGAACACAAACACACACACAGACACTAAAATCATTTAAAATATGGAAAGACATTAAATTAAATAACTCCAAAACACACACATGCACGCACGCACACACACACTTACTCACACACAATGTGCCATCTGAAAATGTCCCCAACACACACACGAACACATGCACGCATGCACACACACACTTACTCACACAAAAATGTACCATCTGAAAATAAAATTTTGACTTGATTGACTTGACTTGACACATACGCACACACACATACACACATGCACATACACGCGTGTGCACACACACACTTACGCACACGCACGCACACACACACACACACACACACAACCACACCGCGCCCCGCCGCGCATGCGCGCGCACGCCCCGCACGAACACACATTCACATTAACATTACTTAATGTGAAAAGACATTGGATTAAGTAACACACACATACACACACTTACACACACTTACACACACTTACACACACACACACACACACACACACACACACACACACACACACACAACACACACACTCAAACTCAAACTCAAACTCACACACACACACACTCACACACACACACACACACACACACACACACACACACACACACACACACACACCACACACACACACACACACACTTACACCCCCCCCCACACACACACAAACAAACACACACACACATTTGCTATCCTTGCTCTCCATCGCCTACTTTTCATACCCTGTGTGCTTTCTACCAATGCAGCAAACACCATTAAAAAAAAAGCATTCAAGAGGATTTTTCCTCTGGAGTTAACACCAGTGCCGACTCCACTCCCCTTAAAAGTCCTTCGGATGAGACTATAAACCGAGGTCCCATGTGCGAACACATGCAGAACATCTTGCACACATGTGAAAACCTGTTCTGTTTTTCGGTAGAGTAGGCCGTTGTGTGCCGGTGGGAACGGAAAACAAAATTTACAAAACTGCATACACACGGGGACTGGATGTAAGAAAAGCACGTGAGTGCTTATTCCATTGTCCTCAAAAGAAAAGAAAAGACATGATATAATATTAATTTTACAATAACAGTGATGATGGTGATGATGATGATGATGATGATGATGATGATGATGATGATCATGATGATGATGATGGTGACGACGACGACGAAAACAACAACAATAGAAATGATGATGTTGATGATGATGATGATGACGACGACAACAACAACAATAACAGCAGCAGCTGCAGCAGCAGCAGCAACAACAACAACAACAACAACTTTAACAACAACTTTAACAACAACAACAACAACAACAACAACAACAACAACAACAATAATAATAATAATAATAATAATAATAATAATAATAATAATAATAATAATAATAATAATAATAATGATGATGATGATATAAAAAACAATAACAATAATAACAACAGCATCACGCTCAGAAAAATAAATATCCCCACCTACCTAAACAGAGC
>CM060322.1:13754588-13764588 GCA_030674155.1 Stramonita haemastoma | reverse complement strand
TGTGTTTTTAACCATTGCTGAACAATTTTTTTTTTTAGAGTTGGTGTGTGTGTGTGTGTGTGTGTGTGTGTGTGTGTGTGCGCGCGCGCGCGCGCGCACGTGTGTGTCTATATATTTAACAAATGTTATCTCTTATCACGTGCGTTCAAATCATATATGTCTATTTCTTATTGGTTGTTTAGGTATGTAGAGGACAATAAAAAATAAAATAATAATAAAAGAATTGAACTGAATTGAATTGACTCTTCGAAGCACTTTCTTTAAACAGAAGTCACAGCATCAGCCACCCCACCCCCCCTACACACACATTCCAATGCGTAACATACCTGTTGTGTCACAGATTGAACGTGTCACACATGACAGGTAAGTAATGCAGCAGACCATGGCAAGGTGAAGTCTAGTTTGTTACATGTTGTAGTTAGTTATATTGGGCAATGGCGTAATGCGACAGGTACGTAATATAGCAGAACATGTCATGGTGAAGTCTAGTTTGTTACATGTGGTAGTAAGTTATACGGGGCAATGGCGTAATGAGTCAGGTAATTAGTATAGTAGAACATATCAAGGTAGGATGTAGTTTGTTACATGTTGTAGTTAGTTATACGGAGCAATGGCATAATGTGACAGGTATGTAATATAGCAGAACATGTCAAGGTAGAGTGTAGTTTGTTATGTGTTGTAATTATTTATACGGGGCAATGGCGTAAAGTGTCCGTCTGGTACAGAAAAGAAGTTTTTGTTTTGCGTAATTATGTGCTGGGGGCGGGATAGCTCAGTGGTCAGAGCACCCACTTTCCCCAAGTCAAGCAGCCTCGAACGTGGTTACCAATTGGATGGGTGACCGTTTGCGCGCCTTGGCTTCAGTACAGTCCCCCCCCTCCCCCCCCCGCCACAAATTCACCCAGCTATAAATGGGTACCTGCCCTCTTAAGGGTCAGGGAAGATAAAGCAGCGAGGGAGAGGAGATGGGCGCGGCCCTCAACATGCTGACCCCTAGAGAAGCATATACACTGGGTTTTATAATTGGTCATGAGAAATTTTAACAATTGTTGTGTGTGTATGCTTTTGGCTTTGATGTTGTTGTTTTTTAATCTCACCTGAATCATTGATTTTACGGATGGTCCCTATCTTACATTGCCGTATCTAAGTAGGAGAGGGGGGGGGGGGTGTTATTGCCTTTTGTTGTTTTGCTATTATTCAGAATTACTGTTAGATAATGCTTGTCCGTGGCAATAGCCTTGATACTCTGAACAGTCTGAGCAGGTATAAAAATGTCATTACCTTTGTTTAAGTCATTTCTCGGCAAAGTTTTTAAATGTAGGTATGAAAATCAACATCTGTCGGAGTCGAGACAAACAAGTTGAGTTGTTTTTTTGCTCTACTGATAATGGTCGGATACCTTGTTTTACACAAATTTCAGTCACGGCAGATTTCTACGTGTGGAATTCGGGCTGCTCTTCCCGGGAAGAGAGAGTCACCACAAGAGCAGCGCGACCATTTTTTGTCTGTCTGCAACCGTATTTGTTTCCCTATCAGAGTAGCTTTTTTCTACATAATTTTGCCAAGGACTACTCTCTTGTTGCCGTTGGATCTTTCACGTCTGCTGAATAATCATGTGTAACACACGGGACCTCGGTTTATCGTTTCATCTAAAAGACTAGCACCCAGACCACCACTCATGGTCTAATGGATGGGGGGATAAGTTTTTGTGTCCAATCGGGGTTCAAACTGCAGCACACTTGCGACCCGAACTTGTCGCTTATTTGGCAGGTGCGTTAGTAACCGCTAGACCCCCCGATCCACCTTTCTTTGTTTTATTTTCCCATTGCATGATGAGAAATGGGGACGGGACAACTCATTGGTCAAGGCGCTCGCTTTCCTCCAGCCAATGCTAAGCAGCGTCGAGCGTGGTTACCAATGGGTGACCGTTTGTGCGCCTTGGCTCCAGTACAGTTCCTCCCAGTTCACCCATCTGTAAATGGGTACCTGCCCTCTTTAGGGTCAGGGAAGGTAAAGCAGCGAGGGAGAGGAGATGGGCACCGCCCTCAACATGCTGGCCCCTAGAGAAGCTGAGGTCTCTGACGCCTCGTTGCCCTACGACCACAACGGTTATATATGGGACACCTTTACCTTTACCTTTTTATGATGAGAAATGGTTATGAATAAGGATGATGATGATAGTGATGGGGCTAGCTGTCAGTGGGCTCTTGTGAGGAAGAAGTTGTCCATTGTTCTGTTTCTTCTTTGCTGGCACCTCTGGTTGTTGAACTAACCGCCTGTGATAGTTTAGTTTTATCTTCTGCTTTAACAATATTTCTGTGACCTTCTGGGGATTTTTTCCTTTCCCAGTTTCTCGGATAGAACTCCGAGGTTCACCGATGGTGAGATTTCGCGCATGTGAATATTTTGCTCACCGTGAAGGTAGCCACATTCTGACTTCGGGGATCTATGCTGGGTATGTTCATGTTTCCGTAACAGACCGAACGCTTACATGAATTACGGGGTATTTAACGTGCGTATTTGGTCTTTTGCATGTGTATATACAGAAATCACATCATTAACGAGGAAGTGAAAGCCAGAATGAAAAATGCCATCGGAACATATGAAGAACTTCTGACTTCAATGAAAAATCGCAAAATAAAGTGGCACGGGCACGTCACACGAACATCTAGACTTGCCAAGATTTTCCTACAGGGAACAGTACAAGGAGGGAGACAAAGAGGCAGACAGAGAAAACAACGGGAAGACAACATCAGAGAGTAGATTGACAACGGGAAGACAACATCAGAGAGTAGAATGGCCTTGAGTGAAACGACTTGCTATGGAAAACTAAAAACCGTGAGATGCGGAGGAAGCAGGTTACAAAGTCTTCAGTGGTGCCCCAACGGTCTACAATACTACGGGTTAGGTGAAGATGAAAGAAGGTTCACTAACTTGAAAAGTAAGAGCCTACATTATCTTTTCATTCTTTAACAAGAACCACAGTGATCTATCAATGTCTATGCACATGCTTTACATTCAATGGACAGGGGGACAGGATAGCCTGGTGGTCAGAGTGATGCACTCGTTATCTGCTGACCCGGGTTCGAATACCGTTCATGAGGACTTTTCCTCTGGAGTTAATATTAGTGTTGACTCCCACTCCCCCCAAAAGTCCTTTAGATGAGAATATAAACCGAAATCTCGTGTGTGAACGCACGCAGAATATCTTGCCCACACGTTTAAAACCAGTTCCCCTTTTCGGAAGAGTAGGCTATTGTGTGCTTGTGGGAACGGACGACAAAATAAAAAACAACAACAACGGCATACACACGGGGAAGAACGTAAAAAAGCACACGAGTGCTTACTTAATTTTCCTTGAAATAAAAGAATAAAATAGAAATGCTGCTAATGTCTTCAGTTCAGAGACAAGACAGTTACCATCCATTCTTTGACCAGCACAGAGTAGGTGTACACTGCCTTGTCTCCCCTTCTGTTCACAGACCGCAGCCTCTCTTGTCCACAAAGCATACAATTCATTGACTGATCCCCGAAGTCGGAATGTGGCTACCTTCATGGGGGGGGGGGGGGGGGGGGGGGGGGCGGCAAAGAACGGTTGCGTACGCAAAAAATCTCACCATTGGTGAACCTTGGAGCTCTAGCTGAGGAACGAAAAAAAATCCTGGACGAAAAATTCTTCAACCAGCCAAAATCTAAACGAAAATAGTACATATCGGAAAAACAACAACTAGACAAACCGTTTCCGATACTCTAAAATATAATCACGACATAGTACAACCCAAATACAACACTGAGAATGGACCAGAGGGATTGCTCATGTTCTGAGATCCCATAAGAGCAAAGGCTCTTAGTACTATCTATCCCTTGCTCGAAATGGATGTGGTGTACCCAGTGTTTCTTTTCTTAAGAAGCATTTGGATCGGTGGTCTAGAGGTAACGCGCCTGTCTAGAAAAGGTAAAGTCCTGGTCGGAGTGTGCGGTGGTTCGAATCCCGTTTGGGCCCAAGACTTTTCACCCATCCATTAGATCATGAGTGGTGGTCTGGGTGCTAGTTTTTCGGATGAGACGGATAAATCGAGGTCCCGTCTGTTACACATCATTATTTAGCGCACGTAAAAGAACCCACGGAAACAAGAGAGTTGTCCCTGGAAAAATTCTGTAGAAAAAAAGCTACTCAGAAAGGGAAACAAATACAATTGCAGACAGGAAAAAGACAAAAAAGTAATCGGTAGGCGCTACACTTGTGGCAACGCGCTCTCCCCGGGGAGAGCAGCCCGAATTTCACGCAGAGAAATCTGCTGTGACATAGAGTGGTATAGAATAATTTTTTTTTTTTCAAAATTCTGGACATGGCAGACCTGCCTGTCTGCAGCCAGCCAGCCAAAGTTTGGAAGGCAAAGTCGGGTACAGACGTACGTCTCTTGACCTTCGATCAAGTCGTTCAGGGGACTGAAAGAGAGAGAGAGAGAGAGAGAGAGAGAGAGAGAGAGAGAGAGAGAGAGAGGAGAGAGAGAGAGAGAGAGAGAGAGAGAGAGAGAGAGAGAGAGATTAAAAAAAAATTCTTTTATTCTTTTATATTTGATTTATTCTTTTATATCGAGGATAATGGAATAAGCACTCGTGTGCTTTTTTACATCCAGTCCCCGTGTGTATGCAGTTTTGTAAATGTCATCTGTTCCCACCGGCACACGATGGCCTACTCTTAAGAAAAGCGGAACAGGATTTAACGTGTGCGCAAGATGTTCTGCGTGCGTTCGCACACGGGGCCTCGGTTTAAAGGGAGAGAGAGAGAGAGAGAGAGAGAGAGAGAGAGAGAGAGAGAGAGGAGAGAGAGAGAGAGAGAGAGAGAGAGAGAGAGAGAGAGAGAGAGAGAGAGAGAGAGAGCGAGAGAGAGCGAGAGAGAGAGAGGAGAGAGAGAGAGAGAGAGAGAGAGAGAGAGAGAGAGAGAGAGGAGAGAGAGAGAGAGAGAGAGAGAGCGAGAGAGCGAGAGAGCGAGATGGGTGCCGCCTTCAATATGCTGGCCTCTAGAGAGGCTGAGGTCTCTGATGCCTCGCTCCCCAAAGACTGCATAGATGATGGGAACACTTTAACTGGCACTGTGACGTCTAAAACAGTCTGATGATTCTTTATGAGTTCTAAAGAGTTTAGTGTGTGTGTGTGTGTGTGTGTGTGTGTGTGTGTGTGTGTGTGTGTGTGTGTGTGCGTGCGTGTACGTGCGTGCGTACGTGCGTGTGTGTAGTGTATAATATATATATATATATATATAATATATATATATATATATATATATATATCATTGTATGTATGTATGTATGTATGTATGTATGTATGTATGTATGTATGTATGTATGTATGTATGTATGTATGTATGTATGTATGTATGTATGTATTCTTCTTCTTCTTCTTCTCATTGGTTTAATGTCCGTTCACTACAAGGTGATTTAGACAATGGTACATTCACGTTAAGAATGCACTGAAAAGGGGATGAGGGGAAAAAGTGAAAGGATAAAGAAAATAATGGATGATGATAAGTTTATACAATTTCATTTATAGTAACTGACCTACTGGTGACTGGCAAATAGTTGCTGCAACTGATATTAGGACATGCGACTCGGAATCATACAGAACACTTTGGAAATTTCCGTATTTTTCCCTTAGATCTATCCCTTTGCTTTTATACGAGGCAATGAGCACAGGGCAATCAAACAGTATATGGTGGACTGATAAAATAGCAGAACAAGTACATAAAACATCTTTTGAATATTTAGTTTTCCAAGCATTTAGACGTAATTTATGAATTACAATTTCTATATTTCGTGGGCAACACAAACGATTTAAGGGAAATCTAAAAAACTTTGAATATACAGAGTTTGCAAGAATTGAAATAATTTCAAATGAAGATAAACGCAGACCTATACTATTAATCATTATGTCACTTGTACATTCTGAAGCACCGCGTTTTGCCAGAGAATCTGCCAATTCATTCCAGTAAAGACCGCAATGTGATGGCACCCAGCAAAATGTTATCCCAATACCTTTAGAAGCAAGAGAATGCACAAGGAACTTGATTTCAAAAATAACATCATTTCTCAGTTTAAAGTCCCAATGTTTTAAAGCCAGTAAAACTGATTTTGAATCAACACAAAAAGGACATTGTAAATCGCAAGAGAAATATTTGAAATATAATTTAGCGCCATAAGAATTGCGAACAATTCAGAAGTGAATATTGTAAAACCTTTTCCAATACATAAAGGTCTTTTTACTTTTAAGTCGGGTATAACGAATGCAGCCCCGCACATGCCCGATTCTAAGACAGATCCGTCCGTGTATACTTTCAAGTGGTTTAAATACTGACAATTTATATGATTTTGAACCTCAGTTTTGAGTAGGTTTTGATTAGTATCCTTTTTTGTTTCTGTATAGTCAATATCAAAATTTGCATATTTATGTTCCCATGGTGGAATCTGGGGAACTACTGGTAAAACTGGTACGTTTGATATATCGATATTATTTTCCTTCAAAAGGTCTTCAGTATAATTTCTTATTGGCTGCAAAAAAGAGATATTCCTAGCTCTTTTTGGATAATCCTTTTGATTAATAAATATTTCATCGCGAACAGAATTTGAAATAGCAAGACTTCGAATGACATATTTAGAGACAGATAACATTCTTTGCTCAGAAAGTGGAAGTAAATGAGCTTCTGTATAAGTTTTTAATGTACTGGCATGAATCGGCACTCCTAGAGCTATTTTAATTGCTTTGCTATCCACACTTTGTAACTTTTTAAAGAGATAATTTGGAGCAGAAAAATACACTTCTTGACCAGAAATGAGTTTAGATCGAATTAATGAAACAGCAAGATGCATGAGTGTTTTAGTATCCTGACTCCACGGCTGAGCACTCACAATCTTTAAGAAGTTTAATCGTTTCCTGGCTTTTAAAATCAAATTTTCAATATGCATTTTCCAGTTTAACTTGCTAGTTAAATGAACTCCCAAGAATCTGGCGTCTTGTTTGTATTGAAGTGTGACCCCATCAAGTGTTAATAACGGTAGTGTTTGGGGGGTTTTCCCATTGTTAAAAAGAACTAGACAAGTTTTTTCTCCAGATAACTCCAATCCATTCTCTTTCATGTAATTACTTAGTTTATTCAGTTCAACCTGATAAATCTTTTGAACATATTTTATCACTCTACTTTTCGTATTCTTTTTAAGAGAAGTGTTGATCCACATGGCAATGTCATCTGCATACTGAACAATAGTCGTATTTTTTGACAATGCCTGAGGAAGATCATGAATTAAAATAGAGAATAATAATGGTGCGTGTGTAGTTTTCCCACCTGTGTGTGTGTGTGTGTGTGTATGTATGTATGTATGTATGTATGTATGTATGTATGTATGTATGTATGTATGTATGTATGTATGTATGTATGTATGTATGTATGTATGTATGTATGTATGTGTGTGTGTGTGTGTGCGCGCGCGCGCGTGTGTGTGAGTGTGTGTACGCGCGCGTGTGTGTATGCGTGCATGCGTGTGTGCCTGTGCGTTTCATACACAAAGAAAAACATGCTCAAGGCTATATAAAACCGGCTGTATACTTTAATATACAACAATCATCAAAGACTGTCTGCCCCGACGGACCTTACGTAAAGAGCTACTCTGCTTAGCCTATATTTGAAAAAAAATCCTGGGTATAAGGTAAACTTATTTCCCATTGTCGTGAAACAAAGGTGCGTGCGTGCGTGCGTGCGTGCGTGTGTGCGTGTGTGTTTGTGTGAGTGTGTGTGTGTGCGTGTGTGTGTATATGTGTGTGTGTGTTGTGTGTGTATGTGCGTACGTACGTGCGTGCGTGCGTGCGCGCACGCGCGTGTGACTGTGTGTGTGTGTGTGCGCGTTACCACCACCACTACCACTACCACTACCACCCCCACCTACCACCACAACCACCACCCCTACCCCCACCACTACAACTACTATAATATCCACTTCAGAAAAAACCCAAAACACCACCACATCCACAAATCCAGCAGCTTTCTAGGCGGCATTGGTCAGCTTGCTATTGCTAGGAGGTCTTCTGCAGGCGCCCATGAGCTGCCAGAAGGTCTGTCTGTAGCGAGAGCCCATGGTGTAGTAGAAGACGATCTTGAAGGCAGCGTTGATTCCGCTGATGGCATCAGAAATCCAGTTGTACATCAGGTACAGGTTGTGTTGACGGTGGAACACTGGCGAGGTCGTTTGTAGCAGCCTGTCAAAGTCAAGTCAAGTCAAGTCAAGTCAAGTCAAAGTCAAAGTCAAACTTTTATTTCCAGGTGGTACAGTGAATAATAAAAAAAAAGTTTGCTTTTTTTCATCATTTTTTTTTTCATCATGTGTGTGTGTGTGTGTGTGTGTGTGTGTGTGTGTGTGTGTGTGTGTGTGTGTGTGTGTGTGTGTGTGTGTGTGTGTGTGTGTGTGTGTGTTTGTGTGTTTGTGTGTTTGTGTGTGTATGTGTTGTATGTTGTGTGTTCATGTGTGTTCGTGTGTGTTCGTGTGTGTGTGTGTGTGTGTGTGTGTGTGTGTGTGTGTGTGTGTGTGTGTGTGTGTGTGTGTGTGTGTGTGTGTGTGTGTGTGTGTGTGTGTGTATGTGTTGTGTGTTCGTGTGTGTTCGTGTGTGTGTGTTGTGTGTGTGTGTATGTGTGTGTGTGTGTGTGTGTGTGTGTGTGTGTGTGTGTGTGTGTGTGTGTGTGTGTGTGTGTGTGTGTGTGTGTGTATAGACACGAGACCCTAGCAGAAAAAAATCTTAAAATTGGTGTTGTTGTTGGTGTTGATAGTGTTGTGGTGTTGGTGTTGGTAGTGGTTTTGGTGGTGGTGGAGGTGGTGATAGTGGTGGTGGTGGTGATGTTGGTGGTTTTGGTGGTGGTGGTGGTAGTGTTGGTGTTGGTGGTGGTGGTAATGTTGGTGGTGGTGGTGGTGGTAGTGTTGGTGGTGGTGGTGGTGGTAGTGTTGTTGTTGGTGGTGGTGTTCCAGAATCAAGACAAACACAGACAGCGACACATACACACACACACACACACACACACACACACACACACACACACACACACACACAGACACACACACACACACACACACACACACACACACACACACACACGCACACACACACAGAGAGTTAAATACTGATGAAAGGATTTTTGTTCCTAGATGGATGGCTTGATGAGAAAAGACAAATCAATGCTTATTCAGTGTTCTATCTGGAAATAAAAATTTGACTTTGACTTTGACTTTGACTTTCACACACACACACACACACACACACACACACACACACACACACACACACACACACACACACACACACACACCTCACACACACACACACACTCACACACACACACACACACACACACACCACACACACACACACACACACACACACACACACACACACACACACACACACACACACACTCCTCTAGAGCTTACATCAGTGCCGATCCACTCCCACCAAAAGTCCGTCGGATGAGACTATAAACCGAGGTCCCGTGTACGAACGCAGGTAGAACATTTCATGCACAGATCAAAGCCCGTTCCGCTTTTTGGAAGAATAGGCCATGGTGTGCTGGTGGGAACGCATAACAAAATTGACAAAACTGCATACAAATGGGGACATGGTATAAAGTAAAGCAAATGAGTGCTTATTCTATCATCCTCGAAATAAAAGAACAAACAAATAAAATGAATAAACACAGAAACACACACACACAACACAACACAACACAACAACACGCACACAACACAACATAACACAAGAACACAGCATAATAAACATTATTAAAAAAAATATCAACATTATGCTACACCAAAACCTACTCTAACAGAGAAACAAATTAATACAGTTGCAGACAGGAAAAGAACCACAAAAAACCCCCAACGGGTGGCGCTACTCTTGTGGCGACACGCTCTCCCAGGGAGTGGTGGGATGGAGAGCAGCCAGAATTTTACGCAAAAAAATGTAA
>CM060322.1:13747088-13749588 GCA_030674155.1 Stramonita haemastoma | reverse complement strand
TGGCCAGTTCCAAGGGAGGACAAAGTTGGGACCAAAATTCAGACATTTGGAAGTTGGGGTGTCATTGCGGGGGAGAAAGAGGTCTGTGACGTTAGGCTGTGTGGTGGAGAGTGAAGCGGAATAGTTGAAGTCTGCAGCCATGGTCATTGTAGATTGGTTAATGTAGACAGGTACTGAAAACATACAGACACAAATACAGACATACAGACACCCAGCCCCCCCCCCCACACACACACGCAGGCATGTATGCATACAAAAGTATGTTATATTCGTGACAAGCCATTAGTAATGATTAACACCCACATGGTGTTTTTTGTTTGGAAGTGTGTATTGCAGTGATATTCTGCTAAACACACATACAAAGATATGTAAAAAAAATAGTATAATATCACTTAAGTGAACACAGGTAAAATCAAAGACATACCAAGACACTACTTCACCGACATACCAGCTCTAAAAGTCTTGTACCCATCCTTGATTCTTACTTGTCGATATCCTTCTGACAGACGTCACAGCTGAATGGTTAAATCAGAAAGATTGTTTTCCATCTCATGGATCTATACAGTCCGGGTTCAAATCTCAGCAGTAGCATCTGGTAAATGAGGGATGGGGTTTTTTCAGATCTCCTGAGTCAACTTACCGACCAGTGGCTTGACTACCTTCGTTCACCTTCACCTTCACCTAACCCTTAGCCCTTTGGACCGTGGGGCCACCAGTTAAGATTTTGCAACCAGCTTCCTCCACTCCCCGCGGTCCTCTGCTTTCCACGGCACGGGAACTGGACGTAAAAAAGCACACGGGTGCTTATTCTCGATATAAAAGAATAAATAGATAAATAAATGGCAAATCGTTCCACCCAAGGCCTGTCCGCTATCTGATGTTGTCTACCAGTCGTTTCCTCTGTCCGGCTCTTCGTCTCCCTCCCCTTACTGTTCCCTGTAGGACAGTCTTGGCCTGTCCAGATGTTCGTGTGACGCTCCTGTAACACTTTAGTTTGCGCTTTTTCACTGAAGTCAGAAGCTCTCCTTATGGTTCGATGGCATTTTTAAAATTCTGGTTTTCACTTTCTCATTAGTGATGTCCACATTTCAGCACGCATGTAAAACATAGACCATAACAGCAGACATTTTCACTTCTCCTATCCTCCATTGAAAGACATTAACAGAAAGATACAGGCAATGGAGATAAGATGCTTTTGCAAACTCCTTGGTGTATCTCCTACAGGGATCACATCACTAATGAGGAAGGTTCGTTTACACACTCTCCACAAAAGTCGGATGAGACTGTAAACCCACGCCCCGTGTGCGAACGCACGCAGAACATCTTGGGCACAAGTTAAAACCTGTTACGCTTTTCGTAAGAGTAGGCCATTGTGTGCCGGTTGGAACAGATGACAAGATTTACAAACCTGCATATATACGAGGACTGGATGAAAAAATCATATGAATGCTTATTCCTTTATCCTCGATATAAGATAATGATAAAATATAAAATAGTGAATAATAAAAAAAATATAATAATAAATACAAATGAATAAGATAAAATATACACCCCTGCCAATATTTCAATACTTATACCTGCTGGACATGCCTGTATCATGTCAGCGTTCGATGGGTTACAGAAACACGAACACGCCCAGCAAACATAACTATTATACCTGGCGTGGAGAGGGGGGGGGGGTTCTGCTGCATGGGTAACAGTTTGCCCTTCATACTTACCCAGGCTTTGCGCTCTAAAGACTAGAGCGCAACTCCATAGTCTTCCGAGGCTGATGGGTGCCTACTACTATTTGTTTATTTATTTATTTATTTATCTATTTATTCATTTATATCGAGAATAATTGAATAAGCACTCATGTGCTTTTTAACATCCAGTACCCGTGTGTATGCAGGATTATAAATCTTGTCCTCTGTTCCCACCGGCACATAATGGCCTACTCTTACGAAAAGCGGAACAGGATTTAACGTGTGTGCAAGATGTTCTGCGTGCGTTCGCACACGGGGCCTCGGTTTAAAGTCTCATCCGAAGGACTTTTTGGGGGAGAGTGGAGTCAACACTGATGTTAACTCCAGGGGAAAATCCCCTCGAACGGGAATCGAACCCGGGTCTTCAGATTGCCATCGCAATGTTCTGACCACTAGGGTATCCCGTCCCCCTGGTTAGTGTTGCTCTCGTGATCTGGCGGCCAGAGTTTGAGACATCACCAAAACGACCGTTCGACGGAATTTTCCCCCTGGAGTTAACATAAGTGCCGACTCCTCTTCCCAGAGAGTTCTTCGAATGAGACTATAAACCGTGGTCCCGTCTGCGAACCCACGCAGAACATTTTCATCATACGCTAAAACTCGTTTCGATTTTTAAAAGAGTCGGCCATTGTGTGCCTGTTGGAACGGATATAAAAATTTAAAAAAAATGCATGCACACCAGCACTGGTCTCGTGTTTAGACATCATCTATGAAGTCGGAACTGGGCTAACTTACTGATGGGTAACAGATCGCAA
>CM060322.1:13729588-13742088 GCA_030674155.1 Stramonita haemastoma | reverse complement strand
GACCGTCTGCGCGCCTTGGCTTCAGTACAGTTCCCCCAGTTCGCCCAGCTGTAAATGGGTACCTGCCCTCTTTAGGGTCAGGGAAGGTAAAGCAGCGAGGGAGAGGAGATAGGCGCCACCCTCAACATGCTGGCCCCTAGAGAAGGTGAGGTCTCTGATGCCTCGGTCCCCTACGACCGCCTAGGTTATGGGACACCTTTACCTTTACTTTACCTTTACCTAGGGAACGGAATCGCCTTGTGGTTAGAGCGTGCGGTTGCGCTCGCGATCTGACGACCAGGGATAGATCCCGAGCTTCCACCGAGACACCCGTCCACAGGGATTTCCCCCTGGAGTTAACGACACTGCCGACTCCACTCCCCCTCCCCCCAAAGCCCTTCGCATGAGCCACAGCTCAAGTTGTGGATCCGTGGTCTAGAGGTAACGCTCCTGCCTAGAAAGCGATAAGTCTAGGTTTCAAGTGAGTGGTGGAACGATCCCCGTTTGTGTCCGAAACTTTTCCCCCATCCACGAGACCGTGAGCGGTGGTCTGGGTGCTAGTCTTTCGAATGAGACAATAAACTGAGATCCCGTGTGCAATACTCATTTAGTGCATTAACAGAATCCACGGCAACAAGGGCAACATTTGGTAGGAAAAAGCCACTCTGATAGGAAACCAAAAATGCAGACAGGAAAAGTAAAAACAAATGGGTGGCGCTGCTCTTGTGGCGGCAAAGCGCTCTCCCCGGGGAGAGCAGCTTAAATTTTACGCCAATGGGTCTCCCGTGACTTAAAGTGGTGTACAATACAACACAATACAATACAATGTGATACAACACAACACAGCACAACACAACACAACACAGTACAACACAACACAACGCAGCACAATACAACACAACACAATACTATACAATACATCACAATACAAAACAACACCACACAATACAAAAAAGTTCAGTGCTTTCTTCTGTCATTTTCTGGGCAGTTTGCGTTGCATACTTCAGCTATATTTCACAAGTCGTCACAATATCTATACGTCATTTTGAATGAGCATTTTTTTGTGTGTGTCTTGGTCAAATTCGAAATGAATGGTAACATTCTTTAATTCCCCTCATCTCTTTAGGGACATGGAGAGTTTTACATAGCATTAAGAAACACTATCATAACTGAACAGTATAGGTGCAAAATATAACTAGATATTCGAACACAACACCATGGAATAAAAGCTTTTTTCCTTTCTGTTTTTCATTATTTCAGATTGTTTGAACAGGGTTTAGATCTTATTTTCAAAAGTGGTAATCAATCAATTTAAAACATTGAGAAGGTTCTTCTTATCTTGTTGAAGAAAAGAGCTTTCATTCTTTAAAGAGTCCGGGTTGAGAGGACCGTTTGAATATGCAACTCTCTCTCTCTCTATCTCTCTCTCTGTCTCTGTCTCTCTCTCTGTCTCTGTCTCTCTCTGTCTCTGTCTGTCTGTCTGTCTGTCTGTCTCTCTCTCTGTTTTTTTTTTTTTTAAACAGAACTCATCCGTGGCAGCCAAGGCTAAACTGTGTAAACTGCTTATCAGTAGCTTAGAAAAATTGTACAAGTCTACAGCTATCATGGGGATTGGATGTAAAAAAAAAAAGCAGCATATTATTGCTTATTCCATCATCCTCGATATAAAGAATAAATAAATAAAATAAAATAAATATCAAATCCACACTTATGCCATTTCTCTAGGTCTCTGTTATTCATTTGATTACCGATTTTTTTTCCCAGGTACATCTCTTTATCTTAACCTATCTCGTAGTCTGTCAGACCGCTGGGGCACCACTGAAGATTTTGCAACCAGCTTCCTCCACAATGTGGTCATTTCCAGGTTACCATTTATGATAATATAGTGAAAAGTTGCTTGCTTGGTTGCTTGCTTGGTTGAAATAGAGACAGAGATTTGTGGAACAAAATAACAATATGTTAGTACTGTTAAATTCCATCTCAGGCACGAGTAAAGCTGAATAGAATATTATGGTATTCACTCTTTCCAAAAATAAATTAAGAGAGGATTTTCCAAGATGGAAACTCTACTAGATGACATATCACACATCCTCAGAAATACATGCTTAAGTTTAAAGGTAAAAGGTAAAAAGATAACTGTGTCCCATAACCTATGTGGTCGTAGGGGAGCGAGGCATCAGAGACCTCAACTTCTCTAGGGGCCAGCATAATGAGGGCGGTGCCCATCTCCCCTCCCTCGCTGCTTTACTCTCCCTGGCCCTAAAGAGGGCAGGTACCCATTTAGAGCGGGGTGAACTGGGGGACTGTACTAAAGCCAAGGCGCGCAAACGGTCACCCATCCAATTGGTAACCACGCTCGATGCTGCTTTGCCTTGGCTGGGGGAAAACCAGTGCTCTGACCACTGAGCCAGGATATTTTTTATTCAAGGACTCCGAAGCGTGCCACAGAATCCGAGGTATTTTTTCAGCGCCATGTTTGCAAAGGGGTCTATTTTAAATGTGTGTATGTGCGTGTGCGTGTGCGTGTGTGCGTGCGTGCGTGCGTGCGTGCGTGCGTGCGTGCGTGCGTGCGTGTGTGTGTGTGTGTGTGTGTGTGTGAAGTGTCCTCAATGTCACAGATTTCTGTGTGTCACAGATTCGTTGCGCACCATGCTCTTTGTGTAGCCTGTCCTATGCGTCACAGAACATGGTTGTCACAAATTTGTGATGTGGAAGTTCTGTGTGTTACACTGATCCATAAGTCACATAATATAACTATAGCTTTGTAGTCACGCGCTTTTTTCAGGTGGAGTCACAACATGGGGTTGTGTCACAACAGGATCTCATAATTATTTCCCTATGGGTCACAATCGTGTTGTGTCACAAGGCTTGATAATTATGTCACGCGGAACAAGTGTTGGAATGAACGGACATTATTTTCTTTATTTTATTTGGGCTTGTACATGTAGGCTAAGCGACACACAGTCTCGTGTAACGCAGGGAGATGTCTTCTGTGACTTTATATTCTGAGCAGCAGGCTGGGGTTGTGATAGAACAGTCATGCTGCACAACATGTCCTAAACTTATAATGTCATCAAAGGCAAAACCCTCCAAAAGAACAAAGGTAAACTTGTCCCATAACCTAGGCGGTCGTACGGGAGCAGGCATCATAGACCTCAGCTTCTCTAGGGCCAGCATATTGAGGGCGGCGCCCATCTCCTCTCCCTCGCTGCTCTACCTTCCCTGACCCTAAAGGGGGCAGGTACCCATTTACAGCTGGGTGAACTGGGGAGACTGTAGTGAAGCCAAGGCGCCCAAACGGTCATCCATCCAACTGGTAACCACGCTTGACGCTGCTTAACTTGACTTGAGGAAAGCGAGCGCTCTGACCACTGAGCTATCCCGCCCCAATATCAGCATACAAACAGCAAAATGTCCCACATGGGGTGGCCCAGAAAGACGTTAAGCCCTACACACACACACACACACACACACACACACACACACACACACACACACACACACACACATATATATACATATATATATACATATATATATAACATATTGATATATATAATTATGTGTGTGTATATATACATATATATATATATATATACATATAGATATACATATAGATATATATAATTATGTGTGTGTATGTCTGTGTGTATGTCTGTGTGTGTGTGTGTGTGTGTGTGTGTGTGTGTGTGTGTGTGTGTGTGTGTGTGTGTGTTGTGTGTGTGTCCTACACGTGTTTCAAAGCCTGAGTCTCTTATCATAGAGCTCTTTTGTTTTCCTTTGTTTGCTAAAGTTGCTGAGTACAGCACAGCTCTAGAAGCAGACACTCTGTGTGTGTGTGTGTGTGTGTGTGTGTGTGTGTGTGTGTGTGTGTGTGTGTGTGTGTGTGTGTGTGTGTGTGTGTGTGTGTGTGTGGAGAGAGAGAGAGAGAGAGAGAGAGAGAGAGAGAGAGAGAGAGAGAGAGAGAGAGAGAGACAGACAGACAGACAGACAGACAGACAGACAGACAGACAGACAGACAGACAGACAGACAGACATATAAACAGTCAGACAGACAGAGACAGACAGACAGACAGAGATAGAGACAGAGATAGATCTAGCAGAAGTGTTCTTTTTCATCGCAACTTTCATCCATACACATATATCATCAGCATATTGAGCCAATTCTACATTTTTTGAAAGATTGTCTGGCAAGTCATGCATCAAAATATTAAATAACATGGGAGCAATAACTGAACCCTGTGGAATACCCATTTGTAATAATCTTATAGATGAATATGTAGTCCCTATTTTAGCCTGAATTTTTCTGTTTTCTAAGAAATTTTTGATAAAACTATGCATCTGCCCTGACAGACCAATATTCTGGAGTTTAAACAGTAAACGTGAATGCCATACCTGGTCATAAGCCTTAGTTATGTCAAAAAATGTTGCTAATAGACATTTCCGCCTCGCAAACTGATACTTAACCTGAGTTGTCAGCTTTACTAAATGATCAATAGATGATCTGCCTTTTCTAAAACCTGCTTGATTCACAGGAATAATGTTATTCTTTTCACAATGATATACAAGTCTGTTTAAAACGATTTTTTCTAACAGTTTACATACATGAGACGTAAGTGCTATGGGCCTGTAGCTATCCATATTTGTTATTGGTTTACCGTCTTTGTGCACAGGGACAATAATTGATTGTTTCCAAACTTGTGGTAATACACCACTCTCCCAACATTTTTGAAAAATATTGTAAAGAATGTGTATCCACTTGTCTGGCAAGTGTTTGAGTATTTCATTTGAAATAGCATCGATTCCAACTGATGTTTTCTTGTGTGGTAAGGATGAGATTGCATCTTTTATTTCTTGGATGGTTAATGGAGCATTGAGGTAATGGCTGTTATCAGGAACAGGGTCGGCAAGATCAACTGATTTTTCTCTTTGGGCCCTGTAGATTTTTTGTTCTGGAGATAAGCCATCTAATCTACTTGTGTTGGAAAAAGAGTCTGCAAATGCTTCAGCCTTTTCCCTTAAAGAAGGGAATACGTTGTTTTGTAACTGAATTGGATAATCCGGAAATTTTATGCCATTTTTTATTATGTTTAGTTGTCTCCAAATCTTCTTGGTATCCTTATGACTTGAGACTTCAGAATTGCAAAATGTTGTCCAGTAAGTTTTCTTAGCTTGCTCTATTACTCGGTTGCATCTGATATTAGCATTTTTCATAGCCTTGTGATTTTCACTCGACTTATCTTTAGTGTACAATTTGAACATTCGTTTTTTCTCATTAACTGCCTTTTCACAGTCGACATTCCACCATACATTACCTAAATTACAGTGATTTTTTGTAGCACTTGTGTTTAGTTTTGGAATGGTTTCATTGGCTACATTTAAAACAGAATTGCAGAAAGAATTGTACATTGTATCAATATTATCATCACTAAATGTAGTTATGACTAAATTCTGTAATATGTTTTTGAAGGTGGGCCAGTCTGCTCTCTTATAATTATATTTTGGAATGAAGTCTGGGTCAGTATTTGCAAGGTTAAACTTTTCATTTATCTTGATACAGATAGGAACATGATCACTACCTAATGTTTCATCGTATACTTTCCATGAGTGTGACAACGCTATTTTGGGAGAAACTAATGTAAGATCTATAGCAGTTGGCCGATGCGTTGATACGTCAGGAATTCTGGTGTAAGACCCATCATTAAGCAAAACAAAAGGTGAATCTACTATGTTTTCAACAAGCCTGTTACTAGTAATGTGAATACAATCTTTTTCCCAAAATGGTGAATGGCTGTTAAAATCACCTCCTATAATCCATTTTTGTTGGTCATTTATAGTTCTCAGCCAATCAGTGTTATCATTATCAGGACCTTTAGGTAGATAAACAGACACACAGTTGATGGTGAGAGATTCCGAAAACTGTACAGTAACAGCACATGATGAAACATTTGTTATGTTTGTTGGCACAGGAGACTGTATCATGCAGTACTGTAAACCAACACGAATATAAATTGCAGTATTAATCTTTCCATCAGTCTGTTGTAGTTCACAAACTGGTGGATAGAAAAACTGCTTCAGTCTTGGAAGCTTGCTCTTTTTAACATTTAGAGACTGAAGAATAAGTACATGGTAATAAGTTGACACAAGATGTTGGTGTAAGTAGTCAACATTTGTAGCAATAGATCTGCAGTTCCACTGCAGTATTGAAATTTTATCACTTTGGTGCATTACTAATCAGAGTGCTATACTAATATATAAATGTATACTGGAAGGGGGTACAATTTAAAGGATATTAGGGGGAAAAAAGAAAGAAAACCCTGAAAAAGCAAAAATTCCCCCAAAAACACACACAAAAGAAAACAAAGAACCAGCGAAACCAACAACCACAAAACAAACTAATCTGATTCAACTATCAGTAAGGTAATAAAAGTGTTTAGAAATATCACTACTATACTACTTCAGATGAATACGCCAGATATAGGATAATACAATATAGTCAACAAGATATCAACTTGATTTTGTTGTTACTAAAAACCACTGCAAAATAACCACAATAGATTGTTTCTGTTCATATACAATTCAACAATGAAGAAAAAAAAAGAAAAGAAAAAGGCACATTTGTATAACTTTTCCCTTTTCCCTGGGTCTGGCAAGAATGAAGAGATGGGCACACAGTTTCCTTTAGTAACAATGTCTGAGAACATCAAACATGTTGCACCAAGGATGTCTGGGGCTGTAGGCTCTCCATGGGGCCAGTTCCTGCTGCTGGAAGGGAGTCGTCCTTGGCCGTTGTGCAGACCTCACTGTTCGTTTTGGCCTCGTCCAAAACAGCTGGCGAAGGTGACGGCCAAGGTTGACTGCCAGGATGGAGGAGCCCTTCATGGTGGGGTGTGTCCCATCTTTCAGGTGGCTGGTGTGAAGGTTGTCATTGGATATAAAGGATACCCTCTTCATCCCCAGTAGTTCTTTTGCTGACAGGGCATTAAACAACTGCCTTTTAATTTCCAGCTCATCATCAACAATAGGTGACACTTTACTAATTATAATGAAAGTGTTCGGGTGCTGCTTATGGATTTGTTTCACAGAGTCAACAAATTTTCTGCTTGCACAGTCAGCCTCTTCCCTTCTTAGATTGTTTATACCACAATGTAAAACAATACTATCGAATGATTTTCCAAGATTATGGGAAGCACTTTCTACATTTTCTTGGAGATCTTTTATCATATGGACCTTGTGGTGAGCAGCAGAAAATCCATATGACCGACCTAGTCTTTTGTACTGGACTCCTCTTAATACAGAGTCGTGCAGGAACAGAACATCTGGAAAACCTTCCGAGTTCTTGGAGTTTTCTTTCACAATCTTTGATGTCATTGACACCGTGACGTCTTTATGGGCTTTGACGTCATCACTACTTGTTCTTATACTTGGTTTTTCTTTAGGCTTATTTTGTTTTACGCCCTGCTGTCTATTGACTGCAGGACGCACAGACGGCCTAAGTGGTGCCTTGCCTGTGCTGTGTGCAACAGGCGTGGATCTTGTCACATCAGCGTAAGTAGGAGAAGCCAAAAGATCTGTCTGCGTGCTTACGTGTTTGCGACATACTTCTTTTTCTTTCTGGTTTCTCCCTACTCAGTCCCTCGATGGTCTTTTCTAGGGACTGGAGACGATCAGTGAGGTTTAGAATGACATATTTTAGATCACTGACCGTCTCACGCAGGCTGGAGATCATCTGGGTGGTGTCGTTACCTCTCCCTCTGGCGTCTTCATCAGTTGGGGAGGTCCTTCCTTCTGTAGCAGAGGGCTGGGGAGCAGGGCTGTCAACGGCTCCAGAGTTGTTGCCCTCTTTCACTGGTTCTGTGGGCTTCTTTGCTCCAGAGGCCTTGTAGTTCAGGAAAACTGTGTTATGACCTCAAAAAAATTGCAAGAGAATTTTTTTTTTTCACTAATAGGTTCAGACATGTATTAACTTTTATTTACAAAGAATCGAGAAAAATCTACCGTCAAATAGCTGAACAAAAAAATAAAAAAGAAAATAATTAAACTCAAAATAGCATGACTGTGGCACCATACAAAATTCTCACCGCATACCGCTGCCCAGCGGCTATCATCGCCTGGCATAAACAATTAAACAGCTGGCCCCTCCTCTGGTTCCAGAACAGAGTGGAACCTGTTGCACTCGCCTGCTTACTCTGCTATATTCTCACGCTAGGCTACACGTTGTTTCAGTACAGTGCTTTCACAGATGTGTACACGTTTGTTCTGTGTGAGCAGGGTGGATTTTAAAGTGTATTTCTGAAGAACGACCCTTTGTTAACATAAGTAATCAGAAAGTGTAGTTTAATGATATGAAAGAATGCGTACCAATACTGACAGACAAGATTTAAAAAGTAGAAGATGCATCCATGATCTTCTTAGAGACAGGTTCCACCAACACTATATTCCGTGAGTAGGGGAAACTATGGCAGCCTGTTTGAGTCAAAACAAAGGTTCCAAGAGTTTACAGAAAATCTAACCATTTTGCAGGCTTTCCAAAAGGATTGCAATGGAGAGCGACATACACTTGTGTGTGATTTGCAAACAACAATGCAATACTGATACTGCATTCTCCACTTTAACTGATAAAGGGGTCAAAGGTGAGTTTAATTCAAATTTAACTTCTGATATTGCTGTTGACTAATAGTGACAAACAGAAAAAAAGATTGCTTTGTTGGTCTTCACAGAGAGAGAGAGAGAGAGAGAGAGAGAGAGAGAGAGAGAGAGAGAGAGAGAGAGAGAGAGAGAGAGAGATTGGTTGATTGATTGATTGATTGATTTATTCTTTTCTATCGAGGATAGTGGAATAAGCACTCTTGTGCTTTTTTACACCCAGTCCCCGTGTGTATGCAGTTTTGTAAATGTAATCTGTTCCCACTGGCACACAATGGCCTACTCTTACGAAAAGCGGAACAGGATTTAACGTGTGCGCAAGATGTTCTGCGTGCGTTCGCACGGGCCTCGGTTTAAAGTCTCATGGGAAGGTCTTTTGGGGAGAGTGGAGTCAGCACTGATGTTAACTCCAGGAGAAAAATCTCCTCCACCGGACTCGAACCTGGGTCCTCAAATTGCCAGCGCAATGTTCTGACCACTAGGCTATCCCTCCAGAGAGAGAGAGAGAGAGAGAGAGAGAGAAGAGAGAGAGAGAGAGAGAGAGAGAGAGAGAGAGAGACTTGAAACTTTGAAACTTTGATTAAGGGAAAAGAATAAGCACACATAATGGCATTTTTACATCCAGCCCTCAATCAAAGAAATTTATAACAATGAAAACAAATCAACAGCAAATTTATGAAAAAACACAAAAAACCCAGAAAAATAACATAAACAATCGTTGTAACATCATAGAAATGCATATCAAAATGGAGATCTTGTTTTAAAAACATATGAAGGAAATGAAGGCATAGGAAAAGATAAAAAAAATCAGAGAGAAAAATTGAAGGAGAATTTGTATTGCGTATGGAGAAAGAAGAATAAAAACAAAACAAAAAAAGAAATAAAGAAAAAGAAAGAGAAGAAAGAAAAAAAAGAGAGAGGGAGAGAGAGAGAAGCAAGGGAGTGGGGGTGGGGAGGCAGACAGGTAGGCAGGCAGCTGAGAGAGAGAGAGAGAGAGAGAGAGAGAGAGAGAGAGAGAGAGAGAGAGAGGGAGGGAGGGAGGGAGGGAGGGAGGGAGGAGAGAGAGAGAGAGAGAGAGAAGAGAGAGAGAGAGAGAGAGAGAGAGAGAGAGAGAGAGATGCAAATGTTGTGTTTTTAGTAAAAGAGGATAGATTCTGACTCAATGGAGAAATAAACTATACTGATGATATTTGGTTTGTCTCTGCAAGGGCCAGTGCAAGTTTTAGCACAATGTTTAATGATATTTCCAGGCATTCAAGAGGCAAGCCAAGAACGTGGAGATACCATCCAAGCTTCAGTTGGAGATAAGGTGCATGTTGCATGTAGGAAAAGTTTCACAAACCTCAATGAAATTGCTACCCTCAAGAGGAAACAAAAAAGAGTGCATGAAGACAACGTTTCTCAAAACCTTCCAAATCTAAGATCTTTCTCAGAACAACGATTTGATTTTGCCACATGCTGCCTATTCTGTGGACCAAAGTGAATCCTGAAGCTGGAGATGGGCCTGAAAAGTCTTACACTGTCCGAACATTCACTTTTCAGGAGTCGATAGGGGACATTTCGAACGAACGGCAGGACCAGTGGGCAGATTTAGTGAGAGGCAGACTTGAATTTGCAAGAGACTTACATGCTGCAGATGCAGTTTATCACAAAATATGTGATGTAAATTTTCGAACAGGGAGGAACATCCCAAATCGGTTTGGATCTTATGCCACAACATCAATGCCGAGTGCCTCCAAAAAACCCTGTTCAGTTGGGCGACCAAAAGATGACGAAAAATGCGAAGCGTTTGACAAGGTTGTGACATACCTGCAAGAAAATGATGATGAACAGATCTCAATCGCTGATTTGGTAGAAAAGATGAAAGAAGTTTCAGGAGGGATAGCATATGCTCCCCAGTATTTAAAACAGAAATTAGAAGAAACTTCAAAGACAAAATCATCATCTCAGAAATCAATGGAAAACCAAATGTTGTCACTTTTCGGGAAACAGCTGCCAGCATTTTACATAACTTTTACCTCTCTCCTAAAATGGATGATAAAGAAAGTGAAAAACTTCGACTAGTGAAAACTGCAGCATCATTGATAAAGAGTGACATTAAGGCAGCTGTAACATCTACTTCAGAATATCCAAAGTCCACAGACATTGCATCAGAAGAAAAAAACCTTGAATTTGTCCCCCATTCTCTGCAGTTGCTACTGAGATCCATCTTCAGCGAGAAAGATGCCGGTGTCAAAATTGCTGCTATTGGACAAGCCATTGTCCAGGCAGCCCGTCCCAGAGTCACCATTGCTCCACTTCAGTTGGGACTTGGAGTCCAGCTCCATCACCATTCTGGTGACTGTCAACAGTCTAGGTTTCTGTTCCTCATACAAAGAGGTGAAAACATTTGAGACAAATGCAGCATCGGTACAAACCACAGACATACCTGGCTGCAGTGAGAAGACTTGTCTGCAGTATGTGGCGGACAATGTAGACCACAACCCATGCACCCTGGATGGAAACAACTCTTTCCATGGAATGGGCATCATAGCTGTGAACACCCCTGGCAGCAAGTTCATGAAACCAATTCCAAGACTGGACATCAATTTTGATGACATCAAAGACAAAGCCAAAATTGACATTGTCTACTACCATGAAAAATGTAATGGTCTTGACAGTGTCTTGTACGGGAATATACCAAAGATCATAGCCAACGACCCAACCTGGCAGGCAGATGTCTTGTGGAAGGTGTCTTGGCCTCTTCGGACTTCACGTCCATTATGGTCAGGAATGATGCAAGCAGTGCACAATGGGAGTCACCCTGGAGTATCTGCTGTGTTTTTCATGCCTATGATAGACCTGAGTCCAAGCGACATGACATGCATCCATTCCACAATGTTGTTTGTTGCAACAGAGGCAAAACGACACAATTCTACCCCTGTTTTGACATTTGACCAACCTCTTTGGTGGAAAGCAAAGAGCATCAAGGGAAATGTACCTGACGACAGTCCCATCAAGTCCATGGTTCTACGACTCGGCGCATTCCACACTGAAATGAGTTTCTTGGGGTCTATTGGACGTATCATGGAGGGCAGTGGTCTGCAAGAAGTGCTGGAGCTTTCTTTTGCCCCAAATGCTGTGGTGCACATGATGCAGGGGAAGGCAGTGTCACGGGCAGTTAGAGGACATTTTTTGGTTGACTCTTGTCTGAATGCCCTCATCATGGCCAAGACATTCGGAGTTACACTTCCAACTGCAAATGCTGTTCCAGAAGAGTGCAATCTCGAACCAGCAGATCCAGGAGAAATCACCGTTGAAGTCCAAAAAGCCATTGAGACTGCCACAAATGAAAACACTGCCACAAACTGCATTGACGAAAATTTGGCTGAAGATCTCACAGGGGGTTTATCTCTGTATGACAGTCTCATGCAAGGTGATCAACTTGATGCCAACGACCCTCTACTTTCTCGTTTATACAACAGTCTGCTGGCCAAAAAAGATGAACTGAGATGTCACTCCACTGCTGCATTGTGGTTGCAGTATATGCACATGATAGACCTTCTGCGGCGCTTCCTCAAAGCAGAGAGGATTGGAGAGTGGAACCTTCACCTTGCTACTTTGCAGGAAATGATTCCCTTCTTCGCTGCTGCTGGACATAACTTGTACACCAAGTCACTCTGCCTTTACTTACAAGACATGGTTCAGCTACAGGCAACAAACCCAGAAGTGTACAACAGTTTCCAAGCAGGTCATCATGTCCTCCGCAGGAGTGATCGCTTTTGGGCTGGTCTCTCCTCTGACCTTATAATTGAGCAAGTGCTCATGAGGAGTGTCAAAACGACAGGAGGACTCACACGTGGCAGGGGAATGTCTGAATCCCAGCGCTTGACATG
>CM060322.1:13697088-13712088 GCA_030674155.1 Stramonita haemastoma | reverse complement strand
CACACACACACACACAACACACACACACACATACACACAAACTCGTGTGAACCAGCAGTCCAAAAAACCCAGTTAGAATAATCATGCGTCTGAACAAAGGTTAAAAAAGCGACCCCCCCCCTCCTTACTACCCCCCCCCCCTCCACTACCCCACCCCCCATTCTCTTTCAGAACTTTCTGGCCCTTTGTTATTCCTTCTCGCCTTAGCCAGTGAAGGAACAGGTGACAGTTATAAGTGGTACTATGTCAAAACTGACCCTGGGTATGAATCTGTTTTGCGTCGATAGAGAGCCCTAGGCAGAAATTGCATGGCATTAAATACAAACTGGTTATGTTATGGCGTTGTGTAAAGCTTGCTGGTACTGCCTATGTGGTTTTTCCCATCCTTGCTGGACGTGGTGTTTTGCTTTATGTCTACAGGCTGTACAGTGCTAATAAAGCATTCCAATCAGCACACTATTAGATTTTAACTTGCTGGTTGTATGTTTCTGATCATGTTCATATCACATATGCATTATGCATTTCTTCTTTTTATTTCAAGCATGATGACATAAGCACTTGTGTGTGTTTTTACTATTTTGTTTGAAGGATAATGGAATCTAGCCCCTGTGTGAATGGGGTTTGTAAATGTCGTCATCCGTTCTCATTGGCACGTAATGGCCTACTCCTCCGAAAAGTGGGGCAGGTTTTAACGTGAGCACAAGATGTTCTGGATGCGGTCACACACGGATTCTCAGTTTATAGTCTTAACCAAAGGACTATCAGGGGAGTGGAGTCAGCACTGATGTTAACTCCTGGGGGGAATCCCCTTGAACGGGCGTCTCGGTGATGGCTCGAACCCAGGCCGTCAGATCGTGAGAGCAACACGCAACGTTCTAACCACTAGAACATCCCGCCCCTGTAGCCTTGTCCCCCTGGGATATCATAAACTACTGGACACCACAAAATGATGGAGCGGTAGCAAAACAAACAACAACAAACATGCGAAAACCAGAACGAAAAAAACACGCCAGGGTGGTAATTAAGGGAGGGGCCACTTCAGCGCCAGAGCACAGGTGTCAGGTCAACCCCTTTTCAGTCTCTTGACAGAGGAGGCACAGTGCCCGTTAATCTACGGACAAAAAGCAAATCATACTTCCCTCCACTGATTCGTACCCGTAAGAGAAGTTCTATATAATGCGCTCACAGAAATCTTTTTAGGGGAAAATGTTTGAGGACATTGCAACACACTGGGCAGTGTACAAGTATACACAGGCCAGGGTCGTTGATTTTATGCATATATGCTTAGACCCACTTTTCTTTTCCTTGGACAGAAAGGGTCTGAAGGTGTGGTAGTATTTTGCACGGTCTCTTTGTGTGGAACTGTGTCTGAAGTCGGCACAAGATCAGACAATCATGCAGTGAAAGCTGAATTTCGTTTTCATGAGTTTTGTGGCCTTTGTGACAGCTGGTCGTAAACTACAAGACACTTGTTAACATTTGTGATTTTTTAAATTCCACCTTTCTATATATCTACAGTGTTATTTTTTTATATATTTTGGAACCACACTATTACACATTTTTGTGTTGAAATGTGTCTATGTGTGTAAAAAAAAGTCAGTAAAAATATTTGGAGACCATGCCAATAATTTGATCGAAGTTTTCTGTCTTTCAGTGCTGGAATCTGTCAATGTGCTAAAAATCTCTTCATCATCAGTTCAGTTATTCTGGATGTCAGTGACAGAGGGATTAATTAAGCAGTGTTCTCAATGTCAAAATTTACAAAAGTCAATGCAACCATTTATCTTAAAAGTGCTTGCTTGAAGGATGTCCAAAGTGTATCATTATCATCAATGTATCTGTTCTGAATCCCAGAGATGCACCGATTAAACATGTAAAATGTTACGAAGCTCTTGCACAACAGACAGATCAAAGCTGTTGTATTAGCAAGAAAAACCACCTCATGGTTTGACCTGTTTTTCCTTCACTCTGTGTGTGTGTTTTTATTTTTGTCATCTAAGAATGAGCTGAGAACAGCGAAGAGTGCCTTACAGAAGTGAGCAAAACCTGCAGGACTTAGCAACACCCTCAGTCAGCCAGGAGGGCAGTGTGACTGATGGCATCTCCTCTCATGTGACTGTGCAGAACCTGCTGGGGCAAAGTGTGACTGAGGACATCTCTCTGCATAGTGACCACAGAGACCTTGCTGTGCAAAGTGTGACTGAGGACATCTCCTCTGCATAGTGACCAGACCTGCTGTGCAAGTGTACTGGGACATCTCTTGCTAGTGCAAGAGACTTGTAGCAAGTGTACTGAGGACATCTCCTCTGCATAGTGATTGTGTGCAGAAACCTTGCTGTGCAAAGTGTGACTGAGGACATCTCCTCTGCATAGTGACTGTGTGCAGAAACCTTGCTGTGCAAAGTGTGACTGAGGACATCTTCTCTGCATAGTGACCACGCCCAGACACTCTGGTGTGCAAAGTGTGACTGAGGACATCTCCTCTGTATAGTGACTGTATACAGAAACTCTGGTGTACAAAGTGTGACTGAGGACATCTCCTCTGCATAGTGACCACAGAGACCTTACTGTGCAAAGTGTGACTGAGGACATCTCCTCTGTATAGTGACCACAGAGACCTTACTGTGCAAAGTGTGACTGAGGACACCTCCTCTGCATAGTGACCGCGTGCACAGACTCTGGTGTGCAAAGTGGGACTTGGGACTGGAGTGAGAAAGTGCAAACTGATTCTGGTGCGAAAGGTATGAATTTCAATCCCATGTAAACTGAAGAACCTGTGTCTTCATTCATTGGATGCGTTAATTATCACAGTTTTAACAGAGCTGGAGAGTGACTTTCTCATTTTGTTCCCTTCTGGAAATGAAAATGTGCATTTTGTTTTAGAGACTATTTTGCTTGTAACGTATCTTTCAGCAGATGTGGTAGAGGAGGCAAAAATCTACACACAGAGTCAAACTGAAACTAGGAACTAACTTTCGATACAAAATAAACCAACCTCCACCCACAGACAATCATTCACCATGCATTTTTACAAAAGCGAAACAAGAGGGACAGAACAAGAGAAAAAGCGGACAAATTTTCAAGTCAAACATAAGGCAAATTAAACATTGTAACACAGTGTTCAATCAAAACAACCCCCAAACAGCAAATACTTCACGTAAAACTCTCGACCCCACAGACAACTGGGACAAAACACACCATCATGAACGATTCCAGCATAGCGTATGAATATACACCACAGCAGACTGCCTGAGGGGAGCACAGCAACACCTACACCCGCGGACCTGTCCAAAGCCACCATGAGCACCATCGACCCTCACGGCGCCATGGTCTTTGTCATCGCCACCGTCTGCATCTACGGCCTCAGCATCGTCTTCTTCATCGCCGGCCACATCCAGAAGCGGCAGATGAACCGGGACGAAGAGAAGCAGATCTCTCACTACCTCAAGCGCCTTCACCAAAACCAGGGCTTCACCGAGGACCGCAAGTTCCGCGTGCTGAGGTTCAAGTCTCACCTCCTCGCCGACTCCGCTCTGGGGCAGCGGCATAACCGCCGAGTGTCTCTCATGTGTCACCGACCTGCAGGTTTCTGGTGAAGGAGGGGGGTGACAGTGCACTGACAGTGACAACGATGTCAAGGAGGTGACAGGCAGTGGTGGAGCATCTCGGCATCTGCACTCTGTGTTCGGGGAACGCTCTGAGCCACGTGAGGAAACAGATGACGCCACATCCAGAGCCGTGGTCCGAGTCGTGAGCGACGCTACGGTACTGTCAGATTCGGACAGGACTTGACGACAGCCGCTGCTAGGCCTAGGTCACACAGCCATGGGGCAGACACGAGACCTCACCCCGGCCTCGCTTCACTGCAGCATGCTCCAAACTTACCTCCCCCGACCTTCCCCAGTCTCATCACACAGGACGGACAAAAACTACTGGTGAGGAGCTGGTGTTTACGCCGTTCTCAGGACTTTCCTCAAGAGGATAAGCAGTTTGGTGAGCAGGACAGGAGCTTGTTATCAGCTCGTTTTCAGGACTCTACTGAAGATCAGGAGTCTGAAGAGGAACAAGACAAGACCTCGCTATCAACTCGTTCACAAGATTTTCCTGCAGAGGATGAGTTTGATCAACCAGACCAGAACTCGTTATCAACTCGTTCACAAGATTTTCATACAGAACAAGAGTGTGATAAACAAGACAAGAACTCGCTATAACTGGTCACAGATTCATACAGAACAATGATAACAGACAAAAATCGTTATATCTGGTTCACAAGATTTTCATAAAGAACAAGAGTTGGATAAAGAAGACAAGAACTTGTTACCAAGTCGTTGTGAGGATTGTGCCGAGGATGATCAGTGTGTGTCAGAACAGGCGAAGAACAAAGTTTCGGGTTGATCACTAGTATGGCTATTCATGACCCAGAAAGACATGACGAATGTTATTAAAGATGTGTCGTATGAAACAGACAGCTTTTCTCTTAAAAAACAACAACAAGAAGAAAAGTAAAACGGATGGTGAAAAGTGTATTGAATTCTTGAAACAAATAAGCAGGCAAACAAACAAATAATAACATCAGCAAATAAACAAGAACAAAACCCCAAACTCTAAACCCAACAACTCCAATATAGCTGAGAGACAAATAATATTGTGAAAGAAAGTGCCTGCATGCCTTGATTAACCTAATGGCTAACATATTGTGTTATTTTAATGTTTTTTTTTTATAATTCATATGGACGGTGTTAGATATTTGAAAGTATTAGGAAGTGTTGGTTTTGAACCTGTAGTTGAAAGTTACTGGAGCCACTGAAACTGAATAAGGTGACAGCTCTAATAATAATATAGGCTTTTGTGGTCGCAGGGTATAAACAATAATTATAGTATGTAGGCCATATTGAACGTTTCCTTTCTTTCTGTTACTCCATTACCTTATGTCTTTCTTCTGTTTTCTTTCTCATCTCTTTCTTCCTTTTCTTCTTCTTTGCTTTCTTTCATGTCTCGTCTGTCTGTCTGTCTGTCTGTCTGTCTGTCTGTCTTCTGTCTGTCTCTGTCTGCTCTCTGCTCTCTGTTCTCTCTCTCTCTCTCTCTGCTCTCCGTCTCTCTCGTCTCCGTCTGGAGGGACGGATAGCCTAGTGGTCAGAACATTGCGCTGGCAATTTGACGACCCAGGTTCGCGTCCGGTCGAGGAGATTTTTCTCCTGGAGTTAACATCAGTGCTGACTCCCGCTCTCCCCAAAAGTCCTTCGGATGAGACTTTAAACCAAGGCCCCGTATGCGAACGCACACAGAACACCTTGTGCACACGTTAAATCCTGTCCCGCTTTTCGTAAGAGTAGGCCATCGTGTGCCGGTGGGAACAGATGACATTTACAACACTGCATACACACGGGGACTGGATGAAAAAAAGCACATGAGAGCTTATTCCATTATCCTCGATATAAAAGAATAAATCAAATCAAATCAAATCTCTTCCCTCTCCTCTCTTCTCCTCTCTCTCTCTCTCCCTCTCTCTCCTCTCTCATCTCTCTCTCTTCTCTCTCATCTTCTCTCTCTCCCTCTCCCTCTCCCTCTCCCTCTAACTCTGTGTGTGTGTGTGTGTGTGTGTGTGTGTGTGTGTGTGTGTGTGTGTGTGTGTGTGTGTGTGTGTGTGTGTGTGTGTGTTCTCTCTCTCTCTCTCTCTCTCTTTCTTTCTCTCTGTCTCTCCGTCTCTCCGTCTCTGTCCCTCTCTCTGTCTCTCCGTCTCTCCGTCTCTGTCCCTCTGTCTGTCTGTCTGTCTGTCTGTCTGTCTGTCTCTGTCTCTGTCTCTGTCTCTCTCTCTCTCTCTCTCTCTCTCTCTCTTCTCTCTCTCTCTCTCCCTCTCTCTATCTGTCTTTAGTTCTTGTTTTAGCTCCTCATGTTTCTTCACTTTTTGCATTTTTTCTTTTCTTTACAGTTGTCATGTGTGTGGCTTTCGCCCTTTTTGCTTACTGTACTCGGCACTTTCCTTGCGTTTTATTTTTCATTTTAGGTATTGCCTTTTTCCTTATTTCCCTTTTTGTCTTTGCCATGGGTTTTCAATATTTCTTTTTGTTTTTTTTTGGCTTGTTGTTTTTTTCTTTCGTACTTCAATTTTTTTCTTTGTTTCCTTGTTTTTCCTTTAATTTTTTGGCTTTTTATTTTTTCTTCGATAGTTCAAGGTTCTTTGTCTCTATTTTCTTTGTTTCCTTTTTTTGAAAATTTGTTTTTTTATTTCTTTCTTACTTTTCTCTAACTTTCTTTTCTTTTTCTTTGTTTCTTTGTTTCTTTGTTTCTTTGTTTGTTTGTTTGTTTTTTGTTTCTTTCTTTCTTTCTTTCTTTCTTTTCTTTTCTTTCTTTCTTTCTTTCTTTCTTTCTTTCTTTCTTTCTTTCTTTCTTTCTTTTCTTTTCTTTTCTTTTTCTTTCTTTCTTTCTTCTTTCTTTCTTTCTTTCTTTCTTTCTTTCTTTCTTTCTTTCTTTCTTTCTTTTTTTTTTTTGTTTTCCCCATCTACTGCTTGTTTTAGTAATCACTCATTCTTTTATTCATGGTTTCGTTTTTCTTTCATTTCTTTTCATACGCTTTAAATCACGGCAGAATTCTCTGCTTGGAATTCGGGCTGCTCTCCCAGAAAGAGCGCGCGTCGCCACAAGAGCAGCTCCACCTATTATTTTTGGTCTTTTCCTGTCAGCAGCTGTATTTTTCCTCTATCAGAGTGGCTTTTTTTTCTTTTACAGAATTTTGGCAGGGACAACCCTCTTGTTGCCGTGTGTTCTTTTACGTGCGTTAAATAGTGTTGTGTAACACACGGAACCTCGGTTTATCGTCTCATCCGAAAGGCAAGCACCAAGGCCATCACTCATGGTCTAATAGATGGGGAGAAAGTTTCCGGCCCAAACGGGATTCAAACCACCGCACACTTTTGACCTGGACTTTTCGCTTTCTAGGCAGGTGCGTTACCTCTAGACCACCGATCCACTGTTAGCTGTGGTTTTCATTCATGCTTTTGTCTGTTCTCTCTGTCGTGTCCCCCCCCCTCTCTCCTTTATCTTTCTGTCTATCTGTATCTGTCTCTGTCTGTCTGTCTGTCTCTATTTTCCTTTCTCTTTGCATTTTTCTCTGTCATTGTCTTCTTCATCTTATCTGTTTCTGTCACTGTGTCTGTCTGTCTGTCTGTCTGTCTGTCTGTCTGTCTGTCTCTCTGTACTTTCTATTTTTTCATTTTTTTTTCGTTGCTTCTTTCTTTCTTTCGTTGCTTCTTTCTTTCTCTCTGTTTCACACTGTTTTTGAAAGTAATGTGTAAATTGTGACTGTTATCCACAGAATAACAAGACTACTGCTATGCAGTTAGTGTTATTATGAAAGTATGCGAGTGATACAGATTTTGCAAAGTTTGCAAATGACTTTAGTCGTGCGTCGCAAAGAGAGAGAGAGAGAGGAGAGAGAGAGAGAGAGAGAGAGAGAGAGAGAGAGAAGAGAGAGAAATGAAAGATATTGTAATTGACATCAACTTGAGGAGAGAAGAAGAGGTTCGATATTTAATTGCCATATTCGTGAGTTGCAACTTCTTTCTTAAGATTGCAAGTTGCCATTTCTAGACTCAAATTTTTCCGTACAGTGTTTTATTCTACTTCTCGACCATGATTTATATTTTATTATTAATTATTTATTATTATTATTATTATTATTTATTATTATTATATATATGATAATATAATAATAAATAATAATAATAATAATTAATATAATAATAAAATAATAATAATAATAATATAATAATAATAATAATAATATTATTGTTAATTTTGTTTTGTTGTTGCTGCTGCAGGGTTTTTGTTTTTGGTATGTTTTTAATTTTTCCAAGCATGTTACTTTAACTAAAGAATTGAAATACTGGACGTGAATTGTGTCCCTTAGTGTGTGAGTGTGTGTGTGCGCGTGCGCGCACGCGCACACGTGTGTGTGTGTGTGTGGTGTGTTTATTTGTTTTTTAAAATGTATTTTATTCTTTTATATCGAGGATAATGGATTAAGCACTCATGTATTTTTTTTTTACATCCAGTCCCCTTGTGTATGCAGTTTTTTGTCAATCGTGTCATCTGTTCCCACCGGTACACGATGTGTGTGTGTGTGTGTGTGTGTGTGTGTGTGTGTGTGTGTGTGTGTGTGTGTATACTACACACACACACACACACACACACACACACACACACACACACACACACAACACACACACACACACACACAACGAGCATTGATGATGTATACATCAGGGAGCAAAATACAGGCCGGTGTAAGTGCACAGATAGGGCTCACAATCACAGTCCTACAGACGGCAATACACCACAGTAGCGCCACTGCAGACACACTAATCATATAGCTGATGGATCTGTTGCTCTGTTAGCGGTACCAGGCACCATCCAGTGAAGAGACAGACAGCAGCGTAGTATAGATGCCTGAATCAAGACTTTCTGTCTCTTTGTTTGTTCGTTCGTTCGTGTGTGTGTGTGTCTGTATTCTGTCTCTCTGTCGTGTATCTCTGTCTCTCTGTGTATCTGTGTGTGTGTGTGTGTGTGTGTGTGTGTGTGTGTGTGTGTGTGTGTGTGTGTGTGTGTGTGTGTGTGTGTGTGTGTGTGTGTGTGTGTGTGTGAGAGAGAGAGAGAGAGAGAGAGAGAGAGAGAGGAGAGAGAGTATGTATGTATGTATGTATGTATGTATGTATGTATGTATGTATGTATGTATGTATGTATGTATGTATGATGATATGTATGTATGTATGTATGTATGTATGTATGTATGTATGTATGTATGTATGTATGTATGTAGTGTATGTATGTATGTATGTGATGTGATGTATGTGTGTGTGTGTGTGTGTGTGTATGTGTGTGTGTGTGTGTATGTATGTATGTATGTATGTATGATAGATAGATAGATAGATAGATAGATAGATAGATAGATAGATAGATAGATAGATAGATAGATAGATAGATAGATAGACAGACAAACAGAGACAGACATACAGAGACAGAAAGACAGAGACAAACAAACACAGACGGAGACAGAGAGATGATTAACGCGAAAGAAAAAGACAAGAAAAAAAAGAAACTGAGACTATCAGGGAGAAGGAAAGAGAACAGACAGATAAAAGGCAGACTGTACATTCCAAAGATAACCCATCTTACCTCCGTGTGGTTATTGACTAGTAGCAAACAATCTGATAATTATACTACTATTACTGTAATGCCAGGCACACACAGCTCACGTTGATATCACAATTTCATGTCGTGGTCAGCAGAAAAAGAGCAATCTCCATAGAAGAGATGATCGGGGTAAAAAACGGGGTGGACACAATCTCTATTCGTTTCTTAGCCTTTTTCAATGCATTTTTTTGTGTTCATGGGTGACTGTTTGCGCTACTTGGCTCCAGTACAGTCCCCCAGTTCTCCCAGCTGTAGATGAGTTCTTGCATTTTTTAGGGTCAGGGAAGGTAAAGCAGCAAGGGAGAGGAGATGGGCGCTGTCCTCAACATGCTGGCCCCTAGAGAAGCTGAGGTCTCTCTGATGCCTCGTTCTCCTACGACCACATAGGTTATGGGACACATTTACTTTCCCCTTACACATATCTGTTTTGTCCAGTCAGGGTAAAAGAAATATAGATATCGGAAAAATAAAATAACTTCACCCCAACGTATCACCAGACAATCTTAATGTCATCAATTACAACGGGGTTGTTTAATTTTCAGCGGAAAAATACTCTTTTAGTAAACAAGGTGGTCAGTTTCTAAAAGATAAAAAGTGAATAAGTTACATCATTTAAAAAAAAGCTTGAAACGGCTTTTTCGTGTTTTCTATACTGTGTTATAAATTCATTCAGCTCTTTACTTAAATGTGTCAGGATGATGTGTCTGTGTGTGTACGAGAGGAAGAGAGAGAGAGAGAGAGAGAGAGGAGAGAGAGAGAGAGAGAGAGAGGAGAGAGAGAGAGAGAGAGAGAGAGAGAGAGACGAGACAGAGACAGACAGACAGAAGACAGACAGACAGACAGACAGACAGACAAGACACTACTCTCGCAGACTACGACATTCATTCGTACTTCTTCTTCTTCTCTTCTTCTTCTTGTTCTACTACTACTACTACTACTACTATACTACTACTACTACTACTACTACTACTACTACTACTACTACTACTACTACTACTACTACTACTACTACTTCTAGATCCCATGTTTTTTACATCATTATTAAGCGCACGTAAAAGAACCCACAGCAACAAGGGGGCTGCTCCTGGCAAAATTGTGTAGAAAACCCCCCCACTCCAACAGGGAAACAACTACAGTTGCAGACAGGAAAAAAAAAATGGTTAGGCGCTGCACTTGTGGCGACGAGCTCTCCCCGAGGAGAGCAGCCTGGATTTAACGCAGAGAAATCTGATGTGACATAAAGTGTTATCAACAACAACAACAACAAAAAAGCATGAAAATACGCACTGTTAGCTAGACATTTCCCTGTGTTCACAGTCCATTGACGTAAAATTAGGAAGCACACCTCCCTCATAAACGCCTCATTATCTGATCCTTGCCTAACAGCTGTTAACCAACTGCGTCACTACACCCTTCCTTCCTGACTTCTTTCCCAAAGGGATTGTCACACCTGTTTCCTCCCTACAAGGCCTCGAAAACCGATCCCAAAATATCCACAACCCAATCTACAACCTCACGAGGGCACCGAGTCCAAGAGTACAAAAAAACTCTGCTGGAAGAAACACTATTCGATTGGATGAAAATGAATAAAAAAACCCCCCATGTTTCAGATTCTTTGGTGTTTGTCAGAAAGAAGGAAGTAACTGAACAGCCAATCAAAAAGCTTTACAGTAATCACGCGACGACCATGTGGTCAGAAAGGGGGAAACTTGAGCACAGCATAATTCTAGATTAGGTGGGTGAGGGCAAGGAACGAACACACACACACACACACACACACACACACACACAAACACACACACACACACACATGAGCCCCCTAGCAAACAAGTCCACTATCATTAGATTGTACCTGGATTAGGACAATTAATTTTGTGGAAGACTACAAACGCTGATGATGATCATTATCAGATGACAAAACTGGCGCGCCCACTGCAGCACCAAGCATATCGCCCACTGATGTACAGCACAGGCACGACAGGCAAAACACGACTGCCTGCCTGTCAATTCAATTTGTGCTGGGTAGACTTTACCCTTGCCTGTCTCTGCACAGAGCATCACCGAAAACAGTTCTAATGGCTTATCCCCAAGTCTCATTGGTTATAGATCACGGATTCAGATTTGGAAAGTGCTTAGTGGATAAATTAAGAGTGAGGATTTTTACAATTAACCATTTTGTTCAGCTTAGGTGCAGACCTGCCAATGCTACAGTTGTCTTCTCTCTCACACGCACTCAGATAATCAAGTACCCACGTTAAAGATCTTGAACCTCACCTACGTCACCACTTTTTATTCTATTTATTTTATTCTTTTATATCGATGATAATGGAATAAGCACTAGTGTATTTTTTTACATCCAGTCCCCGTGTGTATGCAGTTTTGTCGATTTTGTCATCTGTTCCCATCGGCACACAATGGCCTACACTTTTGACAAGTGGAACAGGATTTAACGTGTGAGCAAGATGTTCTGCGTGCGTTCGCACACGGGTCCTTGGTTTAAAGTCTCATCCAAAGGACTTTTGGGGAGAGTGGAGTCAGCACTGATGTTTACTCCAGGAGAAAAATCTCCTCGAACGGGAATCAAACCCGGGTTCGTCAAATTGCGAGCGCAATGTTCTGACCACAAGGCTATCCGTCCCATCCCCATTGTTTACGTTGTGGACACACAAACACACAGCAGAACCCGAAGCTTCTCCAGCGCATTTAGTAATGATGTTGGTCAGGCATCTATACAATAAGCAAACGCGGTGTGTGTAGCGCATAATTATGGATATTCTGCTTACGGGACACCTCAGAAGGGAGGTGGGTGGGGATGGGTGGGAGGGAGGGAGGGGGTTGCTTAAAAGCTGAAAAAGAAAATCTCTGTCATTTGAAGGAGGAGGAGGAGAATGAGAAGGGGAGAGGAGAAGAAGAATTGCGAAGAATTGCGAAGAAGAAGAAGAAGAAAGAAGAAGGAAGAAAAAGAAGAAAGAAGAAGAAGAAGAAAGAAGAAGAAGAAGAAAAAAGAAAAGAACAAGAACAACAACAACAAGAACAAGAAGAACAAGAACAAGAAGAACAAAAACAACAACAACAACAAGAACAGAAGAAGAAGCTTTTTTTTTCTTTTACATAAATAGTCGAACAGTGCGAATGAACTCTCACTCGCCCACACCACACCACACCATGTACCACACAGGTCAATAAGCCAGTTAGTCAGATCATCTCTCGATTATCAGCTAATTCACAGAAAGGTTTTAGCGCCAACAGGGAGTGACAGAAATGACGTACAACCAACACAATCAGGCCGATTTATTATGAGACGATCAGGGATGGAGTGGGGAAAATGGGGTGGGGGTATGGGTGTGGAGGTAAGTTGGAAGAATGGGTGGGGGGGGGGTGGAGTGGGAGAAGGAGGTTGGGGTGGGGAGGGGGGGGGGTCAAGGGGGTGGAGTGGGAAAAGGTGGAATAATGATGATGATGATGATGATAATGATAATAATGATAAATGACATTCATATAGCGCTATATCTTGCAAAGACAAATTAAAGCGCTTGCTGTGAACTTATTTTTACAAGACCATGCAGCGGGTAACAATTAACAATATAAAAAAAAATTCAAATACACACTCACACACACATACACACACACGCACACACACACACACACACACACACACACACACACGCACGCACGCACGCACGCACGCACACACACACACACACATTAAGGTTATACACTTTGGCAGGGTGATGGGGATTTCGGCTGCTGAGGGAAGGACAGATATGAAATAAACAGGAGGGGAAAATCTTAGGTTTGAAATAAATATGTCTTGAGACTAGATCTAAATGTGTCATGAGCAGGTTTGGGGCAGTGATGGAGAGAGAGGGAGGTCATTCCAGATCGATGGATCAGAAATAGAGAAAGAGCGACGGCAAAAGGTGGATTGGTTGAATCTAGGAATTCGTAAGCACAGGGTATCTGCAGCAGAGCGGAGAGAACGAGGAGTGTACAAATGAAGACATTCACAGAGGTAGGAGGGTGCTGTTTTGTGGAGACACTTGTAACAGAGGGTATTGATCTTGTAGTTTACTCACTGTAGCACAGGCAGCCAGTGGAGAGATCGCAAGAGAGGGGTAATGTGCTCCTTTTTTTTTCTTCTAAGGACCAGTCAAGCTGAAGAGTTTTGTATACTTTGAAGGGAGGGGATAAATGATGCTGGCAGACCAGCCAAAAGAGCATTACAATTGTCCAGTTGTGAAAGAAGAAGGGACGCAGCGACTTTGGATGTTGCATCAGTGGACAGATACTTTCAAATTGCACCAATGCACCTTAATTGAGTGAGAGAAAGGGGGAGCGAAGTGGGAGAAACGGGGGTGGAGTAGAAGGGGTAAGGGGGTTATGAGAAATCGAACAGTAACTGAATAATAGACGAGAAGGAGGGGGGAGAGAGGAGAGAAGATGCTGAGACGGGTGAGGGTGGTGGTGGTGGTGGTGGCTGTCGGAGGGGGGGGGGGGGGGCGGGGGAAGCGAGCTGTCTACTTTTTTTTTTGCTGCCTCATCTTCTGTGACGTCACCGTCCTGCTGTTCCCACGCCGCTCATCTCAATCTCCCCGCCACAGCCATACCCAGATTCGTTTATGTCTCATTCTCAGGGTCAGATGTCCATATGGAGCACATCAATATTAGGCCGCCGTGGGGCCACTAGCCAGAGGAGTCCTACACTTCTGCTGGGTCTCTTTTGTGGTGTACAGTGGTGCCTGTTCTGAGGTAACATACGCAGGACACCACCTACGAAGCCCTCTCCCTACTAACGGCTGTCTTTCTACTTGTCAACAGGATGCGGGGGAAAGACTTGTGATGATCAGCTGATACTGCCTAAGACAACAACAGAAGCAAAACATATCTTTGATTATTTCAAACCAAACCCACGTTCAAAACAGAACAGAAATAGTAGGACAGTGACGAAAAGAGACGGACGGACGGACAGACGGACAGACGGACGGACACACACACATACACACGCACACGGAGGCACACACCATGCACACACACACACAGAGCACATACAAAGGCGCGCACGCACACACACACACACACACACACACAACCGCACACAACCACACACACACACACACACACACACACACACCACACACACACACAACACACCACACACCACACACACACACACACACACACACACAGGCACTTACAAAGACAGTCAGAAACAAACACGCAGACAGACAGACAGACAGACAGACAGACAGACAGAAAAACAGACAGACAGACACAAACACGGTTATTGATTGTATATAGGCCTTGGATCATTATGCTAAAGCCAAAAGGAAAATATAGAAACGATAATTATGTTTGCAGAAACGTCAGCTGTTGTAAACACAATCAACCAGGACATCCTGCTATACAAAAAAGCAACATATTAAAAAACCACGAAGAAAGGCAAAGAAGACCCAACACCCACATCCACACCTATCCCGCCGTCTGGTAGACCCTTGGAGTGCCACTGAAGATCTTGCAACCAGCTTTCTCCACTCCTTGCGGTGTTAAAGTTTTCTGTAGCGTATTGTTACACTCAAGGCCAGTCCATTGATACATGTTAAGTCCAGTCCAGTCCAGTCCTGTCAAGTCAAGTCTAGTCATACTGATCTTTGTTGACTGTAAAATAGTTAGCTTACTCCGACACAGCTTTCTTCCCATTCAGATCTAAGCATCAGGTAAATGAGAGAGAAAGATAGACAGATAGATAGACAGATAGATAGATAGATAGATAGATAGATAGATAGATAGATAGACAGATAGACAGATAGATAG
>CM060322.1:13689588-13694588 GCA_030674155.1 Stramonita haemastoma | reverse complement strand
TTACAAAAAGGACACATTTTTTCTCCATCATTCTCACTATATCTATATAATTATTATTAAGGGGTAGAACATTAAATCTTGCTTGTGTGATTGCTACTCGAAAGCAGTAGACATCCATAGAGTTTATATACTGCTCTTTTACAAAAATACTTTTAAATGATCTGTAATGGTCATACCTATCTTTATCTCTTATAGTCCCATCCCATTCTTGAATGAACATATCTACTAATCTTTGCTTAAACATACCTAAGAAAAGTTTTACATCCCCAACACCTTGTTGCATCCAAACAATGTTAAAACCGGTTTCACATAAAATTTCCCTTATTTTTGAATTTGAAAACTAATGTGACCAACCAAAGTGTTGAACAAGCAGACAAAGAGGAACATAGTGTAGTAGAAAAAATAGTTTGGAAAGATGATAAGAAAGAAGAATTTATTGAATCACTTAACAGCCTTAGCATGCAGAATAAAATTATCAGGGCCTTAAATCTACTTGACAATGATATAGATGATGCTCTGGAGCTGTTTACACAATGTCTGAATGAGGCTAGTAGTTGTATGCTTACTAGATGTCATAACTCTCAGAATAAACGGTCAAAATGGTTTGATGATGAATGTTATCAGGTTAAGAGAGAGACAAGAAGAGCCTTGAATTTATTCAGAAAAACGAAAGATGAAAACGACAGACAAATTTATGTTACAGCACGGAAGAAGTATAGGCAGTTATTAAAGTTCAAGCGCCAATCATTCAGAAAACAAAAGGTACAGTCTCTAGCAAGCAATTGTTCAAATTCAGCACTGTTTTGGAAAGAGCTTCGAAGTATGGGATGTGCTAACAGAAATAGAGTTACCAACAATATAAATTCTACAGAGTGGGTTAATTATTTCAAAGAGGTATTCCAAAGCAATAAAGGTATATTTAATAACTGTTTACGTACAGAAGTAGATTTGTTAGAAGGAAATGAACATGAACTAAACAGAGAAATTACAAAAGAGGAAATAAATACAGCTATACACAAACTGAAGTCTGGTAAGGCATGTGGGATTGATGAAATTACTGCGGAAATGCTAAAAAAATGGAACTAGCGAAGCTAAACAGTTCATATTCAAGCTTTTTAATACTATATTCAATAAAGGTATATATCCACAGATCTGGTCTAAAGCCATTATTATTCCAATTTATAAAAAAGGGGATCCAGAGTTAGTAGATAATTATAGAGGAGTATCATTACTGAGTATTTTATCCAAATGTTATACTTCTATACTAAACGCAAGATTGTATTCCTGGCTAGAAAATAATCACTTGATCTGTGAAAACCAAGCAGGTTTTAGGAAGAGATATTCTACAGTAGACCAGATTTTCAATTTATATTCAATTGTCCAGAAGTGTATGTCCAAGAAAGGTCAAAAACTGTATGTTGCTTTTGTTGATTTCAAAAAAGCCTTCGACTCGATTAAACATGATAAACTTTTGAACTGTATAAAAAGTCAGGGGATAAAGGGAAAATTTCTTGCTTCACTATCAGCCATGTATAGCTCCTTATTATCTTGTATCCGAATGAATAGCCAGTAATCAGACTTTTTTGAACGTCCAGTAGGAGTCAGGCAAGGTTGTGTTCTAAGCCCCACGTTGTTTTCAATATTTATCAACCATCTAGCTAATGATATCAATGAAAAAGGAATACATGGGGTTCAGTTGCTACCCAATATCATGGATATTTTTATTCTGTTCTTTGCAGATGATGTTGCACTATTTTCAACAACCCCTGGAGGTTTGCAGCATCAATTAAACATTTTGAAAGACTGCTGTAATGATTTACAGTTAAGTGTTAACATTAATAAAACGAAGGTGATGGTCTTTAGAAAAGGTGGATTTCTGTCAAAACAGGAGCAATGGTATTACAATGGTATTAGGTTAGAAGTTGTAAATCAGTATTGCTATTTAGGGTTCAGTTTTACAACAAAGGTTAGCTGTAAATTAGGTACAGAGCATTTAGTTACGAAGGGAAGGAAGGCAGTGGTTCAGTTAAATAAAGTATTTCACAGGTATAAAGAGATGAATGCTAGTACCTTCTTCAAGATTTTCGATACTAAGATTCAGCCAATTTTATTGTATTCATCAGAAATATGGGGCACAAACAGACTAGAACACATCGAGAAAATTCATTTGATGGCATGTAAAAGATTTTTAGGAGTACCTGTAAGAACACCCAATAAGATGGTATACGGAGATTTAGGTAGATATCCACTTTATGTCAATTCATGTACAAGAACTATTAAGTACTGGTTAAAACTATTGCAAATAGATCAAAACAGAATACCATATAATGCCTACTGCATGCTGTTAGAGCTCGAGAGAGAGAGAGAGAGAGAGAGAGAGAGAGAGAGAGAGAGAGAGAGAGAGAGAGAGAGAGAGAGAGAGAGAGAGAGAGAGAGAGAGAGAGGAGAGACAGAGAGAGAGAGAGAGAGACAGACAGACAGACAGACAGACAGACAGACAGACAGACAGACAGACAGATAGTGAGACAGATATAGAGACAGACAGAGAGACACAGAGAGATAGAGAGAGACACACAGAGAGAGAAAAAGAGAGACAGAGATAGAGAGACAGACAAAGAGACAGATACAGAGACAGACAGACAGACAGACAGACAGACAGAGACAAAGACAAAGACACAGAGAGATAGACATAATGAGAGAGACAGTGACAGAAAGAGACAGACAGAGATACTGACACACACACACACAGACAAACAGACAGACAGACAGAGATCGTAGGCATGCACACCCATGCATAAAACTGCATCTGAATAATTAATGATATGTGTGGAAAGAAGACGTGTATCCTAATAAATGCCACAGCATTTCTTCTGAGCCGAAGTGTGCATGTATGCGTCTGTGTTCTTTAGTCGTCGTGATGTATGCACGTAGCAGCGGATTTGTGTGTGTGTGTGTGTGTGTGTGTGTGTGTGTGTGTGTGTGTGTGTGTGTGTGTGTGTGTGTGTGTGTGTGTGTGTGTGTGTGTGTGTGTGAGTGTGTTGTTCTTCAGTTTATCGTCCGTGTGTGTGTGTGTGTGTGTGTGTGTGTGTGTGTGTGTGTGTGTGTGTGTGTGTGTGTGTGTGTGTGTGTGTGTGTGGAAGTCAAGTCAAGTCAAAATTTTATTTTCAGATGGTACATTGAGTAAGCAATAAATGTGCTTTTTTTCATCAAGCCATCTATCTAAAAAAAATGTCTGTCTGTCTGTCTGTCTGTCTGTCTGTGTCTGTGTTTGTGTCTGTGTGTCTGTGTGTCTGTGTGTCTGTCTGTGTGTCTGTCTGTGTGTCTGTCTGTGTGTCTGTCTGTCTGTCTCTCTCTCTGTCTCTGTCTGTCTGTCTGTCACTCTCTCTCTCTCTCTCTCCCCTCCTCTGTGTGTGTGTGTGTCTGTGTGTGTGCGTGCGTGCGTGCGCGCACGCGCGCGCGTATGTGTGTGTGTGTGCGAGCGCGCGTGCGTGAGTGAGTGTGCGTGTGCGCGCCCGCGCGTGTGTGTATGTGTGTGTGTACGGTTGCTTGAGCGCGTGCCCGTCAGTGTGTGTGTATACACCCTCTCATGCGCGTGCGTGTGGCAGTCTCTGAGACTTGCAGGCACCGCATTCTGTGGTGCCGCCGCTTGCAGACAAGACACTAACTACTCTTCAGATCAGAGACCATTACACAGAGTGGACATTGTCGTTTCTTTGTCTTCTTCATCATCATCATCAGCGTCGTCGTCGTCATCATCGTCGTCGTCGTCGTTGTCGTTGTCGTTGTCGTAAGCTTCTTCGGTCCTTTTTTTTTTTTCTTCTGACGAAACATTCACTGAGGTGGGTAAAATGGTTTGTGAACAGATTTTTTTTTCTTTCTGTTTTTACTTCAATTTTATTTTTTTGGGTGTTGTTTTTGTTTCTGTGTGGAGAGAAAGCTGAGGGTGCCTAGGAAAGAAATAAAACAAGAATTTGAAAATGGAAGACAGGGAAAACTGTTGTCTGAATTTGCTTTATTCTTTATTTTTTAAAAATTTATATCACTTTAAGTCACGGCAGATTTCTATGCGTGAAATTCGGGCTGCTCTCTCTCCCTGGGGAGAGCGCGTCACCACAAGTGCAGCGCCACTCATTTTTTTGTTTCTTTTCCGGTCTGTTACTGTAATTGTTTTCCTATCAGAGTGGCTTTTTTCTAAAGAATTTTTGCCAGGGACAACTCTTTTGTTGCCGTGGGTTCTTTTACGTAAGTTGAATAATAATGAGTAACACACGAGGCCTCGGTTTAGCGTGTCATTCGAAAGACTAGCACCCAGACTACCACTCATGGTGTAATAAATAGGGGAAAAGTTCAAGTGGTTTTGAAAGCATTGCTTGGCTTTCTGTTGTATTTCATTATATTGTAATATAAAACGGTCTATTTTATTCTATTTTTTTTGCAATCTATAGCTGTGTGTTTTTCCCCCTCCCCACTCTGCTCTATTGTATTGCAATGTAATGATAACGATAGATTTCATTCTGTTCTGTTCTATTTGCGAAGTATACCATCTTTTCATTCCATTCTATAACATTCTTTTTATTTTGTTCTATTGGAATATATAACATTTGAATTTATTCTTTCCTACTGTATTGCAATATATAACATTCTTTTTTTTCTGCTCTAGCCTCTTGCAATATATAAATATGTTATATTCTATTTTGGTATGCATCATTCTGTCCTACCCAACTGTATTAAACTATTTGAAACTATTCTGTGCTGTTTTCATCGCAATGTATGATATATATCTATTTTTTAAAATCTATTCTGTTCTTTCCTATTCTATTCCCCTCTTTTCTTTTACATTTTTTAAAATTTGGTTTGATTTTGTTTTCTTTTAATTCTCTTTTGCTTCGTTCTCTTTTTATTCTCTTTTTGTGTAACTCACGAAAACTGGGAATCTGGAGTTAACATCAGTGCCAACTCCATTCCTTTAAAAGTCCTTCGGATGAGATTAGACTATCAAC
>CM060322.1:13672088-13684588 GCA_030674155.1 Stramonita haemastoma | reverse complement strand
ATCTTTGCGCCTAGTGGCAGCATGATCTGTGGCTCTGTAGGTCAAATGCAAGCGCTTTGATTTGTTCTTACAAGAGATAGCGCTATACAAATTCCATGTAATACATCATCTTATGTTTCAATAATTCCTGTAAAATGAACAAGTCACATTTTCGTTTGCTTTCCAAAATTCAAAACTTCACAGCTAGGTGTGTTTAAAAGAAAAGAGTAATCTGTTTATGATAAAAAAAAAAACACACCCTCTTTTGTGACAAGGAAATCCCCCTCCCCCCAAAAAAAAAACCAAAAAAAAAAAAACCGCACAGGAAGAAGCGAAATTATAACCACAAGCCATTGTGAAAAACATGACTCGACAAAAGCAAACATATTAAACAAACAACAATGCCATACATATCGAGAAAAAAATGTACAGGTTACAAAACCAAGGAACGGCAGAAAACAGACTTAGATAAGAAACTTTCTCTTTTTCCTCGAACGCTCAGACAGCAACCGTTGTTTTCTGTCATATGAGTGAAAATGCGTTGCACTGCCGTTAAGCTCCTCATAAGTAAGGCCCAGCGCATCCGACTTCGATGTGAGAAAGAATTGTTGTCTTGTAAGTCTTTTTTTTTTTTTTTTTTTTTTAAAAAGGCGGGAGAAGGGACCAAGAAGGCAGAAAACAGACAAGAATGAGGTGACAGAAAGAAAAAAGAACGCAGCAGAAACAAAGAGAGGGATAGAAAAGAGGAAATTTCTAGCACAGAATTAACATAAGTTGGGGATACTAATTATACACTGACAGGCCCCCGGTACCCCGACAAGAGAAGAGATGAAGCAAAACTACACAGACATACAGAGAGAAGAAGTACAGAGATTACACAGACAATCAATATTCCGTGCAAACTAATCTTACAACAACAACAACAACAACAACAACAACAACAACAACAAAAACAACGACAACAAAAACTCACACAAACTTTTGCAAACTAATTTCACCATCAGGTATCGGTATTCGTGTTCTTTTTTTGTTTTTTTTAATTAATCCCTGCACAATTTTCTATCGATTCGTCAGATTCTCGGGGTTCGTTTGAAGATGTACTCTACTGGAAGTTTTGTTAATCACTTTGAAGCTTCTCCTTTCATCCCTCTCCCCCCACCCCCGTCACCTCTCCTCCTGCCCTCCCCCTCCCCTACCTTACTTCTCATCCATTTATTCTTCTTTCAGTAATCTCCTGGTTCCAGTGGGTTTTTTTTAAAGGTAAGGTGGAAGAAAAGAAGAATGGAATGAGAGAATGTGTTTTCAGTGTTACATAGCTAGACAGATAGGCAGACAAACAGACAGACAGACAGACAGACAGACAGGCAGACAGACAGACAGGCAGGCAGGCAGTCAGACAGACAGGCAGAGAGAGAGAGAGAGAGAGAGAGAGAGAAGAGACAGACAGACAGACAGACAGACAGACAGACAGACAGACAGACAGACAGACAGACTTATACACAGACAGAGAAAGAGACAGAGACAGAGAAAGAAAGAGACAGAGAGAAAGAGACAGAGACAGAGAGACAGAGAGCTAGAGAGAGGGGGAGGGGAAAGAAAGAAAGAAAGAAAGAGAGAGAGAGAGAGGAGAGAGAGAAGAGAGAGAGAGAGAGAGAGAGAGAGAGAGAGAGGAGAGAGAGGAGAGAGAGAGAGAGAGAGAGAGAGAGAGAGAGAGAGAGAGAGAGAGAGAGAGAGAGAGAGAGAGAGAGAGACAGAGAGACAGATGACAGCAGAAGAGACAGAAGACGAAGAGACAGAGGAGAGTGAGAGAGAAGAGATAAAGAGAGACAGTCACAGACAGAGCAGAGACAACAGGCAGAACGGAGACAGAGGGAGAGAAGCAGGATTCTTGTAATGAAGAAGGGCCAAGGGCAGATGGTGACTTGGAGTGAGGTGTCAGAGACAGCATTCTCTAGGCAATTTCAGGCGTGCCCAAAGTCTTCCTATGTACTTCGTGATTGTACGTGTCCTGAACCCTAGTTCTAACTGGGGGACTGTCAGGGTCAGGGCAAGACCCCAATCGCATGGCAACCCTGAAAGTACTGGGACTGCTAAATCTTAGTGGGAGAACTAATGCTCGCACCACTGAGCTATCTGCTTACCTTCTGTGTGCTCTGTCATGTCTGTCCTTCTGTCTGTCGTCTGTCTGTCTGTCTGTCTGTCTGTCTGTCTGTCTGTCTGTCTGTCTGTCTGTCTGTCTGTCTGTCTGTCTGTCTTTTCTCTCTCTCTCTCTCTCTCTCTCTCTCTCTCTCTCTCTCTCTCTCTCTCTCTCTCTCTCTCTCTCTCTCTCTCTCTCTCTCTCTCTCTCTCTCTCTCTCTCTCTCTCTCTATATATATAAAGGATGAAATAACAACACCCCCTACAGCAACAGTGAAATCAATCATTTGCATTAGATATCAATATTCAACGAAAAACTGCAAACACAAACAAGACGTTCACAGATGCAGATATTTTCAAGTTCCATTTACATAACAAACAAAAAAAGCAATAATAAAAGGAAGGATATTCAACACACTGGAAACTAATACAGATTCCGAGACCAAGGAACCTTGATGGAAAAAAGTAAGGCGAGAAACAGACAGACAGACAGACAGACAGACAGACAGACAGACAGACAGACAGACAGACAGACAGACAGACAGACGACGTACAGGCATACAGACAGACAGACCACAAGCGGTCCACATCGCCGGCAAACGAATCTCTCTGTCAGCTATCGTTGTCATGTTCTCTTTCTCACTCCTTGCATATCTTCTCTGGATCTTCATCATCTTGTCTCTCTTGAGAATGACTTCCACTGGAGAATTAAGAAATACCTTGACCTCTTCCCCTTTTGCCCCCCCCTCCCCCGTCCCCTTTCCTCATTGTACCCCCTTCCCCCGCCCAAACCCACACCCCCCTCTCCTGTCCCTAACACACCCATCCACGACCATGGTTTCAGATTACCATAAAGCGAATGAAAATGAAGATGGAAATGAAACGATCGTGATTATCCTAAGCAGTAGTAAGACAGATGGACATGTAGTTTACAGAGAGACACAGACAGGGAGATAATTTGACACAGACGTGGGCATATTGGCAGATGCATAGAGGATGCTGGGAGAGATAATGGGATATGAAGGGGATAATTGAAAAGGATAGATCGATAGATAGATAGATAGATCGATCGATAGATAGATAGAAGATAGATAGAAATATAGATAGATAGAATAGATAGATAGATAGATAGATAGATAGATAGAAATATAGACAAGATAGATAGAAATATAGATAGATAGATAGATAGACAGAAGATAGAGAGAGAGAGAGGAGAGGAGAGAGAGAGAGAGAGGAGAGAGGAGGGGAGAGAGGAGAGAGAGAGAGAGAGAGAGAGAGAGAGAAGAGAGAGAGAGAGAGAGAGAGAGAGAGAGAGAGGAGAGAGAGGAGGAGAGGAGAGGAGAGAGAGAGAGAGAGAGAGGAGAGGAGAGAGAGAGAGAGAGAAGGAGAGAGAGAGAGAGAGAGGAGAGAGGAGAGAGAGAGAGAGAGAGAGAGAGAGAGAGAGGAGAGAGAGAGAGGAGAGAGGAGAGAGAGAGAGAGAGAAAGAAACACAGACAGACAGACGGAGAGAAACACAGATAGAATGTCAACGACAGACAGAGAGACAGATCAACAAACAGACAGGCAGACATACATACGCATAGTGGTAGACACAACACAAAGGCAAGGCAAGGCAAGGCAAGGCAAGGCAAAATTCTTTTATTCGAGGATAATAGATAAGCACTCATGTGCTTTTTTACATCCAGTCCCGCCCTTTTCAGGGAAAACGTCAAGATAAAAAGATACTAAACAGTAAAACTATATGCAGTACCAAACAACATAAAGGAATAAGGACATTATACATAATAAGATAATAAAAATGCACACTTTCAGAAGACGAAAATCAGAAGCCACAATAAAATGATTTTTGATTATAAAAGAAAAGAGAAGCGTTAATAGATAAAGAGCAACCAAAGAAACATAATGAAATAAACAACTTAGCAACCAAGAAAAGTCCACCCAAAAATACTTAGCTACAACATTGTTACAACTCATAACAACAAAATGAACTCAGAAGGACACAGAGAGGGTGCCGGAAAGAAAGACAGAATGAAGGAAAGAAACACGGACAAATAGACATACAGGCAGACCAACAGACAAAGACAAGAAGACATACAGAAAACAAAGGGGTATTCAGAGAGAGAGAGAGAGAGAGATGAGAGAGGAGAGAGAGAGAGAGAAGGAGAGAGAGAGAGAGAGGGAGAGAGAGGAGAGAGGAGGAGAGAGAGAGAGAGGAGAGAGAGAGAGAGAGGAGAGAGAGAGAGAGAGAGAGGAGGAGAGATGAGGAGAGAGAGAGGGAGAGAGAGAGAGAGAGAGAGAGAGAGAGAGAGAGGAGAGAGAGAGAGAGAGAGAGAGAGAGAGAGGAGAGAGGAAGGCCGGGGGGAACAAACAGACCTAGATATGTGACACAGAGAGACAGATTGGGAGACATCTGATCTCTTGGGAACAATTGCAAAAAGCAATTTTTTGTCAATTACGAATCTCTCTCTCTCTCCCTCTCTCTCTCTCTCTCTCTCTCTCTCTCTCTCTCTCTCTCTCTCTCTCTCTCTCTCTCTCTCTCTCTCTCTCTCTCTCTCTCTCTCTCTCTCTCTCATAACAAAGTTAAAGTAAGAACGATCAATAAACAAAAGGATGGAAGAAAACAACCAAGACAGAAAAAAAATAGAGTCAGTCAAATTATAGGCATAATTATCCTTGTTAGAAAATTCTGTTATTAAAAGATATTTTCTAGATGCTTAATTCTATTTATTATTATTAATTGAGTCTTAGATAAAATCATTTAGAAGATGTAACTGGCTACCTGCACTCGTTTCCTTCCACTAGAATTTTATGAACAACATAAGAAACAGTTTTCGTGTACTGATTAACACTGCTATAAAGATGAAGCAAATGCAAAGAGTTGATTCACATCTGAATCAGTTTTATTTCTCCAATAAATAAACACATATTTTTTTTAAATTGGCAAGTGTTGTTTTCTTTTTCATTTCTCAGCTAAAGCCCCCAAGTTCAGCCGTAGTAAATTTTTGCAGACGCCAGTGCGACCGTTTTTACACACCATTAAGGCTAAATACAGGCCCAGCTTTGGATGGGAGAGCACAAAATTAATATGGAGTGGAGATAGATTAGCTCCCTTCCCTGCAGCAGCACACGACCAGAACAATGAAGAACGTGACCTGTAAAGAGGATATTATATAGGCTTAAATTCTACATTTCCCCATAAAGGCGAACTCTTAGACTGAGAGAGGCTAGAACTACCATCCAAGGAAACAGACCCTCGCAGGATTCTTTGCTATCTCCCCCTGCACAAAAAAACAGCGTTGCGCTCGTACAGCTACCGCAAGGGAAGCAATTAAGACTCTACCCCATTACATCCACCACCGACACTACTCGTACTTGGTCCCCGAAGTACAGCAGTAGGCAGAATGGCCGTTTGCTGGACACTCAAAACCAGTTGCGCCCAGAGATTGCCTGGCGAAAACCCACTGGTTGCGTTACCAACAGCCACATAACAGGATTCAGCGTGTAGCGATTCTGCTTGTAGCATCAATTGTAACAGAGAGAGGATGGGTTAGCTCCCATCTCTGCATGCAGCAACTTCTGAGCTTAGGGGGCCAGGATCGGAGCAGTGGGGAGTGATGCTGACTGTAGAGAAGTCTGAGAAAGTCCTTTGGATGAAACTATAAACCGAGGTCTCGTGTGCGTACGCACGCAGAACCACTTGCCTACACGATAAAACCTGTTCTGCATTTTGGAAGAATAGGACATTAATTTTGTGTTGGTAGGTAGAAAAAGGCAGAACAAAGATTTGATTTGACTTATTCTTTTGTATCGAGGATAATGGGATAAGCACTCTTGTGCTTTTTTACATCCAGTCCCCGTGTGTATGCAGTTTTGTAAATGTCATCTGTTCCCACCGGCACACCATGACCTACTCTTACGAGAAGCGGAACAGGATTTAACGTGTGCGCAAGATGTTCTGCGTGCGTTCGCACACGGGGCCTCGGTTTACAGTCTCATCCGGAGGACTTTTAGGGAGAGTGGAGTCAGCACTGATGTTAACTCCAGGAGAAAAATCTCCTCGACCGGACTCGAACCCGGGTCGTCAAATTGCCAGCGCAATGTTCTGACCACTAGGCTATCCGTCCCAGAGAGAGGAATGGAGGGAACTGGTTGTCAAGTTTTCAGGGGTGCCCCCACGGTCACCAGGCTAATGGATAGATAGAAAGACAGGTAGATAGATAGACAGATAAATAGAGAAATAGATAGATAGGTAGATAGATAGATATATAGACAAATAAGCAGGGATAACAAAATTTACAAAAAACCTGTGCACGAATACAAATATTTATTATCTCAAACCAGAGCTCATGTAGGTTACAATTAAAAGCAGTAGATATTAAAGAATAAAAGAATAAATAGCAAACATGTCATCATAGAGCTTACAGTACAGAACAAGATCAGCGCATAATGTCCTCTGTGGGGATGGGTTAGCTCCCATCTCTGCATGCAGCAACTTCTGAGCTTAGGGGGCCAGAATCAGAGCAGTGGGGAGAGAGGCTGACTGTAGAGAAGTCTGAGAAAGTCCTTTGGATGAAACTATAAACCGAGGTCTCGTGTGCGTACGCACGCAGAACCACTTGCCTACACGACGAAACCTGTTCTGCATTTTGGAAGAATAGGACATTAATTTTGTGCTGGTACGTAGGGAAAGGCAGAAGAGAGAGAGGAATGTAGGGGACTGGTTATCAAATCTTCAGGGGTGCCCCCACGGTCACCAGGCTAAGGGATAGATAGAAAGATAGGTAGACAGACAGACAGACAGACAGACAGATAGATAGATAGATAGATAGATAGATAGACAGACAGACAGACAGACAGATAGACAGACAGACAGATAGATAGATAGATAGATAGATAGATAGATAGACAGATAGATAGATAGATAGATAGATAGATAGATAGATAGATAGATAGATAGATAGATAGATAGATAGATAGATAAGCAGGGATAACAAAATTTACAAAAAACCTGTGCACGAATACAAATATTTATTATCTCAAACCAGAGCTCATGTAGGCTACAATTAAAAGCAGTAGATATTAAAGAATAAAAGAATAAATAGCAAACATGTCATCATAGAGCTTACAGTACAGAACAAGATCAGCGCATAATGTCCTCTGTGCAAACAAGACATACATAATTGTTCAGTGTACAAGATTCACGTTTGCATGCACGTGTGCATGCGCGCGCAGGCACACAAACACACACACACACACACACACACAATATATATATATATATATATATATACACACATACATCCATATATATATATATATATATATATATATATATATATATATATATATATATTATGATTGTGTGTGTGTGTGTGTGTGTGTGTGTGTGTGTGTGTGTGTGTGTGTGTGTGTGTGTGTGTGTGTGTGTGTGTGTGTGTGTGTGTGTGTGTGTGTGTGTGTGTGTGTGTGTGTGTGTGTGTGTGTGTGTAGAGACAGAATTTAATTCAACATGACCAAAAGCCAAAGAAACAATATCAACAAGTATAAAAATAAAACAACAAACAACCAAACAAACAAGACATCCAAACAGACGTAAAGACAGAGATCTAAGCAGCCCATAATACTCGTAAACTAGACTTTCAATCAGTTTTTTGGGGGAGGTAGAGCAAAGCTCTCTTTTTTTCCTTTCCTTCCTTGCAAAATCTCTCCCAATTCTTCACAACCTCATCTCTGGAGAATTGTTTCCGCGGAAACTGTCGGACATTCTAGTTCATGAAATGTGAAACAGAAAGACGCTGAAAGGGGAAAAATAAACGAGAATGTCTCCCAAAGCCGCTTGATAGACAGGCAGACAGACAGAAAGGCAGACAGACAGACAGACAGAAAGATAGACAGAAAGACAGGCAGACAGAAAGACCGACCGACAGACCGACAGACCGACCAAAGGACCGAAGGAAAGACAGACAGACAGATAGACAAACAGACAGACAGACAGAAAGACATACAGACAGAAAGACATACAGATAGACAGACAGACAGACCGATAGACCGTGCTGCAAAAACAGTCATAAACTAATGATATTTACATGATAAACTTTAAACACACACTGCACACGATAATATACATCATACACATCCACAAAAAATGCAAAAAGATGCAAAAAAAAAAAGATTGAACAAAATGGAAAAAAAGAGTATGACGATCAAGTCAACAGACTAACAAAAGTAAAAAGAGTATGACAATAAACAGACAGACAAAAGTAAAAAGAGTATGACAATAAACAGACTGACAAAAGTAAAATGAGTATGAAAATAAACAGACTGACAAAAGTAAAAAGAGTATGACAATAAACAGACGGACAAAAGTAAAAAGAGTATGAAAATAAACAGACTGACAAAAGTAAAAAGAGTATGACAATAAACAGACAGACTGACAAAAGTAAAAAAAAAAAGAAAAAAAAAAGTTATGACAAGAAACAGACTGACAAACAGACAGGGACCAGCAGCAGTCAATATCACTAGCAAACTAATCTCGCCATCAGTCGTCTTTGTAATGCCCACTTTCTTATTCCCCGGCAAAATCTCCATTGATTCTTCACAACCTTCTCTCTCATGAGAATGGCTTCCACTGGAATTATGGGAACTACCTTGACCTTTCCCCTGTCACACTTTTGTCCCTTCTTTCCCCCCCCCACCTCCCCCACCCCACCCTTCCACACAACGACGCACCCTCCACCCCCATTGTTCCATTTCGCGATGATAAGAGAGGGAGAAAGGAGGTGAAAGGAAATGGACATGTATGTCTCCAGAGGCACCCATAGACAATAAACCAAACAGACAGACAGACACAGAGACACAGATACACAGATACACAGATACACACAGATACACACACACACACACATACACACACATACACACACACACACACGTTTTCAAGAAGAGTAGGCCATCGTGAGCCGGTTGGAGCTAAAGGCGAAGGTGTCCCATAACCTAGGCGGTCGTAGGGGAGCGAGGCATCAGAGAGCCGGTGGGAACGGATAACAAAATTGGCAAAACTGCATTGCATACACACCACATGAGTGCTTATTCCATTATCCTCGAAACAAAAGAATGAAATATATAAAAATAAAGAAAGAAATAAAACACACACACACACACACACACACACACACACACACACACACACACACACACACACACACTGAGAGAGAGAGAGAGAGAGAGAGAGAGAGAGAGAGAGAGAGGAGAGAGAGAGAGAGAGAGGAGAGAGAGAGAGAGAGAGCAGACAGACAGACAGACAGACAGACAGACAGACAGACAGACAGACAGACAGACAGACAGACAGACAGAGACAGAGAGAGACAGACAGACAGAGACAGAGAGACAGAGAGCTGAGGGCGCAATAGAGAAGGACAGACAGACACACAGACACACATACACACACACACAGACATACAGTCACACAGTCATACAGACACACAGACATACCGAATGAGGGTGAGGAGGGGTGAGAGAAGGACAAAAGAAGACAAAGTGCATACTCAGAGACTCAGTCAGGCATGAGAACAGAGACAGTGAACCTAGTGAACGGGATAGCCTAGTGGTCAAAACATTGCGCTCGCAATCTGACGACCAAGGTTCGATTCCCGTTCAAGGGGACATTTTCCCCTGGAGTTAACATCAGTGCAGACTCCACTCTCCTCAAAAGTCCTTCTGATGAGACTATAAACCGAGGCCCCGTGTGCGAACACACGCAGAACATCTTGCGCACACTTTAAATCCTGTTCCGCATTTCGAAAGAGTAGGCCATTGTGTGCCGGTGGGAACAGATGACATTTTACAAAACTGCATACACATGGAGACTGGATATAAAAAAGCACATGAATGCTTATTCCATTATCCTCGATATAAGAAAAACAAATGAAAAAAAGCAAAGGGAAAATGTTATAAAGCAACAATTGTCTCGATTAAAGGCCTAGGCCCCTTTTGAAGGGATGGTGTGAAGAAGCATTGCATGTTAAAAAAAACCCCCAACAACTTTCATGCATAACGGTAATTGAGTTCTGCAGTCATTAATCTACACAATGTGTATTTAATTGAGACAGCCTTGTAGAAATAACAGGCTAATGGCAGAACGTTTTGCACATACGTTAAAACCTGTTCCACTTTTTTTGGAAGAGTAGGCTATTAATTTTGTGCCGATGGAAAGTGAAGACAAAACTGAAAAAAATCACATGCATACGGGGACTGGATGTGAAAAAAACTACATAAATGCTTATTCATTATCATTGAAATAAAAGAATTCCTAGAAAATCAACTTATTCACTCGAGGTTGGCATTAGCATACACAATCTAAACATGGAAGGATGGAGAGAGAGAGAGAGAGGGAGAGAGAGAGAGAGAGAGAGAGAGAGAGAGAGAGAGAGAGAGAGAGAGAGACAGAGACAGAGACAGAGACAGAGACAGAGACAGAGACAGACAGACAGACAGACAGACAGACAGACAGACAGAATTTGATTGATTTATTTTTTTATATCGAGGATAATGGAATAAGCACTCTTGTGTTTTTTTACATCCAGTCCCCGTGTGTATGCATTTTGGTAAATGTCATCTGTTCCCACCGGCACACGATGGCCTACTCTTACGAAAAGCGAAACAGGATTTAACGTGTGCACAAGATGTTCTGCGTGCGTTCGCACACGGGGCCTCGGTTTACAGTCTCATCCGAAAGACTTTTGGGGAGAGTGGAGTCAGCACAGAGAGAGAAAGAGACAGACAGACAGACAGACAGACAGACAGACAGAGAATAATATAGACAGATACAGAGAATTCTCATGGGAACCATTTTGCAAGAAGCAATTTGTGGATAAGTGCATACCCCCCTCCCTCCCCCCCCTCTCTCTCCCTCTCTGAAAGTTCAACAAGGTCACTCCTGCTGTTGTGCAGCACAAGAAAACTCTTTTATTTGCATGGAAGAAATTTGTTGGAGAATCTCTTGAAGCGATCAGAGAGTTTTTGCTATGAATTTCTTCTAGGGGGAAAATAGATGCTGTTTGTTTGTATACTTTCAGTGCGATTTGGTAAAAAAAAAATCATGATTTTGAAAGTGTGAAAACTTTTATTCGTAAATTTTTGTAAGAACTAGTTGAATGTCAGTAGGAACCCTACAATTATTAACTCTGAATAATAGTAGAGTTTATTATGTAAAAAAAAATATTCAGACACGTCTATATGTATGAATAGGGATGAATATAAAACGTCTACGACAGCAAAACGTTATCACCAAAAATATGGATATATTCGACCATCACTTCACCTTTTAGACAATTATTCTGTGGAATATATATTTTAAAAAAATGTCTTTTAGAGTTAGGAGTGTAGAGTGGGCATAGCTCTTTTAGAACTTTAATGCCTAGAGCTAGGAGACACCAGGGAGCTGTTTTTTTCCATCAAAATGTTTATGATAATAACGTCTGACGAGGGTGTGGAATAATGTAGTGGGTACAGTGCCCTATTTGAGTTCTGGCGATGAGCCAGCATTTGAGTCCCACTCTACATCGAGCTGTCTTCTCGAAGCAATATCTCGGTGGTCTCCATTGAGATTGTTGTCTCTTTTTTCCACTGAAGTTAGGAACTCTTCATATGGACCTATGGCATTCTTTTTTTTAGTTTTCACTTCTTCATTAGAGATGTGATCTCTGTATGAAATGCCAAGGAGTTCGCGAAAGCATCTCATCTCCATTGCCTGTATCCTTCTTTCAATGTCTGCCATTGAAAGAAAGTTACGACTCTATTCTCCCCCACAAATCTTTGGGTTGAGATAATAAAGCAAGGCTTTGTGGACGAAAATAGGTATACCTTCTCTCACACACGTTACAAAACAAACCCATCCATCTTTAGTAGAGAAGTACGTACGCATGGCTGGTAGTATGGGTGACAGGAACAATACCTAGCATGCAACCTGCATTCTGAAAGTGTATGGACTCCGCCGAGTGGAATCGTTTAAGACACGGCGCCTGAAAGATGCGGTAGCCTCTGTGAAGGGGAGATGAAAGAGAGTGTAGCCTGTTATTGCCTTGTATAGCTCTCTTCTAGCAGGCCATGGGCTTTTTTATATGGTTCTAACGTTAGACTGAGAAACAAATGGAAACTCTTTCGCTTTTTCTGTCTGTCTGTCTGTCTGGCTGTCTGTGTGTGTTTTTCTGTCTGTATCTGTCTGTCTGTCTCTGTCTCTCTGTCTGTCTGTCTGTCTGTATGTCTCTCTCTCTACCTGTCGGTCGGTCGGTATGTCTGTCTGTCTGTTTGTCTATCTATCTGTCTGTCTGTTTGTTTGTTTGTCTATCTGTCTGTTTCTCTGTCTGTCTGTCTCTTTCTCCCTCTC
>CM060322.1:13664588-13667088 GCA_030674155.1 Stramonita haemastoma | reverse complement strand
GTCTCTCTGTCTCTGTCTGTCTCTGTCTCTCTGTCTGTCTCTGTCTCTGTCTCCCTCTGTCTGTCTATCTGTCTGTCTGTCTCTGTCTCTCTCTTTCAACCTTCTTGATTAGTGGTGAGTGTTGTTGTTGTTGTTGTTGTGCGTTCCCCAGCTTAACACTTTGAGGGTCACCCAGAATGTGCCCTCTGACTCACCCATCCCACCTGGGAATCACTGTCAGATTGAAATTGCACACTGAATGAGAAGTTTGCGTGTATGACTGTTTTTAAGTACCTCGCCATAATAGGCAACCATACTCCGAAATCAGACGATTTTTTTCTCCTGTAAAGGAGAGTGCAGGCTGTTATGTTAAGAGCTTGTCGTAGCTGAAGGAAATCTGAACACAACATTTTACATCATAACAATATTTCAGTGTAGGCCTTGGAAATTAGCTGACATCAATAACTGACACAGCTTTTGGCCTGGGCCATGTAGGTTTTTATGATCTTTTATTCGTTCCATCCTCGGTAAGAGCTCCGAGGTTCAACTACAATGAGCATTTTACTTATGCGACCGTTTTGGGCTCAGCAGTTAGGTAGCTGCATTTCAACTTCGGGGATGATGTTTAAACACGACATCAGTGTGCATGAGTTTTCTTAAATATATTTTTTGTCATCCGTTGATTATTTATTTATTTATTTATTTATTTATTTATTTATTTATTTATTTATTTATTTATTTATTATGTATTCTTTTATATCGAGAATAATGGAATAAGCAGTCATATGCTTTTTTATATCCAGTCACCGTGTGCATACAGTTTTGTAAGTGTCATCTGTTCCCACCGGCACACAATGGCCTACTCTTACGAAAAGCGTAACAGGATTGAATGTGTGCGCAAGACGTTCTGCGTGAGTTCGCACACGGGGCCTCGGTTTATAGTCTCATCCGGTACGATGGCACTTTTTTCCGAACGGCAAGACTGTTCATGGCGAGTTAACATCACAGTTGTGTCTATGGACATTTTTAACATTGTGATAATCATAGACTTGTCGTGCGTCAGCAGAAGTCAGTGATGTGATGGCTGGGGGTTTTGTTTGCCACTAGTAAGTAAGCTGGGCGTTTAAAATATTTGGCAGTTTCTGCCTTATGTAGATAACACATTTGTAATCATATAACAAGAACTTTGGCCAACTCGATGGTCGTTTGCAAAAAGCTTGCGGGAGAGGGAGTAGGGGGGGGGGGCCTGTAGGAGGTTGTTTTTGTTATTTCTATTTATATGGAGAGAGAGAGGAGAGAGAGAGAGAGAGAGAGAGAGAGGAGAGAGAGAGAGAAGAGAGAGAGAGAGAGAGAGAAGAGAGATAGAGAGAGAGAGAGAGAGAGAGAGAGACAGACAGACAGACAGACAGACAGACAGACATACAGACATACAGACATACAGACAGAGACAGACAGACAGACAGAGAAACAGACAGACAGAGAAAGAGACAGACAGACACAGACAGAGACAGACAGACAGATTGACATACAAACAGAAACAGACAGGCAGAGACAGACAACAGACAGACACAGACAGACAGACAGACAGACAGACAGACAGACAGACAGACATAACCAGACAGACAGAGACAGACAACAGACACAGACAGAGACAGAGAAATACGAAGGGATCCTGTTCCAGATAATGTCTTATTTTCACGCTGAGAAATGCTTGCAGCAGTGGTCTCCACAGAGCCATCAGAGACTGAAGACGGCAGCAGATCCTCTCTGGGGGCCGTTGCCCGCACCACATGACACGTATGCAAAGCAGGACACTGTTGGACTTAAAAGACAGGAAAATAATGGAGGCGTACCCACCTAGTACAGCCCCGAAGCTCGTGGGAAGTAGCATCAGCAAGTAGTTTGCTTTGTTCCAGCGGAATATCACTGAAGGTTTTATCTATCACACTTTGACTTAATTAACCATCATGTAGGCATTCGTCCGTCTCGGAAGACTATGGAGTGCAAAGCTTGGGTAAGTAAGTATGGAGGGCAAGCTGTTACCCATGCAGCAGATTCCCCTTCCCTTCTCCACGTCGCTGGAATGATCCCTTGGGGAGACATTCGCTGATAAGAATAATTCCAGTGCCGTGTGCAGGAGCTACCAGAACGTTGCCATATACAGCCCCCAAAACCATGACAGGCAATAAAAACAGTACCATGACACATTGGTGTAAAGGGAGACTACCTTAGCTAGCTGGTCAGGTGGGTAAGGTCCCGGGAGTTGTCATCTTCATGGTTTCTGAGATCGTAGCTGCTGGGTCGAATCCCAGGAGCTGATGGAGAACTAAGGGAAGTCATCTTCTGTCCATTGACATATATCGTGATCTTTCTCTCGCCAATCTTTCCTTGATTTTTTAAAAATTTATTGTCTTTTATTGTATTCTTTTATTTCGAGGATAATGGTATAGGCACTCATGTGGGTTTTTTTTTTTACGTCAAGTCCCCGTGTTAATGCAGTTTTGTAAATTTTGTCATCCGT
>CM060322.1:13659588-13662088 GCA_030674155.1 Stramonita haemastoma | reverse complement strand
GATGTTATCTTATTATCTGAATCTGCTATTGGTCTCCAAAATCAGTTGAACAGACTTAAGAGAGAAGCAGATAGATTATGCTTGGTTGTCAATCTTGAAAAGACTAATGTAATGGTGTTTAGAAAGGGAGGGTACTTAGGTTCTAGGGAAAAGTGGATGTATGGGAATGAAGAAATTAAGGTTACCAATTCATATAAATATTTGGGGATGGGTTTCACAACAAAGCTGAGCATTAATAGTGCCTTGGTAGATGTTTGTAACAGAGGAAAAAGAGGAGTTATGGAAATACAGAAATCTATGAAAAAACTGAATACCACAGATCTAAAACTGTTTTGGAAGATGTTTGATACTCAGATAGAACCAATATTAACGTATGCATCTGAGGTTTGGGGATTGTATGAAGAAGGCAAGCGAATTGAAAAAGTTCACACATTTGCTATAAAGAGATTTCTATCTGTTCCTTTACATGCATCAAACCATCTAGTTTACGGGGAAAGTGGTAGATATCCGTTATACATAAGGACATATATAAAAAGCATTAAATACTGGTTAAAACTTCTTAAACAACCAGCTTCTAGAATATGTAGACAGGCTTATGAAATGCTAATCTTACAACATGAATCTGGTCGACTCAATTGGGTGTCAAATGTACAGAAAACTTTATGTGTGAATGGATTTGGTATTGTGTGGCTGAGTAGAGACGTAGGATGTGAATATAGTTTCATTAATGAATTTAAAGATAGACTTATTTCATGCTACAAACAGAACTGGCATTCGGATTTAGAAAATAATGACAAATATATGTGGTATAGTTCCTTCAAAAGTGTCTTTCAAACAGAAAGATATCTGTCTTTTATAACCAACAAATGGTACAAGATCAGTCTCAGTAGATTTCGGCTAAGAGTCAGTGGCCTTAAAAATTGTAAGTATTGGTTTTTAAGTGAAGATAACTCTAACGATAATATATGCCCTTCATGCCGAAATGCCACAGAAGACGAATTTCACTTTCTTTTCGATTGTATGGCCTATTCTGATAAACGCAGAAACTGTGAGGCGCTAAGTGTGTTTAAAGGCATTGCTGATATGAATTCTGTTGCAAATATTCTATCTGTCAGCAGTGAAGAGAAAATAGAAAGTCTAGCTAAATTCATTGGAGAAGCAATGAATATTAGAAAAAGATAACGGAACAGAGTAACTAGTCCTTAGATGGTCCTTTATTGATTCTGTTAGTGGGGGGGGGGGGGGGGGAGGGAGGGAGAGAGAGAGAGAGAGTAAGTGTGTGTGTGTGTGTGTGTGCGTGTGTGCGTGTGTGTGTGTGTGTGTGTGTGTGTGTGTGTGTGTGTGTGTGTGTGTGTGTGTGTGTGTGTGTGTGTGTGTGTGTGTGTGTGTCACCTGCGCGGCAATTAGAGTGTGCAGTAGTATATGTAAGTGCGAAGTGAGAGGAAAATTTGAAAAATGTTATTATGTTACACGAATTCATCTGAACTTGTTATTCCTCCTTGTCTACAGGGCTGTAATGCTGTATGGACAATAAAACTGTGTCAGTGTCAGTGTCTGTCAGTCTCTCTCTCTCTCTATCTCTGTCTCTGTCTCTGTCTGTCTGTCTGTCTGTCTGTCCTGTCTGTCTGTCTGTCTGTCTGTCTGTCTGTCTGTCTGTCTGTCTGTCTGTCTGTCTGTCTCTCTTCTCTCCTTCATCTCTCTCCTCTCTCTCTCTCTCTCTCTCTCTCTCCTCATCTCTCTCTCTCTCTCTCTCCATCTCTCTCCCTCTCTCTCTCTCTCTCTTCTTCCCCACTCTCTCCCGCCCCCCTATCGATGAAAAGCACATGTCACGTACACATCCCCAACATTAAGACACCATCAAATTGATGGAGCCATTTTCATTGGAGTTGGGGGGAAAGGGAAAAGGCTTCCTAATTTCTCTTGATGACATCTTGACGTCACGCTGGGGTGGTTATGAACACTGCTGACGTCATCAGACGGCGCCCCGTGCGTCACCGGAAACGATGATTAGCCTGATAAAGAAGCTGGTTTCTTCAAACCAAAAGGAAGCTATGTTGCGTATAGAGCTGCGTAGTGTGACCATCACGTGGGTTACAACGGAAACGTCCAGACTAACTCTCGTTAAGAAAAAAAGCGGTTTTATTCCTAAGTCTTGTAGTTTGGTTTAGGTGTTTTCGTTGTTTTTTTATTTTTATTAAATTTCTCCTTAAGTGGAAGTCCTTAGGGTGACGGGGTAGCCTGGTGGTCAGAGTGATGCGCTCGTGATCTGCTGACCCGGGTTCCAATCTCGTTCAAGAGAATTTTTCCTCTGGTGTTTAACATCAGTGCCAACTCCACTTTCCCCCTGGTGAGACTACAAACCGAGGTCATGTGTGCGAACCCACGCAGAACAATCTTGCGTAAACATTAAGCCCTTTCCGCTTTTCGGAAGAGTAGGCCATTGAATGCCGGTGGGAACGGATGACAAAATGACAAAACTACATACATACATGGACTGGAT
>CM060322.1:13652088-13654588 GCA_030674155.1 Stramonita haemastoma | reverse complement strand
GACTTGACTAAGACTTGAGCAACTAAAACAAACCTAAACATCGTGAAATAAAACTGTGCATCTTTATTATCTCCTGACTTCCATCCACGACCCCCCCCACCCCAAGAAAACCCAACGACATTGTTTAAACTCTGACAACCCACCCACCCACTACTATTTTCTCTCTTCCCCTCCCTCCCTTCCTACCTCCTTCCCTCCCTCCCCCATCCCACCCCTCCCCCCACCCTAAAACAAAAATGGAAATCACCTCCTCCCCCCTCTTCTTTAACCACTCCCACTCCCACCACCCCCACCACCACCATCTCCTCAACACCAACACCACAACAACCACAACAACCACAACAACCACCACACCCATCAACAACAGCAACAACACCACCAGCAGCGGCGACTACGTCTACGACTACGACACCTCAGTCAGCAGCATCCCCGTGGAGGAACTGGCGGTGAACGCGGTGGGGTACGGGCTGGTGTTGCTGCTGGGTCTGGTGGGTAACGTCTTGGTGGTCATCTCCGTGTCTCGCTACAGGAGCATGCACAACGTCACCAACATTTTTCTGCTGTCTCTGGCCACCGCCGATCTTCTGCTGGTGTGTATCTGCGTGCCTGTGAAGGTGAGTTAGGTTGAGGGGGGAGGTGGGTGGTTGTGGGGGGTGGGGGTGGGTGGGGGTGGGGGTGGGGGGAGGGGGGGAGGGGGGTTGGGGGGGTTGGGTGTGGGGGAGGGGGGTGGGAGGGGTGTGGGGGGTTGGGGGGTTGGGTTGGGGGATGGGGTGGTGGTGGGGGTGGGTGGGGAGGGGGTTGGGGTGGTGTGGGGAGGGGGTGGTGGGGTTGGGGGGTGGTGGGGGTGGGGTGGGGTGGGAAGGGGGGAGAGGGGGGTTGTGGGTTGATGGGGGTGGTGGGGGTTGGGGGGGAGGTGTGGGGGTGTGTGGGGGTGTGGTGGGTGTGGTGGTGTGGAGGGGGTGTGGGGTGGGTGGGGTGGGTGGGGAGGGATGGTGTGTGGTAGTGTGGGTGTGTGGTGTGTGTGGGGGGTGTGGGTTTGTGTGGGGGTTGTGGGGGTATGTGGCGGCGGGGGTGGGTGGTGGTGGTGGTGGTGGTGGTGGTCGTAGGGGGTGGTGTGGGGGGTGATGTGGGGGTGATGGTGGTGGGTGTGGGGGGTGGTTGGGGTGGGGGGGTGGTGTGGGTGGGGGGTGGTGTGGTGTGTGGTGGTGTGGGTGGTGGTGTGTGGTGGGTGGTGGTGTGGTGGGTGGTGGGGGGGTGTGGGGTTGGGATGGTGGGTGTGGTGTGGTGGGTGTGGTGTGTGGGGGTGGTGGGTGTGGTGTGTGGGGGTGGGGGTGTGGGTGAGGGTGTGGGATGGGGGTGTGGTAGTGTGGTGTGGGTGTGGTGTGTGTGTAGGGGTGATGGGTGTGTGTGGGTGTGAGTGTGTGAGTAGTGGGTTGGAGGTAAGGGTAGTGTGTTGTGCGGTGGAGGAGGAGAGCAGAGGAAGAGAGCAAGAGACAGAGACGGCAGAGAGACAGAGACAAAAAGAGAGGAATCAAGCCATCAATCAGGCTGCTATAACGTCAAGAGAACGTTAAAAAAGGAGGGGAGAATATCAAAGATCAGATCACTGCTGATTTATTCTTTTCCTCTCAAAATCCTCAATCCTCGAAACATCCATTTTTTCGCTGCCAATAAAAATAGACACCCTCTTCGTTATCATGCCAAGTATTTACACTTTAAAATCCAGATTTTGTCAAACGTTGACGAAAAATGAGCTTTTTCGAAGATCGTCTTTTCAAAATAGATGCATTTATTTCCCTTGGATTCCGAACCTTGAATCGGAAATCTCCGCTAAGGACGTAACTTCAATCACAACAACAACAACAATTAACAGAACAACTACAACGGTACTGAGATTTTTTGCAGGTTTTCATTTTTTTATTGGCCCAGTAAAAAAACACACAACTGTGTCAGTTATTGATGTCAGCTTATTGTCAACGCCTACACTAAAATGTTGTTATGTTGTCAAATGTTGTGTTGAGATTGCCTTCAGCCATGACAAGCTCTTAACATAACAGCATGCAACTATCCTTTAAAGGAGATCAAGTGTATTATAATATTCTTGTTTCTTGAATAAATATCTACTTGTTGTTGTTGTGCATTCCCCAGCTGAACACTGGGGGGGGGGGGGGGGGGGGGGGGTCACACAGAATATGCTCTCTGATTCACTCATCCCACCTGGGATTCACACTGTGAGATTGAAATTGCACACTGAATGAGAAGTTTATTGCGTGTATGACTGTTTTCAATTTCCTCGCCTTATAGGCAGATATACTCCGACTTTAGAGAATTTTTCTCCTTTAAAGGAGAGTGCCAGTTGTTTATGTTAAGAACTTGTCATGGCTGAAGGTGATCTCAACACAACATTTTACAATATAACAATAATTAAGTCTCGACCATTGCAAATTAGCTGAAGATCTAATTAAACCAAGCCCTTTCCTTGGCGCCCTTGGTGATCTGG
>CM060322.1:13644588-13647088 GCA_030674155.1 Stramonita haemastoma | reverse complement strand
TGCTACAGGGAATGCTTCCCCTGCTAGTGGAAGTTAAGAAGTGGCTAAGGCCACTCCAGCTGCCTTTTTTCTTTATTTAGTTGGTAATCTATCTTCATTCATTTTTTATTTCGAGGAAAATGGAATAAAGTCTCATATGCTTTCTTACATTTACACCCCGTGTGTATGCAGTTTCGTAAATTTTGCTATCCGTTCCCATCGGCACACAATGGCATACTCTTCCGAAAAGCGGATCGGGTTTTAACGTATGCGCAAGATGCTCTGCGTGCGTTCGCACACGGGACCTGAGTTTATAGACTTATCCGAAGGCCTCTTGGGGGCAAGTGGAGTCGGCGCTGATGTTAAATTGTATAGTGGTATAATACTGCAGCGATAGGGTGGAGTATGTCCATCAGATTACCAAGAAGAGAAAAGTAACAGGAAGAAAGCTTCGGAAGAAACAAATCCAGATAAACAGCTAATAATGTTCTGGGAAGGAGAGACAAAATGATTCCAGTTCAACGTGACCTGCAAAACAGGATGAATAATTAAATGTTAAAATTGTAATGAAAGCCAAGATTGGATGATTGCCCGAGGCTTCTCTGCTAGGAAGTCACGGGGCCTGTGTAGTCTGCTGTGTAAAATTGGGGTCAAATTTAATACCTGAATCATTTAGTTTGTTGTGAAGTGAGGCATCTTGCCCATAAGGGTCATACGAGTGGCAAGCTCTGAGAGTCTCGTTTTGTTCCGAATTGTCTCGTCCGCGAGGGCCTGTGGGGATAATGTTCTATCAAAGGTGAAAGGGTACAGGTAAAAGGCAAAGGTGTCCCATAACCTAGGCGGTCGTAGGGGAGCAAGGCATCAAAGACTTCAGCTTCTCTGGGGGCCAGCATAATGAGGGCGGCGCCCATCTCCTCTCCCTCTCTGCTTTACCGTCCCTGACCCTCAAGAGGGCAGGTACCCATTTACAACTGCTTGAACTGGGTGGAGTGTACTGAAGCCAAGGCGCGCAAACGGTCACCCATCCAACTGGTAACCACACTCGACGTTGCTTAACTTGACTTGGGGAAAGAAAGCCCTCTGACCACTTAGCTATCCCGCCCCCTATATCAAACCCTAAATTATATCGAAGACTAGGGGGTGTTTGTTTTTTTAGTGTGTGAATGCTTATTTCTGAGGTTTTTTGTTATTGCTTATTTATTAAAAGGATGTTTTTTGGGCTGCTGGCGCTTGTATGTTGAGTTTCATAAATTGTTAATAATAATAATACATGGAATTTGTATAGCGCTATATCTTGTAAAAACAAATCAAAGGTAATGTTAATTAGCTTAATTAATTAATGTTAATGGCGAATTCTGAAAGCTGTTTAAGACTCCGGGATTTGGGGCGCATGTTTGAATGTTTACTTTTAGTGGTTTGGATAGTTGATAAAAAGATGTTTTGCGTTCCTTATGCTTGCATGTTGAGTGGATATAGTTGTAAAGTAAAAAGAGGGCGGTGGTGGTGGTGGTGGTGGTGGTAGTGGTGGTGGTGATTACAACAGCTGTTTAAGGTTGAAAAAAAGAATATGAATAAGGTGTGTAGGAACTACGAGTGATTGATGTGAGAAAACAAAGTTCCGGATGCCGAAACACTCGCTTCTTTATGCCGTTCAGTTTGCATATTTTGTTTGATTGTTTACACTATAAACTACACCTTTTCTATCCTTTTTTTGCGCAATGTTTGCATTTTCCTCCTCTGTCTACCAAATTGAGGATTAGTGTTGTGCCAGTCTGAAACAAAAAAACTTACTTTTGAGCTCTTCACATATTTCAGGTTTTTTTCTCCCCATTTGCTGACATCAGCAAACAACGTCACCCAAACTCTTGTGTCCAAATGGTTTACACAGGCTGTGAACTGTCTAATTATCTAGGTGTTTTTCTCTTCATTGCAGAACTAGAAACAGGATGTGGGACGGTAAAAACACATGTTATTGAGAGAGCCAACTTGTCATGCCGAGGAAACAAAGTTACCTCAATCAAAAGACCGTATCTCCCCTCCTCCCATCCTCCTAAAACAAAAATCAGCTCTTATTTTGCATGTATACAAAGCTACGGTTGGTTTAAAGAGATGTTTATTCACACAATAACATAGTAATAATACACGTACACATTGTTACAAGGAAGGTGGAAGGATGATTAAGACGTTCGCCTGCAAACAAGTGAAGCGTGAGGTCCAGGGTTCGATTCACAGCCTCACCCTTTTTTCTCTGTTTGACTAAAAAATCAAACTGAATGTTAAAGTCAACCGATGAGACTATAAACCGAGGCCCTGTGTGCAAACGCACGCAGAACATCTTGCGCACACTTCAAAAACCCGTTCTGCCTCTCGGAAGAGCAGGCCATTGAGTGCCGGTAGGAGTGGATGACAACAAAATAAGTAAAAACCCTGCATATACACAGGCTTCGTGTTTAGACACCATCCCTGAGGAAAACTCGGGGAGTTGGAGTCCCCAGGGCGGTTCGGGGCTGTATATGGCAAC
>CM060322.1:13622088-13627088 GCA_030674155.1 Stramonita haemastoma | reverse complement strand
GATTTCTTCAGTGCTATGTCTGTCTTAGCTGAGCTTATATCGTTCTCCTGTTTTTTTTGTTTATCTTATACTGTGAGCGATATATCTTTCTCTCATTTTCTCTTTCCTGTTTTTTTGTTTTGTTTTTACATATTTCTTTTCAACATAGATTAATATTATTGTTGGTTTTTTTTTTGTTTGGTTAGTTTTTTTGACTAGCTTCTTATTATGCCAATGTTTTTATTTTTTTTATTTTTTGTGAGGACAAAATGATAAAAGCTGTGTGAATTTCATCGTTTACCCCCCCCCCCCCCCTCCAAAGAAAAAAAATTGACTTGACTCTGACTTCACACTTGCATACACACACACACACACACACACACACACACACACACACACACACACACACACACACACACACACACACACACACACACACACACACACACACACACACATACCCATAAAGTCAACTCTTTTTGTTTTTAAGTGTCACAGTGAAGGGGTAGTGGTGGGTTTTCTACATTTCGATGTTGATTGGTGTACCTTTCAAAGCCCCGGGTAGAACGGAAATTGCATTGTAACCCTAGACCACGTATACATGTTAAAGAGAGAGAGAGAGAGAGAGAGAGAGAGAGAGAGAGAGAGAGAGAGAGAGAGAGAGAGAGAGAGAGAGAGAGAGAGAGAGAGAGAGAGAGAAGAGAGAGAGAGAGAGAGAGAGAGAGAGAGAGAGAGAGAGAGAGAGAGAGAGAGAGAGAGAGAGAGAGAGAGAGAGAGAGAGAGAGAGAGAGAGAGAGAGAGAGAGAGAGAGAGAGAGAGAGAGGAGAGAGAGAGAGAGAAGAGATTTGATGGCAGTGCACCGTTCCACGTTTTTATTTTGTTTTGCTTTTTTTCCATTTTTCAACAAAACGAAAAAAGATGTCAAAGTAAAAAAAAAGAAATGTAGCATGCACGCCTGCTAAGCAACCCACTCTGCTCTACATTTTAGATAGTCTGCCCATGCCTGAATTCGGAATGCGGCTACCTTAACGGTGGGCAAAAATGGTTACATACTCACAAAATCTTTCCATCAATGGACCTCGGAGCTCTAGCCGAGAAACGACAAGAAAACAAATGACCTATCTGATAGTGGTGGGAAGGATATATCATATCATTTTAAAAAAATCATTCTTTTATGTCGAGGATGATGTAATTAGCACCCATGTACTTTTTTACATTCAGTCCCCGTGTGTATGCAGTTTTGTCAATTTTGTCATCCGTTCCCCCACAGTCTCACAATGGCCTACTCTTCCGAAAAGCGGAACGGGTTTTAATGTGTGTGTAAGATGTTCTTCTTCTTCGACCTCGACCCTAACACTCTGAAGAACTATAGACCTGTTTCCAATCTGCCTTTTATCTCTAAAGTCCTTGAAAAAGTTGTTCTGAAACAACTCAACAGCCATCTCCATTCCAATAGTCTCCTCCCCCCGTTCCAGTCTGCCTACCGCATCAACCACAGCACCGAAACCACCCTAGTGAACACCTTAAACTCGCTTCTACATGCTTCTGACTCAGGGAAAATCTCCCTCCTCACTCTTCTCGACTTATCTGCAGCATTTGACACTATAGACCATTTAATTCTTCTCTCCCGTCTCCAAAACACTTTCGGTATTAAAGGCACTGCCCTCACCTGGTTTAGTTCGTACCTGACAAACCGATTCCAAACTGTGGCAGTAAAACAAGATTCATTCCGCACCAACCAAACTAGAATGCGGAGTCCCTCAAGGATCTGTTCTAGGCCCTGTTCTCTTTACTCTCTATACTGCTCCCCTATCACATGTTATTAACCGTCATCAGATCAACCATCACTTTTTATGCAGACGACTCTCAGATTCTAAGCAGTGATACACCTGAAAACCTGCCTTCTCTCTTGACAAATATGTCTTACTGCCTTCAAGATATCCAAAACTGGATGATACAGAACAAATTACAATTAAACGCAGATAAAAACCGAATCCATGCTTGTAGGGACCAAACACAAACTGTCTTTTATCACAACAACTTCAATAGAATTCGGCAATACGTCAGTCCCTCTATCCAGTGCTGTAAAGTATCTAGGAGTCGTTATTGACAACACACTCTCCATGCAAAAATTCATCACCCAGACCTGTCAGTCATGCTACTATCAACTACGGCGCATTAGTGCAATTCGAAAGTACCTGTTCACTGATGCAACATCCAAACTAGTCACTTCTCTTATTCTTTCACGTCTGGACTATTGCAATTCTCTTTTGGCTGGTCTGCCAGCATCATCTATCCACTCTCTCCAACGTATACAAAACTCTGCAGCTCGATTGGTCCTCAGAAAGAAAAAATCTGAACACATTACTCCTCTCTTGCAATCTCTCCACTGGCTGCCTGTGCCACAGAGAGTTAACTACAAGATCAGTACTCTCTGTTATAAATGTCTCCACAAAACAGCACCCTCCTACCTCTGTGAATGTCTTCACGTGTACACACCTTCTCGTTCCCTCCGCTCGGCTGCAGATACCTTATCCTTAAAAATTCCGAGATTCAACCTATCTACCGTTGGCCGCCGCTCTTTCTCTATTTCTGGTCCATCAATCTGGAATGACCTCCCTCTCTCCTTTCGGCAAAAGCCTACATATGACACTTTGAAATCCAACCTCAAGACACACTTGTTTCAAACCTAAGATTTTTGCCTTCTGTTTTCATCTCCTATTTGTCCCTGCCTTAACAATTGAAATTCCATTCACCATGTCAAAATGTATAACCTCTATAAGTGTGTGTGTGTGTGTGTGTGTGTGTGTGTGTGTGTGTGTGTGTGTGTGTGTGTGTGTGTGTGTGTGTGTGTGTGTGCGTGTGTGTGTGTGTGCGTGTGTGTGTGTGTGCGCGTGCGCGCGCGCGCGTGTGTGTGCTTTCGTATTTGCTAGAATTATTTATTGTCATTGGTTGTTTGTTGTGAGGGTCGAGTGCAAGCGCTTTGATTTGTTTTTACAAGATATAGCGCTATATAAATTCCATGTATTATTATTATTATTATTATTATTATTATTATTATTCTTGGAGTGTTCCACACAGGACCTCGGTTTATAGTCTTATCCGAAGGACTTTTGGGGGGAGTGGAGTCGGCACTGATGTTAATTCCAGAGAAAAAATCCTCTTGATCGAGATTCAAACCCGGGTCAGCGGATTACGAGCGCATTACTCTGACCACCAGGGTATCCCGTCCCCCATAACAGAGATAGAGGCGTGTGCTTCTCTGACTTATTTTGTACTTTTCTGACGTACTCCGTGTTTCTCTGACGTACTCTGCAGAGACAGAGGTGCGTGCTTCTCTGACGTACTCTGTGTTTCTCTGACGTACTCTGTGTTTCTCTGACGTACTCTGTGTTTCTCTGACGTACTCTGTGTTTCTCTAAAGTACTCTGTGTTTCTCTGAAGTACTCTGTGTTTCTCTGACGTACTCTGTGTTTCTCTGACGTACTCTGTGTTTCTCTGACGTACTCTGTGTTTCTCTGACGTACTCTGTGTTTCTCTGAAGTACTCTGTGCTTCTCTGACGTACCCTGCGCTTCTCTGGCGTATTCTGTGCTTCTCTGACGTATTCTGTGCTTCTCTGGCGTATATATATATATATATATATATATATATATATATATATATATATTATCCATATAGATAGATAGATAGATAGATAGGTAGATAGATAGATAAATAGGTAGATAGATAGATAGATAGATAGATAGATAGATAGATAGATAGATAGATAGACAGACAGATAGATAGATAGATAGATAGATAGATAGATAGATAGATAGATAGACAGACAGACAGACAGATAGATAGATAGATAGATAGATAGATAGATAGATAGATAGATAGATAGATAGATAGATAGATAGATAGATAGATAGATAGATAGATAAATAGATAGATAGATAGATAGATAGATAGATTTCTTATGCACCGTATGTTGTAGAGATCAAAGCATCATTTCGTTGTTGTTGTTGTTTTACAGAATCTGCGATCATTACATTTCATATTGTTTATACCTCCATCCACCACGAAGGCCATGTCAGGGCTGTTTATCTTATTTAAGTTTGCTAATTCTAATAACATTCATCTCAAGTTCAAAATAAACACCCTCTATTACCTTCAAATATCTAAAACACCGTCAATATGAACAAAAGAAAAACCCTTAAATGACAAAATGCCTTAATCATTTCATCCCTGGAGGCCAAGAAAAGCAGGTCGTGCTGATAACGGCAGCAATTCCACTTAATTGATCCTCTCCAGGTAACAAAAAAAGCGTAATTACAAGGATAATGAATACTCCGATGTACAAAAAAAAGTGCATGAGAAAAAGGCCTCGTGGGCAAACATTGCTGCTGAATGGGTATCATGGACCCATATCCGTGTTCACATATCACTACTTAGTCATCAGAGCAACATAATACAGGCATAATGCCATGTAACGCACAAAAAGAAAATACTTGTAAGATTTGTTTTTAAAAAAGGGGGGGGGGGAGCAAAAGAATGGACTGGGAAGATAGACAGTAAAACAAGAAAGCTGATATATAGAAAAGTAAAAGGAAAAGATGAAAACAAAGAGAATAATAATAAAAAAGAGAAGAAAAAAAATCTAGCGCAGAATTTCCAGAAGGCACAGACTCTATTGATTTCATACTCCCACAGGGGCAGGCAGAGTTTGCTTCTGGCGTGAGGTTGTTGCTGTGCGAGCTAGCTTGTTTTTTTTTCGTGGTGCTGATTTTACTTCGCTTTTGATCCAATATATTTGTTGTCGTCGTTGTTGGTGGTGGTGTTGCTGTTGCTGTCGCTGTTATTGCGTCTTCGCCAACTGTACACCCTGGGGGGCATTCAGAAAAGCTCGGGCTGTCACGTCAGATAACGAGCACAACCACTAAACTAAGCTGCCTCCCGTCAGCACCCCCTTTCTCCTTCCTGTCGGAGTATTACAATTTGCTGTTCAATAAAAACTTGTTTCGTGTAGGCTCCGAG
>CM060322.1:13604588-13614588 GCA_030674155.1 Stramonita haemastoma | reverse complement strand
TTTTCGTAAGAGTAGGCCATCGTGTGCCGGTGGGAACAGATGACAATATTTACAAAACTACATACACACGGGGACCAGATGAAAAAAAGCACATGATTGCTTATTCTGTTATCCTCGATATAAAAGAATAAATAAATAAAATAAAAATCTCTCTCCCCCCCTCTCTCCTTCTCTCTCTTTCTGTGGTGTGGTAAAGACTTGCCAAAAGACAAAGGAGGGAGTGTTTAAAAACATTAGGGTTAGGTGACCATGATCATTACAGATGCTTCATTGCACAGTGCACGTGGTAATGGGATGGAGGGAGGGTCAGAATTTTCCGCCTTCAAGCTCTGCACTTGTGGGGTTAATTCGGTTACCCCCTCCTAACTCTGCCACGAATCCCTGCTCTGTCTGTTTCAGTTGGTAAATTGTGTGATATGCATATGTACCCATGTACACGCGCCCATGAATGTGCATACTAACACAGTACACCTATCTTGCTCTGTCTCTCTGCGACTCTGTGTCTCTGTTTCTGTCTCTCTCTAGCTCTCTCTAGCTCTCTCTAGCTCTCTCTGTCTCTCTCTTCTCTCTGTCTGTCTGTCTGTCTCTCTCTCTCTCTATCTCTCTCTATCTTTTCTCTCTCTCTCTCGCTCTCGTCTGTCTGTCTGTCTGTCTGTCTGTCTGTCTGTCTCTGTCTCTGTCTCTGTCTCTCTGTCTCTCTGTCTGTCTGTCTGTCTGTCTGTCTCTCTGTCTGTCTGTCTGTCTGTCTGTCTGTTTCTCTCTCTCTCTTCTCTCTCTCTCTCTCTCTCTCTCTCCTCTCTCTCTCTCTCTCTCTCTCTCGTCTCTTTCAGGTTAGAACATTGTGCTCTCAATCTGACGACCCGAGTTTGAATTGAATCACGTTGAAGGGATTAGATATTTTTCTCCTGGAGTTTAAATCAGTGCAGACTCCACTCTTCCCAAAAGTCCGGATGAAACTATAAACCGTGGGCCCGTGTGCGAGCGCACGAAGAACATCTTGTGCAACACGTTAAATCCTGTTACGCTTTTTTTAAAGGGTAGGCCATTGTGTGCTGGTGGTAAGAGATGACAAAATTTACAGAACTGCATACACACGAAGACTGGATGTAAAAAAAAACACAACCAAAAGAGTGCTTATTCCATTAACCTCGATTATAAAGAATCTCTGTCTCTGTTCTCTGTCCTCTCTCTCTCCTCTCTCTCTCCTCTCTCTCTCTCTCTCTCTCTCCTCCTCTCTCTCTCTTCTCTCTCTCTCATCTCTCCTCTCTCTCTCTCTCTCTCTCTCTCTCCTCTCTCTCCTCTCTCTCTCTCCTCTCTCTCTCTCCTCTCCTCTCTCTCTCCTCCTCCTCTCTCCCTCCCTCTCTCCCCTCTCTCTCTCACTCCAATCTTATATTCTTTGTTCACTCACTATACTTGGGAAAAAGGTAATGTTAATACCTCCACAACCATAGGGTAACTGAGCAATATCCATAATATTGTAGCATAAAGGAATCTATCTCCAGGGAAGTATTTAGGAAACTGTATATTATGGTAATTGGTATCGAAAAGCTACAGGAATACGTAGATGATAACATCGCATAGATTTTCGGTTGACTTTGGAGAGGAGATCATGGAGATTAGGGCTGCATGATGACAATGCCAGTATTTTTGCACAAGTTGCTGAATGCTTTTAGCGCGGTTAGATTAGGCCCTTGCAAGTTCAACAGAACCGCCAGCCACAGTAATTTGAGATGCCTCAGGGGGACATGAGGTGACACATGAAGAGACAGATACAACTGTGAAGGAAAAGCAAAAGAGGAGATGGCTTCAGCAGCACCCTGATTTCAACAGTAAGGATGACTACTACTGCCTGCTGCCCAGAGAAGACCAAGTAACAATTGTGAGGACTGTACACTGCAGACTCAGACATCATATGTTTACTAAATGCAACATTGGAGATTCTGAGGCGTGCCCCTGTGGCACTTCTCCCATGACAGTGGAACACTTCCTCCAGACCTGTCCAACACACCCAAACCTGAGTGAAGGCCGATATGTGGCCTACTGACCTGCTGATGAGGGACAAGCTTTTTGGACCCCTGGAGGGCCTTCAGCGCCCCACGGCAGCATTTATGAGGGCCTCAGGAGTTGCTGTATGAGCTTTGGACGACGACGAAGAAGAATTTTTGACATTTTGTATACTATTTAACTAGTAACAGATTTTACAGTTTGCAATTTTTTTTAATCTTCTACTCCTCGTCTAGATCTTTGAGGTTCACCAATGGTGAGATTTTGTACATCCGACCGTTTTTTCACCCACCATTAAGGTAGCCTACATTCCAATTTCGGGGATGATATCTATACACGACACCTGTGTGCCTGTGTTTTTATTTAATATATACATATTTTTGTCATAATATTCTTACTATCACGGACAGCCTACTCTTCCGAAATGTAGGAAGGGTTTTAACATGTGAGCAAAATGTTCTGCATGAGTCCGCCGCATACGATACCTCAGTTTACAGTCTCTCCCCAAAAGAATTTTCAGGGGAGTGGAGTGGAGTCAGTCAGTACTGATGTTAACTCTAAGGGGTAAAAAAAACTTGAACCAGCATATAGGTGATGCCTAGCTCGAACCAGGCCGTCAAATTGCGATCGTAAAGCTCTAACCATGACGCTACCCTTGCCCACTAAAAGTATGGAAAAGATTTTCCTCTATCTGTAACATTATTCTTTCTGTTTTGCATTTGCACCTACTTGTCAATAGCCTCAAAGGAGCGTCAGAGGCGGAAGTTTGGACCAATACATGAAACACCATTTCAATAATGACGATGCGTATGCGTCCCAAGTGACACCATCGAGCTTTTGGTGTTGTATTCCTATACTTGTCTGTAGAATAATACACCGTGTCTTTGCACTCGGTAGGGGCATACTCTTGGGTCTACAAATGGGAAAGTCGATACAGTTGGGGTTGGTAATGCCTCTGATAGGGGCAATATTGGAACATGTACCTACAGAAAGCTTTCAGAGATATCTGGTTGTTTTTTTTTAATACCCGCACAGGGGAGAGAGAGAGAGAGAGAGAGAGAGAGAGAGGAGAGAGAGAGAGAGAGAGAGAGAGAGAGAGAGAGAGAGAGAGAGAGAGAGAGAGAGACAGAAGACAGACAGACGACAGACAGACAGACAACAGACAGACAGACAGACAGACAGACAGACAGACAGAAACAGAGACACAGAGAAAGACACAGAGAGAGACAGAGAGGGACAGACAGAGAGAGACAAGCAGAGAGAGAGACAGAGAGACAGAGACAGAGAGTAAGAGAGAGAAGACAGAGACAGAGAGAGAGACTGAGAAAGAGACACAGAGAGACAGACAGACAGACAGAGATAGAGAGAGAAAGGGGTGGGGGTTCAATAAGAGCGGTCATTATCCAAATTCGAAGAGATAGATGCAAACTACATGTAAATCAAGAAGCATCAGTTTGGGTCAATTCAATTCTGTTCAGAATACAGGCCTACTTGCTTTCTCAAACTGATGTTGTGTTGTGCTGTGAGGAGCATGGCGATGGTCTTTGGAAGTTCAAAGTCAAAGTCAATATTTTATTTCCAGATGGTACATTGAGTAGGCAATAAATTTGCTTTTTTTCATCAAGCCATCTAACTAGCAAAAAAACCCCAAACAAAAACCCCCCCCCCCAAAAAAAACAAACCCACAAAAAACCCCCACTTATACAAAAAACAGACAAACTAACAAAAATGAAAAACCATGCATGCACGGCAAGCAACAGTTTGTCACATTTTAACGGAAAAGGTCATTTTAAACATTATTCGGGAATGATCACGTAGATGTATCAAAAACGCTTTAATTGCAGATCATGTACTCTTTCTCTCTGTCTGTCTCTCTGTCTGTCTGTCCTGTCTTCTTCTGTCTCTCTGTCTTGTCGTCTCTCTATCTCTCTGTCCATCTCTTTATCTCTTTCTGTATATTTTTCTGTCTCTCTCCTGTTTCTTTGTCTGTCTCTCTCTCTGCTTCTCGTCTCTCTCTGTCTCTTCTGTCTTCTCTGTCTCTGTATGTCTCTCTTGTTGTCCCTGTCTCTCTGTTGTCTCTCTGTGTCTGACTCCTCCCACGCAGCTTACTCTTTCTGACTTTTCTACCACGCAACCAGTCTAATCTGGCTGTCTACAGGGAGCTGTGACGTAACGTACCCCCCCCCCCCCAGGCCACAGGCAGAGTAGGATCTGCATTTCTTATTGATCGAGTCACCTAAGTACTGGTGTTCAGAAAAAAAAGTTTGGACTATGATGCAAAATACTCAGGAGACCGTCTGCAATGTCATCCTCTTTCACCCACTATCCCACCTACCCGCCCACCCACTACCACAATTGCTAATATTATATAGAGAGAGAGGAGAGAGAGAGAAGAAAGAGATGAGAGAGAGAGAGGAGAAGATAGATAGATACAAGATAGATAGCATAAAGAGATAAAGACATAGATGACATAGATTGATAGATAATAGAAGATAGATAATAGACAGATAGATACATAGGAGATAGAACATAGATAGATACATAAGATATAATAATACATAGATAAGTAGTAGATAGATATACATAGGTAGCTAGTATTGGTAGATACATAGATAGATAATACATAGATAGATAGATACATAGATAGATAGATACATAGATAGATAATAGAGATACATAGATAGTAGTAGTAGTAGTAAGATAGATAGATAGTAGAAGATAGATAGATAGATAGATAGATAGATAGATAGATAGATAGATAGATAGAAGAGATAGATAGATAGATAGATAGATAGATAGATAGATAGATAGATAGATAGATAGATAGATAGATAGATAGGCCAGCCTTTTCTCCCCCCCACCCAAACACGGAGGAAAGTAATAAATTGGTGGCAGAGATGAGAGTGAGAAAGCCACTCTGATAGGGTAAATTAATACAGTTGCAGACCAGAAAAGAGAAAAATGGGTGGCGACTGCGATTGTGGCGACGCACTCTCCCCAGGCGAGAGAGAGCAGCCTGAATTTCAGGCAGAGAAATCTGCCGTGACTTAAAGTGGGAAAAAGTAAAGAAAAAAGAGAGCTACTTCAGTGTTGAAGGGGTACTTGTCACCTGCTTTCTACCATGCTTTGTCCCCCCCCCCCACTCCCTGCCAATGAACAAGCAAGCACAGAAGCCCCCCTGAAGGTGGGCCAGAGTGGATTTTCCACATTGCGCTCGTGATCTGCTGACCCAGGTTCGAATCTCGTTCCAGGACTTTTCTCTGGAGTTAACATCAGTGCCGACTCACTCCCCTCTGAAAGTGCTTCGGATGAGACTATAAATCGAGATCCCGTGCGTGAACGCACGCAGAACATCTTTCGAACAGTTAAAACCCGTTCCGCTTTTTCGAAAGAGTAGGCCATTGTGTGCTGGTAAAACGGATGACAAAACTGACAAACTGCCTCCACACGGGGACGAATTTTATTTTTTTAAAAAGGTCATAAATGCTTATTCCATTATCCTCAAAAAATAATTAAATGAATCATAAAAGACTTGGTCTATAGTTACTGCCGGCCAGAAATAGTGCTTGGGTGGGGTGGGTGGGTGGGGGGAATTGGCGTAGTGTTGTTGTCTATCTCTATCATCATATCTTCACTTAATCTATCTATCACACTCTATTCATCATCTTCTATCATCTATCTACTATTACTATATCTATATCTCTTAGTCTGGCGACTGTGGGGGCACCCCTGAAGACTTGACAACCAGTGGTCGTTGTAGTAGTCTTTATATTGATTTTGCTTTTTGTAGCTCCGGCTAGAGCTTGAAGTTTACCAACGATAAGATCCCCCCCCCCCCCCCCCCCGTATGCGACCCTTATCCTCCTCTCCTCTGCCCCCTCCCCGATCTCAACCCACCCACCTACCCACTACCATTTAGGGAACCATATTCTGTCGTCACTGATGGAATGTGAAGCACTTGTAGACACCTGTGTGCATGTGTTTTTATATATTTTGTCATCTGTTTCTACTGACATGAAATGACTCACTCTTCAGGTTGTGTGATGTTGTGGTGTGTGTGTGTGTGTATGTTGTGTGTGTGTGTGTGTGTGTGTGTGTGTGTGTGTGTGTGTGTGTGTGTGTGGTGTGTGGTGTTGTGTGGTGTGGTGTGGTGTGTGGTGTGGTGTGGTGTGGTGCAGTGTGGTGTGGTGGTCGGTGTGTGTCTGTGTGTGTGTTGTATATGTTGCCGGCGATGGTGTATGGTGGGGTGTGTGTGTGTGTGGTGGTGTGGCGTAGTGTTGTTGTTACTATTATCGTCTGGCGTGTGGGGTGTGGTGTGTGTAGTAGTTGTATTGTTGGTTTTTGTACTCGGTGTTAAGTATGCCACGAGTCGCCGCGCTCACGTATGACTTCTCTCTGTGCTGTTGATGCTAAGCATCATACATGTAGGTATCTGTTCACTGAGGGTGTGAATTGAGTGACATGTGTGTGTGTTGTATGTATTGTTGTGATTGTGTGTGGTATGGATGTTACTCTCAGTTGTGTATGTGTGTGTGTGTGTGTGTGTGTGTGTGTGTGTGTGTGTGTGTGTGTGTGTGTGTGTGTGTGTGTGTGTGTGTGTGTGTGTGTGTGTGTGTGTGTGTGTGTGTGTGTGTGTGTGTGTGTGTGTGTGTGTGTGTGTGTGTGTGCGCGCGCGCGCGCGTGCGTGCATCTTCTGCGTGGATTCGCACACAGGCCCTCGGTTTAAAGTTTTCTCCAAAGGACTTTGACATTTAATTTAATTTTCTCGTCAAACTGGAAAGAAAGGAAATTTTATTGATTTTGAAGTGTGGGGGTGTGTGTGGTTGTGTGTGGTGTGTGGTGTGTGTGTGTGTGTGGTTGGTGTGTGTGTGTGTGTGGGTGTGTGTGTGTGGTGTAGTGTGTGTGTTTGTGTGTGTAAGTGTGTTAATTGTGTGTGTGTAAGTGTGTATGTGTGTGTGTTGTGTGGTGCGTGTGTGTGTTGTGTTGTGTGTGCTGTGTGTAGTGTGTTTGTGTGTGTGTTGGTTTGTGTGTGTGTGTGCTGTGTGTCCCTGTGTTGTCTTGTGTGTGCTGGGTGTAAGTGTATGTGTATGTAAGTATATTTTATATATTTATTTTATTTTATTTTATACCACTTTATGTGTGTTGTGTGTGTGTGTGTGTTTGCGCTATAAACTACAGCAACCAAGGCAGAAACCTCTCTCTCGAAGAAATACAATCGTTCTCTCCGGGGTAAGCAATACCACATGAATCATCTCCCCTTTCCTCTCTATCTCCTCCTCTCTCCCTCTCTCTCTCCCTCTCTCTCTCTGTCTCTTCTCTCTCTCGTCTGTCTCGTCTGTCTTCTCTCTCCTTCTTCGTCTTCTCTCTCTCTCTCTCCTCTCTCTCTCTCTCTCTCTCTCTCTCTCTCCTCTCTCTCTCTCTCTCTCTCTCTCTCTCTCTCTCTCTTCTCTCCCCCCCCCCTTGTATACATTTATCTGTCCTTGCCCCAAGTGAGAATGACTTTTTACAGCACAATTTTGTCAGGGGGGTCACTACTTCATTCGTCAATGGCTCTTTGGCGTGTCCCGAAAGCGTTGTACACACAGTACTTTGATTTATGACCCCATTCGAGAGACTAGCATCCAGACCATCACTCATGGTCTTATTGATGGGAGTGGAGGTTGGGGGTGGTGGGGATAGGTGTTGGGATGGTGGAGAGGGGGGGATTCAATATCGGATTGGATTTAAGCTCAGACACATCGCTTTTTTAGGCGGGTGTAGTTTTTTTGTTTGTTTTTTTTTGTTTTTTTGTTTGTTTTTTTTTTTTTTTTATACTAGACTACTGTTGTATGCATATTCATTGTGGTGTGGAGAATCACACTGTATAGTCTTGAATCATTTAAGAAAAAATCTTTTTTTTAAAGATAATAACGAATCAGTACCCATTCATTGTTGAGATGATGTTTTTTTTTTCAAATTCAGTCCCTGTGTGGATGAGTTTTGTCTATGCTGTCATCCATTCCTATCGGCACGCAACGGCATACTCTTCTAAAAGGCAGATCAGGATTGAACGTGTGGGCAAGCTAGGTGTTCTGCATGCGTTCGCAAACTGTAGCTCAGTTTATAACCTCATCTGAAGGATTTCAAGGGGTAGCCTGTGTGTTGTGTTGTGTCATGTCAAAAATATAGGTTATACCGTGTAGGTCAACTGTGTCGTTTTGTGTGCTGTTTTGTCGGTACTGCGATTTGTTGTATCATTTTTATATATTAGCTTTTATTTAATATTTATATTTAATTTATTTATATACATCTGTTACATCCTAATATAATTCTGACCTCAAAAGCACGCAAAGCAAGCAAGCGTGAAAACGTATACACACACACACACACACACCACCCCACACACACACACACACACACACACATACACACACCGCAACCATATACTTCATACATACAAAACATAGATCACAAACATCAATCAACACACGACACACACACACAACACACACACACACAACACACACCAACCAAACTCCCTCACACACACACACACACACACACACACCACACACACACAAACACACACCACTCACTCACTCACTCACTCACTCACTCCTCACTCACTTCATCTCTCACTCATCTCTTCTCTCACTCGCTCACTCAAGCATGCACACATGTACTACAAAAAAAACAGCAGCCCACAGGGAGCTATCCATATCATACTGCCACCAGACCCACTAGCCAGAGTGGGCCCTGTATGGATGGTGATGGAGTCACTTAGGTGGCTTTGGGGAAGTTTGGACAATGATGTAAAATACTCAAGAGACTGGCAGCAGTATCACCTACCACCACCACCCCCTCCCCCACACACCGTCACCTCATTTCTGCCACCATCCTCATCACTCTGTATAGCCCTTTCTCGTGGATCGTGGTCTAGAGGTCACGAATCTGCCTGGAAAATGAAATATGTGGGTTCCTCCATCCATCCACGTTTATGCCTCCCCCTCTCTAAACCCACCCACCCACTTTCCAAATGACAACACCCTCATTCATTCATCTACCTACCCCACCCATTTACCAACTGACAAACCTCTCAATCCCCTCCCTACCCACCCACCCACTTACCAACTGACAAACCTCTCACCCCCCTCCCTACCACACCCACTTTGCAAATGGCAGCACTCTCACTCTCTCTACCAATAATAGCCAGACACGAGAAACTAGGCCTAGATGCCCTGCATGCATAGTGCCAGAATGAATGGGAGGATGGCCCACTCACCCCCCCCTTGCCACCCCACCAACCAACCCAACAACACCTCATTCCCTCCCTACCCCACCCACCAAATGACAACACCCTCACTCCTCTACCACACCCACCAACTGACTACACCTTCACTCCCCTCCTTACCCCACCCGGTCACCCACCCAACCAACTGACAATACCCACTCTCATCCCTGACTTGACTTGACTTGACTTATGCCTGTGAATTCCTTTGGGAACAAAGGGCCGCAACAACACTCCTCCAACGTACTCGGTTCTGGGAGATCCTCTTCAGCTCGGCCCACGTACATTCCGCTGCTTCGTCTCTGCTTCAATGCTTCTGCACCAGGTCTGTTTTGGTCGACCTACTTTCCGCTTCCCTTGTGGGTTCCAGTCGACAAATGACAGCACTCTCGCTCTTCTACAATAATAGCCAGCCACTGAGAAACTAGGCCAAGATGCCCTGTATGCATGCATAGTTCTAGACTGAATGGGAGGGTGCCCCCCTGACTGCTGTGTGAAGTGGAGGAGACTGTTACCATATCATCAGCATCACCACCACCCCACGTCTGTCTGCATGTAATGCTTCGTTCTTCGCCTCAGTGCTTGGGGCTACAGTATATCATGGCTTGGGTGTAATTGTTTGGGTTTTTTTTTACAGGCTGAAAGTGGAGGGAAGTTGTGGGGAGGGAGGGGGGTTGCATGTGTGTGTGTGTGTGTGTGTGTGTGTGTGTGTGTGTGTGTGTGTGTGTG
>CM060322.1:13587088-13589588 GCA_030674155.1 Stramonita haemastoma | reverse complement strand
TCCATTATCCTCGAAATAAAAGAATAAATAGATAATGAATAAATAAAGATGAATGCAACATTTTTACCAAAATGTATGGACCAAAATCAAAATTACCGGGAAAAGAATCTCACAGACAATCTTCGAAATTCTTGAAATATTTCAAAGTGTAACATTTTCAGTGGGTGCATTACAACACAACCCAAAATCATGTCTCTTGACAGGATATTATTACTATGGAAACGACATAACAATTGCGGAAAGTTTTCTGAATGTGTTTCTTCCGTTTTTGTTTCTGTGTGTGTGTGTATGTGTGTGTGTGTGTGTGTGTGTGTGTGTGTGTGTGTGTGTGTGTGTGTGTGTGTGTGTGTGTGTGTGTGTGTGTGTGTGTGTGTGTGTGTGTGTGTGTGTGCGCGCGCGCGAATTGCGGTAACTAAGCCTGAAGATGTCTTCTTGATCTCAGCTGTGTTTTGTCTTAGCGTTATCTTGTAGTTTTGGAGATTTCTAGGCATTGTTCATTGCCAAAGTTTTAAAAACCACACAGTTGCGCCAAAAAAAAAAATCTTGGAACTAGACTGAAATGATGGGCACACTGTCCTTTTCAATCCTGCGGTTCACATGGACCGTTCAAACCTGCTCTTGTTTCGACCTGTCAGTATGAAAAGGAAAAACTGCTACACGAAACGCTTGAAGCCGTTGAAAGGTACTAAGGTCGCTGTGTTCTCCCATGCTTCAATCACATGCATAATTATGGCAATCGCGCTTGCGCGCACTTTTTTGGTTTATACCAGAGTCCTGGCGGAGATATCCCATGTTTTTCATCCTAAAAATGGTAGCTTTGTAAGTAAAAGGTAGATAGCTAAAAGTGTCCCCATAACCTATCTGGTCGCAGGGGAGCGAGGCATCAGAGACCTCAGCTTCTCTAGGGGCCAGCATATTGAGGGCGGCGCCCATCTCCTCTCCCGCGCTGCTTTACCTTCCCTCACCCTAAAGAGGGCAGGTACCCACTTACAGCTGGATGAACTGGGGAGCTGTACTGTAGCCAAGGCACACAAACCGTCACCCATCCAATTGGTAACCACACTCTATGCTGCTTAACCTTGGCTTGGGGAAAGCGAGCGCTCTGACCACTGAGCTACAGGTTGTGAAGTTTCTTTGAGCTGTTTGCTGTATATTTCAAGATCAAATTTTGATGTGGAGAATCAAAACAACTTTATTTTTCAAATTTGCTGTCTATTCATAGATCTTCAGAGACCTGCTCTATCTAAAAGGAGAGAGAGAGAGAGAGAGAGAGAGAGAGAGAGAGAGAGAGAGAGGGGAAGAGAGAGAGAGAGAGAGAGAGAGAGAGAGAGAGAGAGAGAGATGAGAGGAGAGAGAGAGAGAGAGAGGGGAGAGAGAGAGAGAGAGAGAGCTCTTTTACCATCTCCCCTCTTTTTTTCTCTCCAGGGTCACATTCTGGTGGGGGAGGTCCGGAAAGGGTACTGGTGCCTGGAGCAGTGGCCGGAGCCGGTGTTCCACCAGGTGTACCAGCTGTACATGCTGCTGATCGTCTACCTGCTGCCCTTGACGTTCATGACCTGCAACTATGTCTCCATCTGCCGCAGACTGTGGCAGGTGCGCTACCAACGAGCCTCCATCCGCGCTGAATTGTGAGTCCCGGAGTTTTTTTGATATTGTTAAAAAGTTTTTGTGTGTTTTTTTATTTTAATTTGTGTTGTTTTATTTTGGGGGTTTTGGTGTTTTATCTTCTTTTATTTTGTTTTTGTTTTATTTTTGTTGTATTTTATTTTTGTTTTGTTTTGTTTTATTTTATTTAGTTTTATTTTGTTTTACCGTAAGTTTTGTTTTATTTTATTTCATTTTGTTTTATTTCATTTTTTCGGTTTTTATTTTTGTGTGTTTTATTTTATCTGTTCATTTATTTTTTATTTCATTTTATCTGATTTTGTTTTATTTTATTTTGTTGTATTTCATTGTATTTCATTTTGTCTTATATTTTTTATTTTATTTTGTTTTATTATATCTTATTTTTTATTTTATTTTGTTTCAAATTATTATATTTTATTTTATTTCCTTCCTTCATTCATTCTTTTATTTCAATGATAAAGAAATAAGCACTCATGTGCTCTTTTATATCCAGTCCCCGTGTGTTTGTAATTTTGTACATTTTGTCAATAATAAATCAAATACCAAACACCAGAGACAATGACCAACAGCAAACAACAGACAAGAAATAATGACGGAAAGACCATAATGAAATGACAAAAAACATACACACTCAGAGAACTAAAATAAGAAATAAACACTTAATGATGATTATGATTAAGAAAAACAAACACGCTAATAAGTAGCAAACGGGAAAACATAACGAGTTAAACAAGTGAAAACATCATTCCACCACCATCTATGAACAAAATAAGTCATAGAAATCAAAACATTTTGGTAAAAGGGCAGAAGAAATTTAACTAATATCCGGATTGGGGGGGGGGGGGGGGAGAGAAATGCTACCAATAGCAAATTA
>CM060322.1:13559588-13569588 GCA_030674155.1 Stramonita haemastoma | reverse complement strand
TTATGGTTAGGTGATGTAAACTAGTTTTATGGTTAGGTGATATGATGTAAAATGGATAGTTTTGTAGTGCGCTAAACGCCACGTGATGTCTTGAAAATGGCACGTGGTTATCAATTATTCTTGTTGTTGTTCTTATCCTCACCCTCCTCATCCTCCTTTCCTTCTCCTTTTTTTCTTATCATCATCATCATCATCATTATCTTATCATCATCATCATCATCATCATCATCATCATCATCATCATCATCATCATCATCATCATATCATCATCATCATTAATATTAACAGCGGCAGCAGCATTGTTGTTATTGTTAGTGTTGTTATTATAATTACTGTTATTATTGTCACTGTTGTTTTTGTTGTTGTTGTTAGTATCATCACCACCACCACCACCACCACCACCACCACCACCACCTCACTAACCCCCTCCTCACCAATCTCTCTCTCTCTCTCTCTCTCTCTCTCTCTCTCCTCTCCTCTCTCTCTCTCTCTCTCTCTCTCTCTCTCTCTCTCTCACCCCCCAGGTCTCACTCGGTCAGAACGGGGTCCACCACGCAGACAGTGACGCCCTTCCTGGCCCCCCCTTCCCTCTCCCCCTCCGCCAACGCCGCCCCCTCCACCTCCCCCTCCCCCTCCGCCCCCGACTCCAGCCTGCACCGGGAGCTGCGGCAGATGCTGCGACAGCTGCAGAACGGGGACCGCTGCCAGAGATCGCCTCAGACTGAGGACGCCACCAGAAAGCAGGTGACTTGCTGACTGATTGATTGGCTGGTTGGTTGACTGGCTGGCTGGTTGGTTGGTTGGTTGGTTGGTTGGTTGACTGGCTGGTTGGTTGGTTGGTTGGTTGGATGGTTGGTTGGGTGGCTGGTTGGTTGGTTGGTTGGTTGGTTGGGTGGCTGGATGGTTAGATGGTTGGCTGGTTTACTGGTTGGCTGACTGACTGACTTTTTTCTTAGATGGATGGCTTGATGAAAATAATATTATTGCACTACCTATTCAATGTACCATCTGGAAATAAAAGTTTGACTTTGACTTTGGCTGACTGACTGACGAACTGACTGCTTAGCCGGACTGACTGACTACACAGCCGGACTCAGACAGACAGACAGACAGACAGACAGACAGACAGACAGACAGACAGACAGACAGACAGACAGGGGGTGGACAGTTTATTATTTTTTTAAAATTTGTTTTATCCTTGTTATTTTATTTTATGTATATATTCTTTTATATCGAGGATTATGAATGAAGCACTCGTGTGCTTTTTTTACATCCAGTCCCCGTGTGTATGCAGTTTTGTCAATTTTGTCATCCGTTCCCACCGGCACACAATGGCCTACTCTTACGAAAAGCGGAACAGGATGTAACGTTGTGCGCAAGATGTTGTGCGTGCGTTCGCACACGGAGCCTCGGATTATAGTCTCATCGCAGGATATAACGAGTGTGCTTACTATATACCGTAAGCGTACGTCAATCTGTTACGTCATTAGAAGTAGAATCACGCGACTTCTGGACACGCTTGACTGATGAAGCCGCAAAATAAAACTAAAGGCTCATGTTCATTCCAAAGTCTCCGACTTCGATCTAGAATGAATGCACATTCTACAGGCAGCATTGAGCATGGTTGCTTCACGGATGAGTGACGACGTTCGTGCGCCTTGGTTTTCAGTACAGTGCCCCAGTTCACCCAGCTGTAAAATTTAATGGGTACCTGCCCTTTTTAGGGACAGGGAAGGTAAAGGGGGAGAAGAGACGGTTGCTGGCTCTCGAGATGCTGGTCTCTTAATCCCATTTCATGTGTGCCAACCCACCTACCTATCTACCGATCAACTACTTATGCATTTGCCTGTTCACCTCTATCAACGTGCTTGTTAATATTTTTACCTTAACTCTCTGCTTATTTTAGACTAGCTTTGAAATGTTCATCTGATATGATTTTTTTCCCGTACAGAAATGAATGGAATTTTAAAAAATCTATTTATTACAATTGCACTTACTCTAAAGTTTGTTCCAATTCTAATTTCATTTCTTTTTTTAAAATCTTGTTTTGTCGATAATTTTGTTTTTACACCTTTTTAATGTGCTGTCAGTTTGTTTCTTTTCTCTCTCTGTCTTTCTCTCTGTCTTTGTCTCTCTCTTTTTCTCTCTCTTCCTCTCTCTCTCTCTCTGTCTCTCTCTTCCTCTCTCGCGGGCGGTCACGAGAAGTGAAGCGGACAGGGCGTACATTTTCTGTGAGCAGCAGTAAAACTAGAAATTCATTCAAAAATGCCAGTTACTGGACTTCCAGCGGCTGTGGAGAGGACCTTAGGCGCCCTGCTGACCGACAATGCAGTTTCCAGCTGGAAAGTGGCAGGAGAAGGGGACAGCGTGGTTTTTGTCTTGCGACTGAAACCAGTGGACACAACAGTGTCAACCAACATGGCGGATCCAACAGTGAATCGCAGCACACAAGCACAGTACTACAGGAAAAAATCGTTTTCGCAAAGACGACGAGATGTTGAACGGTCTCGAAAGCATAAAGAGAAGCAGGCAAGTGTTGTGTGTGAAAGTGACTGTGTCCTCAGTGCCTCGAGTCTGCCTGACAGTGGAGTAGAACAGGGGAATACAGCATGTGTAGATACACATGGAATAGACCTACCAACAACACACACACAAGACATCAACACAAAAACATCAGTTAAGTTGCGATCATCGGTTGATTTAGAACCTCCCTGTATGTCTGATTGTAGTGACTGTGCTGATATGTGTGTTTTGCAGCCTGATGTGAACGATGATAATATTGTTGGTCCATTCGACACAAGAAATGTCAAACAGTACGTGGCTACTCTAACTGATAGATCCGTACAGAGAAGGCTAAGAGACAGACAAAGAAATACACACTTTAGAAAATCCGTGCTACATCATTCAGACGGTGAAGATATTGTGACGTGTGAGTCAGACGACATTGTGATCCAGTGCGCATGCCAACCAGACACTGAGCCAGTATGTGTGTACTGGTTTGTCAAACAGCAAGAGAAAAACATGCTAAAAGAGGAACGTGTCAAACTCGCCAGTTTGCGGAATGGGAAGCGTATCCAGAACACACTACACACGGAGACCCTATCTTGTGCTTCGAGGGACTTAGCGACACTTAGAGACCTATTACAGCAGTCTCTTGGCTAGGCCTAGCCTAGACCTAAGGGTGTGTTTGTGACAAAGACTGGACGAAAGAAAGGCTCGGAATGCCGTAACATATCTGGACAGTAAAGAGTTTGTGTCTCGATGTACATTACTAATCAATGCTGTGGTTTCCATGGCTTGGAGTAGCGTCGTGTGTCAGCTTAAAGCAATTATCGTTATCGTTATTCGGCAACCCCTTCATGTATGGGCCAATGGCCTTTTTTCATGAATAAACCTTTCGAGTTCGAGTTCGAGTTCGAGTTCTCTTCCTCTCTCTCTCTGTCTCTCTCTCTGTCTCTCTCTCTCTGTCTCTCTCTCTGTTTCTCTATCTCTGTCTCTGTCTTTCTCTCCCTGGAAATTCCATTCCATATCGCTGCTCATTTCATTTCGTGGAGTAATTGATTTCATTGATCGTAAGTAGCTATTCCGAAATAATCTGCACTTAATTCTTGTCCTGACGAAAACGAAATGACAAAAAAGCTTTCTTTTCTGATAATTCATTTGTCCTTTAGCGCTTGAAAATAAAGACTCTCTCTCTGTCTCTGTCTGTCTGTCTGTCTGTCTGTCTGTCTCTCTCTTTATCTTTCTCTCTCTCTCTCTCTCTCTCTCTCTCTCTCTCTCTCTCTCTCTCTCTCTCTCTCTCTCTCTCTCTCTCTCTCTCTCTCTCTCTCTCTCTCTCTCTGGAAATTCCATTCCATATAGATGCATACAGTACTGGTTTAAATTATTACAGATAAATAACGATAGGCTATCACGAAAGGCATACGACATGTTGCTTGATTTAGATGCAAAGAGTAAAGTTAATTGGGTTTCTAATATACGATTATATATATCTATATATATACATCTATATATATACATCTCTCTCTCTCTCTCTCTCTCTCTCTCTCTCTCTCTCTCTCTCTCTCTCTCTCTCTCTCTCTCTTCTCTCTCTCTCTCTCTCTCTATCTATCTATCTATCTATCTATCTATCTATCTATCTATCTATCTATCTATCTATCTATCTATTATATATATATATATATATATATATATATATTATATATATATATATATATATCACTTTCCCACACAAAAAACCCCAACAAACTAGGTGGTGAAGATGCTGGTGGCGGTGGTGGTGCTGTTCGCGGTGTGCTGGGGCCCCATCCTGTTCAACAACGTGCTGGTGTCTTTCGGGGTGCTGGACCAGCTGCACATGGGGTGGCTGAAGCCCATGCGGCAGCTCTTCTGGCTGCTGGCCTACCTCAACAGCAGCCTCAACCCCATCGTCTACGGATTCATGTCCAAGAACTTCCGCGACTCCTTCAGGAACACCGTGTGGCGTTGCGTGCTCAACAGGCCTCCTGCTGGCATGGATCCTACCGGGGCACACATTTACTGGCGGTGCTCTTTTCAGGTATAGGGCGCGTGTTTGTGTGGTTGTGGGGAGGGGGTGGGGGTGGGGGTGGGGAGAGGGGGGGGAGGGGTGGGGGGAGGGGGAAGGGGGGGGTTGTTTGCTTAGGGTGGGTGGGGGGATGAGGGGGTGGGGGAGGGGGGAGGCGGTTTTTGTTTGCTTAGGGTGGGTGGGGGGCTGAGGGGGAGGGGGAAGGTGGTGATGGGGGAGGTGTTTTTTTCTTGCTTAGGGTGGGTGGGGGGATGAGGGGTGGGGGAGGGAGGGAGGGGGAGGTGGTTTTTTCTTGCTTTGGGTGGGTGAGGGGCTGAGGGGGAGGGGGGGGCTGAGGGGGAGATGGTTTCTTGCTTAGGGTGGGTGGGTGAGATGGGTGGGTAGAGATGGAGGGTTAATGAATTTTTAAATTCTATTTTATTTATATTATGGGTTAAAAAAACAATATTTCTTTTAATTCGAGGATAATTGAATAAACACTCGTGTGTACTGTTTTGTTACATCCAAATCCCCGCGTGTATGCAGTTTTGTCAATTTATGTTATCCGTTGCCATCGGCACACAATGACCTACTCTTTCTAAAAGTGGAACGGGCTTTGAGGTGTATGCGCCAGATGTTCTGCGTGCGTTCGCATACGGGATTTCGGTTTAAAGTCTCAACCGAAGGACTTTTGAGAGGAGTGAAGTCGCACTGATGTTAACTCCAGAGGAAAATATCCCCTTGAACAGGATTCGAACCCAGGTCGGCAGATCACGAGCGCAATGTGCAATGCTTGTAACCAACCAGGCAATGAATGGATCGGTGGGTGGTTGACTTGGTTAGCTGGTTGGTTGGTTTGGTGGTTGGTTGGTTATTTGGTTGTTGGTTGGCATGGTTGGTTGGTTGATTGGTTTTGGGTGGTTGTTCGGTTGACTGATCAATTGGGTTGGTTGATTGGTGGTAGGTAAAATTTTGTGTGTTCGTTTGGTGGTGGTGGGGGGGGGATGGGGTAGGGATTGAAGTATTGGGGATAAACAGCGTGACAATGATCAAATCATGCTCCTCACAACCTTGACCCCAGTCCTTGACACCCTTGTCTTTGACCCCCACTGTCCTCGACCCCCACTGTCCTTGACCCCCACTATTCTGACCCCCACTGTCCTCAACCCCCCACGACCTTGACCCCACTGTCCTTGACCTCCCCTGAATTCTGTCCTGGTTTTCCCCAGCAGATGCAGACCTCGGGCCCTGTCCAGCGCCCGTCCTTCCATCTTCAGCGACAGCGATGGGCGCACCTGGCGGCCCCCGTGACCTCCCTTCACCGTCTCAGCACTCCCAGCGTGCACAGCGCCTGCAGCGCCGCCACGCCCCCGGAACTGGTACCCCCCACCTTCTCCCTCACCGTCATCAACGTCAACGGCTGTGCGGCAGAGAGCGTCGGGGAGACAGGGGGGCTGTGTGGTGCTGCTGCTGCTGCTGCTGACGCCACGGCCTCGCTACAAAAACTTGAGAGGAGGAGGAGTGAAGGGAAGGGAAGGAAGAAGACTGGTGTGGTGTGGTGTGGTGTGGTGTGGTGTGGTGTGGTGACTTGGGGAATGAGGAAGGTTGTTGAGGATGGTTGTAGAGATGGAGGGTGAGGTGGGAGGAGGAGGAGGGAGGAGAGGGTGGAGGAGGAGGAGGAGGAGGGGGAAGAGGAGGGAAGGAGGGGGGAGGAGGAGGAAGGGGGTGGAGGAGGGGAGGAGAGGGGAGGAAGGAGGAGGAAGGAGGAGGGGAGAGAAGGGGAGAGGAGGAGAGGAGGAGGAGGAGGAGGAGGATGGAGGAGGATGAGGAAAAGAGGAGAAGTGAGAGGAAGAAGAGGAGGAGGATGGCATGACAAGTATGCCTACAAAAAACAGAGTTGCAAGAAACAAGAAGATATATGTTTCTAAAGCACAAGTGTATTGCTGGGTCACGCGTGTGTGCAGTAGGGCAATTGCAGAGCTGAGGCACACAGGGTGAGAGTGTGTGTGCAGGCGTGTGCGCACACGCCGCGCAGCACACACACGCACACGCGCACGCGCACACACACACGGCCGCACGTCACACACACACACAGGCACGCACACACACACACACACACACACACACACACACACACACCACGCACACACCACGCACCACGCACACACCACGCACCACCACACCGCAAATAAGATAAAGGGGAGATAAAGGAGCAGTGAGCCAGTTATGGTTCTTTCATCATCGCATATGATTGGAAGCACACAGTATGGCTATCGGAAAGGCCCACGGAATCAAAAGCTATCTCCCAAAGCAAAAATTTTACAGATTGGAGAAACTGAATCTAGCTTGAAAACGATGAAAGATAGAAAGAAAAAGAGAAATAAACAAACAACATGATTTTACGTGGGTTTGCTAACATTTGAGGTTTGGAGAAACAAACATAAAAGCATGATATCACATGGATAGGGTAACATTTGATGTTTAGAGTAATAAAGAAACAAAGAATTAGAGCTTTGTTTCACAAGGATTCGTTTAAAACTGGGGTTTTGGAGAAAGGATGAAAGAAAAAACAAATAGATAATTATTATGATTTAACAAAGTTTTTTTTTGAGGTTTGAAGAAAGAAAGAAAGAAAGAAAGAAAAGAAAGAAAGAAAGAAAAAAGAAAGAAATCAAAGAACGAGATTTCAAAAAATGATCTGGCAAAATTTGAGATTTGAAGAAATAAAGAGACCAACAAATAACAGAATTTCATAAGGATTTGGGGGGGGGGAAAATGAGGTTTGAAAAAAAGGAAGGAAGAAAGAAACAAACAAGAATATGATTTCACAAGGATTTGGTCAAAAATTTGAGGTTTGGAGAAGTGTGTATGGTATCAAGTTCAAACATTTGTTCGTGCTGTGTTGTCAAAAAAGAGTAAGGCTTTCATACTTTCGTGTGCTCTGGTACATTCATGAATTCGCTGCTCTGTGTTGGAACAAATGGATCTTTCTTAAATCGAGAACGAACAAGCAGAATGTCCAATTCGGCAAAAGAAAACTGTATCATTGTACGAGCATCAACAACATTGTTAAAGAGTTTTAGAGTGAAATGCTTGTACCCTGTAGTAAAAAAAAAAAAAAAAAAAAAAAAAAAGTTAAGGTGTCTCCTAACCTATGCGGTCGTTGGGAAGCGAGATGTCAGAGACCTCAGCTTCGCTAGGGTCCAGCATCTTGAAGGCGGCGCCCATCTCTCTTCTCTCTCTCTCTCTCTCTCTCTCTCTCTCTCTCTCTCTCTCTCTCTCTCTCTCTCTCTCTCTCTCTCTCTCTCTCTCTCTCTCTTCTCTTTTCTCTCTGTGCTTTATTTCTTTCCTGACCCCAAAAGGGACTGTACCCATTTACAGCTGGATGAACTGGGAGACTGTACTGAAGCCAAGGCGCACGAACGGTCGCCCATCCGGAGGCAACCACTCTCAACCCTGCCTAACCTTCGCTTGGAAAGAGCTATTTTTTCTCTCTTTTATATCGAAGATAATGGAACAAGCACACATGTGCTTTTTTTCATCTAGTCCCCGTGTGTATGCAGTTTTGTAAATATTGTCATCTGTTCCCACGGCACACAATGGCCTGCTCTTACGATAGCTCTGAGCAGTGAGTCACACCTTCCCTTCTTCTTATATCATACTGTTACGAAATCGGGAAAAAAAAATGGCGACAGATGTAGAGGGCAAAATATTTTATGAATGTATTTAAAAAATTTTGTTCATCTAAGACCAGGGATTATCACTAATTATTATGATATATGATCTTTGACAGCAGCGTTTTAACAGCTCAATTAGAAAACGTGAGACTATACTTTGTGTGTAGGGTGATAAATATTAACGAGGCTTGATGGTCATTCTGAAATCATTCTAACAGACAAAGAAGAATTAGTCATGTTCGCGCCTCAAAATAAAAAAAAAAGAGAGAGAGAGAGAGAGAGAGAGAGAGAGAGAGAGAGAGAGAGAGAGAGAGAGAGAGAGAGAGAGAGAGAGAGAGAGAGAGAGAGAGAGGTGTGTGTGTGTGTGTGTGTGTGTGTGTGGTGTGCGCGTGTGTGTGTAATCGAACGCGCTTGTACATTGTTTTTGCATGTGAATTGTTATGTCTTCGATCTGAAAAAAGCCAAGTCAGATCTCATTCCACTGAATTCTTTCTTGCCTTTTTTTTTTTTTTTAATTGTAAACACTTTGTTTTTCTTATTTTGTTGACATCACTGGTTTCTTTCAAATCTGCTTTAATGATCAGAAAAATCGTTAGACTAGACTGTTAATGCCAGTTGATTCGGGTCATGACGTCATTCTTTTTTAAAGTCATCATTCGGCCATTTTGTCACTGGTTTGTGTGCACTGAAATGACACAATTCTTGTTTGATTATCTTTGAAGCTTCCCAAATTCCTTGCTGGTTCATTCAAAGGCGAAAACTCTGTATTTATTGTTGTGATTATGAAGTTATTTGTGTTAACATTTTTGTGTTCGTGTTTTTTGCCGTTTGTTTTCATTTTGTCTTCGTTTGAATATGACTACATTGAAAAGATAAAAGAAGTACAAGTAGAATTTTTAACCAAATAAAAATTGTTTGTAAAAGTCCTATTACACTAAACACGTTCTCATCATTTGGGGGACATGAAGTAAGAGCATGTTACTCACTAAAAAGCTGTACAGTACACATAAGTAGCAGATGAATTGTGATAATTATAGCATTTTCTTTCAAAGACCGAACGCAAAGATATATTGTCATAGCCCTGCTTTCTCCTCCCACATACTTTCTTCCTTTGGAAGAGCAACAAAAGCATTTAAACCGACAGGATTCGCATTAACGGCATCTTTATATACACATGTCCAGGGCTGTATATGGCAACGTTCTAGCGGCTCCTACGACGGCACTGGAACCATTGGTATCAGCGATTGCCTTTCCAATGGACCATCTAGCATAGCATGCAACGTGTAGAGGGGGGGTCTGCTGCGTGGGTAACAGCTTGACTGGAACCATTCGTATCAGCGATTGTCTTTCCAATGGACCATTCCTAGCAACATGGAGAAGGGGGAAGGGGAGGTCTGCGGCATGGGTAACAGCTTACCCTCCCTTCTTACTTACCCAGGCTTTGCGCTGTAGAGCCTAGAGAGCAACTCCATAGTCTTCCGAGACTGGCGGATGCATACTATATTACACATGAATCTACAATCTTCCCTAACCCCTAAAATCTGCCACAAAGTAAACAAAGACACACACGTACGGACGCATGTGTGCTCTTCTCTCTCTCTCTCTCTCTCTCTCTCTCTCTCTCTCTCTCTCTCTCTCTCTCTCTCTCTTCCACAAACACAATACCAGGGAAGCCTTTTTTTCTTGTTCATTTTTTTCAATGGATAAAGTTGGCTTTTTTTCAGACATTTTTCTGTAACAGAAAAAAATGTATCTCTCTGTGTTATAGACAGAGAGTTGTGAAGTTACATACAAATAA
>CM060322.1:13539588-13557088 GCA_030674155.1 Stramonita haemastoma | reverse complement strand
ATGGTGATACACTTTGGCAGGGTGATGGGGATTTGGGGCTGTTGAAAACAGGGACAGATATGAGATGAAACAGGAGGGGAAAATCTTAGGTTTGGAGTAGATGTGTCCTGAGGCTGGATTCAAATGTGTCCTAGGTAGGCTTTTGGCGAAGAGAGAAAAGGAGGTCATTCCAGATTGATGGACTAGAAATAGAGAGAAGAGCGACGGCCAACGGTGGATTGATTGAATCTAGGTATTCGTAAGCGAAGGGTATCTGCAGCAGAGCGGAGAGGACGATAAGTGTACAGGTGAAGACATTCACAGAGGTACAGAGGGTGCTGTTTTGTGGAGACATTTGTAACATAGGGTACTGATCTTATGGTTTACTGTATGTGGCACAGGCAGCCAGTGGAGAGATTGCAAGAAAGGGTTAATGTGCTCAAATTTTTTTTCTTCTGGAGACTAGTAGCATTCGATACAATACAATACAACACAATACAATACAAACACAATACAATACAATACACTTCAACACAATACAACACAATTAATAAGCCATTAAGCCATGGCAGCTAAATTGACTGTGACAAAGTGTGCCGTGTGCAAATCACACAGACATCAAGCGGCACAACTCTTTGGAGACGCGCAGCTGTACAGACGACAGATAACACAGACAACACTCTAAAACACACTTCCACATCTATGCATAGCCAGTCATACGCGCGTTTAAGGTGTATGCATGCATATGTGTTTGTGCCAACGCGTGAATCACAGTAAATTATGACCTGGTCGACGCGAAACACTAAAACAGAAGGTAAGTGACGTCGTTTTTTTAATTTTTTATTTTTTGTACTGCACTGTCAATTAAAAATGTTGACGCTTTCATGTGAATTAGTAGTCCTAGGTAACCTAGGTTGGGGCGATTACTTTCTAGAAACATCCTAGTGGTGTGTTAGGCCTACCCACACCTGTTACACACATCAGGCTGTCAGCTAAGCAAAACGGACAACAGTTTTCATTTACAGTGTAGAAAGGACGGGGATTGTAACATCCGTGTAAGTATGATTTAGTAATCTGTTCAGTTTGTATGGTTTAGAGAATGCAGCAGACCTTTTGCATATTGGTTTTTGTAGATCTGCTTGTGCAGAAATCTTCGCTGTCACAGTAGGTGTGTGTTGGTGTGTGTTGTGTGTGTGTGCGTGTGCTTGTTCGTGTTACTTGTTCGTGTTATTGTCTTGTTACGCTTCAGTGCCGGTAATTTTAACATAGTCTAGTGGGTGAGGAATTGATTGTCTGTAAGGGAGAGAGAGAGAGAGAAGAGACAGAGAGACAGACAGACAGACAGACAGAGACAAAGACAGACGAGAGCGTGAGAGAGTGTGTGTGTAGGTAGAATGTGTGTGTATGTGTATGCATAATATGTGTATTAAGAGTCATATACAGAATACACTTGTCATTTTTGCTCTGTTTTTTTGTTGTTGTTTTGAAATGTTTTGTTTTTGTGTGTGCTTGTTTTTAGTGTTTTCAATGTGTCAGGTTTTTGGTGTCTGATTGCAAGATGTTTCTATGTTTAGCTTTTCTCAGCTGCTTTTTCTTCCACACACACACACACACACACACACACACACACACACACACACACACACACACACACACACACACCACACACACACACACACACACACACACACACACACGCACGCACGCACGCACGCACTCACACTAATACACACACACACACACACACACACACACACACACACACACACACACACACACACACACGCACGCACGCACTCACACACACACATAACACACACACACATACATATTGCCTAATAATGATTCTGGTTGATGGTAGTCAAAACATTACTGCCATTGCCATGTTTTTGTTGGCTTATTGTCAAAGTGCACTTTGAACAAGGCTTTCCTTGAGGTGGTCGACTCTTATACATGTGTACTGGTCATTTTCTAGGTTTTCATTAATCCTACTTAGGCCTACTTTTGGCAGTATATTTACTGCAGTATGGGGACAACACGACGGCCAATGATTACGTATGCGGATACTAGTATATTCGTAAAAGTACACACACACACACACACACACACACACACACACACACACACACACACACACACACACACACACACACACACACACACACACACACACGCACGCACCACCACACACAGACAGAGTTCTTTTTTTCTTCTTAGATGGATGGCTTGATGAAAAAAAGCAATTGCAATGCTTACTCAATGTACCATCTGGAAATAAAAGTTTGACTTTGACTTTGACTTTGACTTGACTTTGACTTTCACACACACACACACACACACACACACACACACACACACACACACACACACACACACACACACACACACACATGCTTATTCATACACATGCGCACAACACAAAGACAAACGGATAGACAGAAAAGGAGAAATGTGCCTCACCTTGAATCAGAAGGTTTATAGGGGGGGGGGGGGGGAGTAAGTCAAAGACACGAGCTAAATTCCATCACCTTCACCTTCACTTGTCCCATGTTCCCCGCGGCAATGGGGGCACTGCTGAAGATTGTGCAACCAGCTGGTTCCATATAACTTGTGAAAATTGCCATGAAAACTTTTGCAAAAGTGTAATTAAAGTTAAAGTCTGTCCCGAGCCTAAGGCTCATCAGGCTGGTGCTTATCCCGGTTTCTGTGGCGTTAAGCGACTGAGAGTCATAGACTCCCCCTGGATAGGACACCAGTCTATCGCAGGGTTAACCTCCAACACAAGGTTGGTACCCCTTTTACACCTGGGTGGGGTGAGAAAATAGCCGTAAAGTGCCTTTTCTAAGGGCACAACGCCATAGCCGAAAGCTGGGATCGAACCCGCAACCTTTAGATTACGAGCCAACGCCCTAACCACTAGACTACAGCGGCGGCTAAAAGTGTAATGGTCATGTGTAATTGATAGCCTGGTCACGCAATTTCCATAGCCTTTAGCTAATGCTGCCAGGATGGAGTGAGTCACCAGAGGGAGGGATAGTGTTGTAGTTATAAAGCATAAACGTTTACCTTCCCGCGAGACTATAAACCGAGGTCCCGTTTGCGAACGCATGCAGAACATCTTGCGCACGCGTTAAAACCCATTCCGCTTTTCGGAAGAGTAATCCATTCTGTGCTGGTGGGAAGGGATGATAAAATTTACAAAATTGCATACACACGAGAATTGAATGTATATAAAAAAAAAAAAAAAAAAAGCACATGAGTGCTTATTCCATTATCCTTGAAATAAAAGAATTTTAAAAAAAAATTAATTAAATAAAACAAGCCACATAATCATTCAGAACTTCGTTAAAGTATCCGGATGTTTCTCCTGCAGGTGACATTAATTTCTATCAACTCTCACTCCTCTGAAAAAAAAAATTTTTAGACTGAAAACGGAGGTCCTGAGTGCAAAATGCACTCTGAATGTTCATGACTTGGTGTATATACACGTCAAAACAATATTCCAACTAGCTGTCATAGCGGAAAGTAATGACAGTAGAAGTGGAGGCGATGTGTGACAGGGATGAAACGAAGACATACAACAAGCAACGTGCTGTCTGAGAGGAGTCCGCTCTGCTGTGGTAAGTGTGCCACGATACGACACGACACGACACGACACGACACGACACAACACCGGCCTGAAAAGAAACAAAAACCCAGCACAGTGCAAAACTCAAAAGAAATAGATAAATGATTGATGGAAAAAACCCCCACCCAATAAATCAATGAATGGACCCCAAGCTCCGGTAAACTCACGTACACACGTCGAAAATGATCGAGCGATATTCCATAAATTTCTCTGTCTCTGTCTCTCTGTCTCTGTCTCTGTCTCTGTCTCTGTCTCTGTCCCCCCTCACCTCTACACCCCTCATCCTCACCTCTCATCTCTCCTCTCTCTACCTCCCTCTCCTCTCTCCTCCCACACACCACCACACACCAGCACAGCACACACACACACCCTCACACACACCACCACACACACACACACACACACGCCCACACACGCACTGTGCCACGCAAATGCACACACAGAGACGCGCGACACACGCAGCAGATGACAGCGCACAACAAGCCAACACACATCGCACACGCAAAGAGAGAGAGAGACAGAGACAGAGAGAAACAGGCCTGAAACAAGCGCACACTTAACGCAGAAGTATTAAGAAACATAGTAAAGGAGACAGACCCTGCAGCAAAACAAATACAACAACAAATACACAAAAAAACAAAACAAAGTACAAAGACAGAAAAGACATAAGCTCTGTCCAATCTAGGAGAATTATGCTGTTTTAGAGTCGGCAAGAGTTTGCAACAGATGGTCGCATTATAGACAAAATGCATTTCCTCTCTGATCAAATCATCTAAGTGTATTTTATTTATTTATTTATTTATTCTTTTATTTTGAGGATAATGGAATAAGCACTCATGTGCTTTTTTTTTTTACATCCAGTTCCCTTGTGTATGCAGTTTTGTAAATCTTGTCATCTTTCCCCACTGGCACACAATGGCTTACTCTTACGAAAAACGGAACAGGGTTTAACGTGTGCGCAAGATGTTCTGCGTGCGTTCGCACACGGGGCTTTGATTTATAGTCTCTTCGAGGAACTTTTGGGGAGAGTGGAGTCAGCACCGATGTTATTAACTCCAGTGGAAAATTCCTGGAGTTATCTATACACATACTGAATGTAACAGTTTTCGGTTTTAAGATGTCTCCGTGGAATTGGTTAAGTTTTGTTAAACGTTTTCCTTTTTTTTATAATCAATTTTTCTTTTCGTTTTGTGTAATATAGCCTCGTCAGGATGACAAGTTTTTGGATTACCAGACGAACGTTTTGTTGTGTAGCTTCAATTATTGTTACCCAGCTGTTACTCTGTGACATTCAATCAGGACATTTTCTTTTCGTGGAAAGTATTATTGAGTATTATGCATGACTTTACCTTGAATACACCAATAACATCTCTTCTCTCTCTATCTTCTCTCTCTCTCTTTTCTATCTCTCTCTTCTCTCTCTCATCTCTCTCTCTCTCTCTCTCTCTCTGTCTGTCTGTCTGTCTGTCTGTCTGTCTGTCTGTCTGTCTGTCTGTCTGTGTCTGTCTCTCTCTTTCTGTCTGTCTGTCTGTCTGTCTGTCTTCTTCTGCTCTCTCTTCTCTCTCTCTCTCTCTCTCTCTCTCTCTCTCTCTCTCTCTCGCATGCACGCACGCACGCACGCACGCACACACACGCGCATGCATACACACACATGCACGCACGCACGCCCACACACACACTCACACACGCAAAAGAGAGAGAGAAGAGAGAGAGACAGAGAGACAGAGAGACAGAGAGACTAGACAGACAGACCCGACAGACAGACAGACAGACAGGACAGAGAGATGTTATTGGTGTATTCAAGGTAAAGCATGCATAATACTCAATAATACTTTCCACGAAAAGAAAATGTTGTTCCACTTTTCGAAAGAGTAGGCCATTGTGTCCCCGGGAAGATTTACAAAACTGCAAACATACGGGGACTAGATGTAAAAAAGCACATGGGTGCTTATTCCATTATCCTCGATATAAAATGATGAAATAAATAAAATAAATAAATCAATAATCGACCGTTAAAACATCAGTGATATTCATCACCAAAATCAGCAGGTTGGCCAATATCAGGGCTGTCACACTCTTGTCACAATCATCAAAACATCATCGTTATGTAGGCATAGACGAAATGTGTGTGTGTGTGTGTGTGTGTGTGTGTGTGTGTGTGTGTGTGTGTGTGTGTGTGTGTGTGTGTGTGTGTGTGTGTGTGTGTGTTGTGTGTGTGTTTCAATACCTTTATTTGTTGTTGTTTCGATTAATCCCAAATAGTTCCCTCTTTTAAATAAAACATCCATGCTACTGTTTGAAACACTTACCTATTTACTTTTGATTAAAAATAAGACAGCATCTTGACAGGGGGGACAGGATGCCTAGTGATCAGAACATTGTGCTCGCAATTTGACGACCCGGGTTCGATTCCCGTTCGAGAGGATTTTTCTCCTGGAGTTAACATCACTGCTGACTCCACTCTTCCCAAAAGTCCTTCGGATGAGACTTTAAACCGAGGCCCCGTGTGCTAACGCACGCAGAACATCTTGTGCACAACGTTAAATCCTGTTCCGTTTTTCGTAAGAGTAGGCCATTGTGTGCCGGTGGGAACAGATGACAAAGATTTACAAAACTGCAAACACACGGGGACTGGATGTAAAAAAAAGCACATGAGTGTTTATTCCGTTATCCTCGATATAAAAGAATAAATAAATAAATAATGAATAAATAAATAAATAATAAAATACTGATAGTGATTGCTTAGTTGCGGGGCCAGACTAAGCCAGACACCCACCCGGGGTGGTGACCACCAAAATGTCCCTTGAAAACCTCTCCCATATACCCCCATCCCCAAGGCTTTGACACAAATCACCACGGGCACATAAGTGTATGAGAAACCAAGACAGGGGTTACAATTTTCCCCCTGTCACTGATGTGCAGTAAAGCAAAATGAAAAATAATATGATTTTTGATACACACGTTTCAGCGAAGATCTCAAGGAATGTGAAGAAGACAGTAAAAAAAAAGGTAAAGGTGTCCCATAACCTGTGTGGTCGTAGGGGAGCGAGGGTCAGAGACCTCAGCTTCTCTAGGGGGCCAGCATATTGAGGGCGGCGCCCATCTCCTCTCCCTCGCTGCTTTACCTTCCCTGACCCTAAAGAGGGCAGGTACCCATTTACAGCTGGGTGAACTGGGGGAACTGTACTGAAGCCAAGTCGCGCAAACGGTCACCCATCCAACTGGTAACCACGCTCCAAGCTGCTTAACCCTTGGCTGGGGGAAAGCGAGCACTCTGACCACTGATCTATTTCTCTAATAGTTTTTCAGTGTAATATAGACTATGAGAAAAAGGCATGGGGGTAGAAAGGTCAGGATACCAAAGCACAAATCTTTTGTGTGTGTACATAGTATTACTATGTACAGAACACTGAATTCAAGGATAGCAATTACCTAAAACCAAGCGCCTGTGGCCAGGGCTCTGGTAACTGGGTTTTTTTTCTTGGCTCACGATACAATTGTGTGAAACCAAGTGCCTGTGACCGGCGCTGTAATACGCCTAGCTGAAGGTGTGGGTTTTATATTCCTGGGCTCACAATACAATTATGTAAAACCAGGTGCCTGTGGACAATGCTTCGATAGCTGGGCTGTTTAGACATTTTTTGTTGGGTTCTTTTTTTTTCTTGACTAATGCATATCCGGAACCGTTTTTTTCTTTTTTTTATCTGTTGACGTTCGAAAATTCCTGGTTTACCTAGGACAGAGCACACACCCTGTCAGTACAAAATTGTAAACCCTGATCTTAGAAAGAAAAATACCGCCTGCTATGTAAGCCTGTGTCACACAGTTTTCAAATGGGTCTGAATAGAAACAGGAGGACATTAAGATTTATTTTCAGACAGGAACTCGCGTTTGTGGCTGGAGTAGTGACTGTGCCGGTGTGTGAATGATTTAGGTGTCCGGGTTTGGTGTCAGTTACTGCCTGTCTCCTTGTGGCCTGGTAGTCTGTCCAGTGATCAACACACGTTGAATTGAAGGTAGGCCCAAAGTTTCAGTCAGTATTGATTTGACCGTCAAGTGTGTGTGTATGTGTGTGTGTGTTGTTGTTGTTGTTATTGTTCTGTTGCTGTGTGTGTGTGTTGAGTGAGTGATGTGATGTGAGTGAGTGAGTGAGTGTGTGTGTGTGTGTGTGTGTGTGTGTGTGTGTGGTGTGCGTGCGTGGTGCGTGTGTGTGTGTGTGTGTGTGTGTGTGTGTGTGTGTGTGTGTGTGTTCTGAGACTTTTGCTATCTTAGTGTTTGACACTCTCTCTTAGACTGTCTGTCTCTGTCTGTCTCTGTCTCTCTCTTTGTCTTGTCTCTCTGTCTCTGTCTCTCTGTCTCTCTGTTCTGGTCTGTCTGTCTGTCTGTCTGTCTGTCTGTCTGTCTGTCTGTCTGTCTGTCTGTCTGTCTCTCTCTCTCTCTCTCTCTCTCTCTCTCTCTCTCTCTCTCTCTCTCTCTCTCTCCTCTCTCTCTCTCTCTGTGTAATAGCGTGCTTTTAAAAAAAGAAAAACCCTCTTACAATCTTTGTTTAAAAAACTTTACTTCTCTTTAGTTTTATAAGGCGCTGTATAAAAAAAGCAACTGTTGCAGTGATATTATGATATAACCATAATCATAACACTAGAACTTGATTTATTACTGCACTTTACTTTGAAAAAAAAAAAACCAACATAGAGAATCTCACACTACAGGACGCGCGTATAGTGATAAAAAAGAAACTTCGACATCAAAAACCTATTTACATTAATTGTACGACGTTTAAAAAAAAAAACACCCTCTATTGCATTTATTGTCATGCATACTATACTCTTTCCATCACACAGAAGATCGTGTGCATATATTAAAATCCGTTCCGCTTTTCGGAAGAGTAGGCCGTTGTGTGCCGGTGGGAATGGATGACAACATTTACAAAATTACATACACACGGGGACTACATGTAAATAAATAAAAATAATAGCACGTGAGTGCTTATTCCATTATCCTCGAAATAAAAAAAAAGTAAATAAAAATGAAAATAAAATAAACGCAACATTGATTCATTCACTACAAACATCGCCATGATAACTAAACATTACTTGGCGTTGCCAGTCAACCAACCGCTAGGCATGGAAACCTTGTTTATGAAGCGCTTGTGTAATAATAGATCGATCATTCAAGCCCATCCCTTATTTCCACTGGCCTTTTTCAATTTCTTGATCATCTTAGCATCAATCATCGTCGTCATCTTCTTCTCCTTCTCACGCGTGATGTCAGTTCGGTTCAAAACTCTTGCCCCTTGGGGTTATTAGGCGTTTGGAAACGCATGGGTGATCTCTCTCTCTCTCTCTCTCTTCTCTTCTCTCTCTCTCTCTCTCTCTCTCTCTCTCTCTCTCAGTCGGTGTTTTGCTGTGTCATTGCACGACAAAACTGCCGGTGTGATAGGCTAGGGCCTACCCATACCAGTACCAAAACCGTTACTGTCTCACTAAACACAGACATCCATGTGTTGAATAATAGGTATTGTATACCACTTTAAATCTCGGCAGATTCTCTTGCTTGAACTCTTCGAGGTTGTCTTCCTTAAGGGAGAGCGCGTCGCCGCAAAAGCAGCGCCACTCATTTTTTAAAAAATTTCTGTGTTCCTGTCAGCACGTGTATGGTATACAACCGCCACTGTGTGTTATGAGGCAGTTAGTGATCTTTCCGTTTCGTTACGTTTGAGTGGCTCAGCTTTGGAGGTGGTTGTGTGTCGATGTAAACGCCACAGTGTTGGAAGGATCGAGCAGTTGGCGAGGAGGGAGAGAGAGAGGTATGGGGATGTGGTTATTCTGTCTTGTTGGTGGAGTGGAGTGGGAATTGTCAGTTGACGCTGATCTTCCTGTATGTTGTGTTGTGGGATGTTGTAATGGTGAATGTGGTGATGATGTTTTGCTTGTATGTGTTGTATGTATGTAGTGTGTGTGTGTATGTGTTGTTGTTGTGTGTTGTATGTTGTGTGTATGTTCAAGTCTTGTGTGTGTGTGTGTGTGTGTGTGTGTGTGTGTGTGGTGTGTGTGTTGTGTGTGTGTGTGTGTTGCTGGTGGTGATTGAAAACTGAAAAGTAGTATGATATTTGTAGTATCAAGATATATGTATGATTTGTATGTTATGTATGTATGTATTTTTGATATTTTGTATGCATGTAATTGTATGTATTATGTGTATGTTGGAGTGCTGTGTGTGTGTGTGTGTGTGTGTTGTGTGTGTGTGTGTGTGTGTGTGTGTGTGTGTGTGTGCGTCGTGTGGGTGGTGTGAGACAGAGAAGTACAGAGAGATGAAAACTATGTAGATTTGTTGTGTGGCGTACAAGCCTATCTAAAAAAAATTGTATCCTAGTATACCACACATTGTCTGTATTCGATTTGTTTTGTTTGTGTTGATGATGTGTGTGTGTGTGATGATGATGTGTGATGATGTGTGTGTGTGATGTGTGTGTGTGCTGTGCGACATGCGCGTGAGCATGCTGGTGAGCGTGTGGGACGCGACAGAAAGTTTAAAAGATGAACACTTCGTTTTTATTGGTGACAGATTAAACGTCTCATTAACAATTTCCGTGACCAACTTGATACTGACGTCACTTTTTTTTTTATATTTATTGACTGCAGTTTTATTTAAAATGAAAAGCGAACTGGATGTGATCACAACACATGAAATGAAAATGTTCATAGCGTGAAAAATAACTCAGACATGACAACAAAGTTTTTGCTATAACTCTGGATACAAAATATTGTCAGTTCTTCTGAAATCGGAGCAGGGTTGCCTCTTTGACAAGATTTTTTTTTCTTTTCTTTTATCCATACCTCTGTTTGATTGAAAAGAAGCATACATTCAAACTTCTTTCTTTATTTTTTTAAATTTTATTTTTTATATCGAGGATAATGGAATAATCACTCATGTACTTTTTTACATCCAGTCCCCTAGTGTACGCATTTTTGTAATCTTGTCACCTGTTCCCACTGGCACACAATGGCCTACTCTTACGAAAAGCGGAACAGGAAATGTAGTGTGCGCAAGATGTTCTGCGTGCGTTCGCACACGGGGCCTCGGTTTACAGTCTCATCCAAAGGACTTTTGGGGGAGAGTGGAGTCAGCACTGATGTTAACTCCAGGGGGAAAAATACCCTCGAACGGGAATCGAACCAGGGTCGTCAAATTGAGAGCGCAATGTTCTGACCACTAGGCTATCCCGTCCCCCCTTATAGGCTATCCCGCCCCCCCCCCCCCCTCTCCCTCATCCAGCGTGTGTTTTAAATATCACACTACAAGTCACGAGTGATTTGCAAGTGGACTGTATGAGTCAGAAGAGAATATATTCTAGGTTAGCCCTCAGGGTATTCGGCTGGAGACGGTGCAATAAAAACCGAAGTGTCAGTTATTCATTCTCCTCTGAATGCATCTCTGAACCTCATCCCCATCTTCAGCCTACTGTATCACTCACATCTGCGTGTCTCTCTTATGGTAAAGTTTTAAATTGACGATGATGATCATCGTTATCGTCGTTTTCATTTATGCTTGTTTGCAAGCATTTACTCGTGCGTAAGCTTATGTAGGTGATTTTTTCTTTGTGTAAAATAGAATATTTTACTATATAGTACTTCACGCAAACATAAAGTAAGGACACACAAGCGCGCGCACACACACACCACATAACACACACACTACAACCCCCTCACACACACACACACACACACACACACACACACACACACACACACACACACCACCACCACACACACCACCACCACCACCACCACCACCACCACCCACACCACACCACACACCAACACACACACACACACACACACACACACACACACACACACACACACACACACACACACACATGACACCACCACACTACACCACACGCTCCTCTCTCTCTCCTCTCTCTCTCTCTCTCTCTCTCTCTCTCTCTCTCTCTCTCTCTCTCTCTCTCTCTCTCTCTCTCTCTCCTCTCTCTTCTCTCTGTTTTTGTCTGTCTGTGTGTTGTGTGTGTGTGTGTGTGTGTGTGTGTGTGTGTGTGTGTGTGTGTGTGTGTGTGTGTGTGTGCGTGCGCGCGTGTGTGCGTGTGTGTGACCGCGTGCGTGCTGGGGGCATTGAAATAGATCCTTCAAAATAGTCTCTAAAATGTCCTCTTCGCTTACTGCTTTTTATACGACATCTACCGTGAATTACTTTTTAACTGAAGATCAATGTGATGTATGTATGCTTTTGTGCCCTTTGTAGTAACATCAAACGTTTTCATATTCAGGGTGTCACAGGTAACTAGATCTAGCTACTTTTTTTTCAGAAGGACCGCACTGGTCCGGAAAGTACAGTTTATGTTATGAGATATTCTGGTGTGTGTGTGTGTGTGTGTGTGTGTGTGTTTGTGTGTGTGTGTTGTGTGTGTGTGTGTGTGTGTGTGTGTGTGTGTGTTTCTGTGCGTGTTGTGTGTGTGTGCGTTGTGTGTGTGTGTGTGTGTGTGTGTGTGTGTGTGTGTGTGTGTGTGTGTGTGTGTGTGTGTGTGTATGTGTGTGTGTGTGGTGTGTGTGTGTGTGTGTGGTGCTATTTTTATTTGTTATTTTTTGTTATTTTATTCTTTTATATCGAGGATAATGGAATAAGTACTCGTGTGTTTTTTAACATCCAGTCCCCGTGTGTATGCAGTTTTGTCAATTTTGTTATCTGTTCCCGCCGGCACACGATGGCCTACTACTTCGAAAATCGGAACAAGATTTAACGTGTGCGCAAGATGTTCTTTTTCAAGATGTTCTGTTCTGTGTGTGTGTGTGTGTGTGTGTGTGTGTGTGTGGTGTGTGTGTGTGTGTGTGTGTGTGTGTGTGTGTGTGTGTGTGTGTGTGTGTGTGTGTGTTTTTAACTGTGTGTGTCTGTGTCTTGTGTGTCTCTGTGTGTGGGGGGGGTGGATGTGTGTGTGTGTGTGTGTGTGTGTGTGTGTGTGTGTGTGTGTGTGTGTGTGGTGTGTGTGTGTGTGTGTGTGTGCACGCGCACGTGTGTGTATGGTTGCCATGAAGTCTTACACGATGTATGTATGTGTTCTTCTCAGGACCCTGTGAAGGAACAGAATGTGCGATAACAGCACAAGTCAGGAGGCTGGTATTTTCATCCATTGTACTTGATTAGAGTCAGCACCATATCTTCATAATGAGTGTGTGTCTTCGTTTTAACGTCTATCCACTAAAAAGTGATTTTATAATGACTCTGTGTGTGTGTGTGTTTGTGTGTGTGTGTTTGTACGTGTGTATGTGTGCGCGTGCGTGCGTATGTGTGTGTATGTGTGCATGCGCGTGCTCGCGCGTGTACGTTCATTTTTTCCTGTTACTCCAGATGAGGATGGCAGCAGAGCAGAGTGCAGGCACATTACAAAGACGAGGAGTGAACACAAACAGAGTTCATGACCGACATCCTCCCCAGTCCTCCAGCCCACGACACCATCAACACTCCGCTCCGCTGGCCAACGGAGACCACGTCCCCGCCAGCAACGGAGATGACGTCAACAGAGATGACGTCCCCGCCAGCAAAGGAGATGACGTCAACGGAGACCACGTCCCCGCCAGCCCCCCCACACCCAAACCTCTACAGGACCACGCCACCCTGACTCACCGCCAGGTGGACTTCATGTTCGTGGAGCCTACATCCTGGGCGGGTACCGTCAGCCCCACCAGCCCTGGAGATACTACCTGCTGAGCGCCCTGTGGCTGCACAACGAGACCCTCAACGTGTGGACCCATCTCTGGGCTGCCTGTGCGTGCTGACTCGCGCCGTTGTTTCTGGGGCAAGAGCTGGACGGGTTCCGTGATCCCCGCAGCGTCCCGTGCTGGGGTTCGTTCTAGGCTGTGTCCTGAATAACCTGTCAGTTCTCTGGCTCATCTTCTTCACTCTAAATCCGCGCGTCACCACTACGTTCTCTACTTCATGGATTATGCCGGGATTACTTTCTACAATCTTGGAACTCTATCGGTTCCATGTATTCTTGTTCTCACCCTGTGGTGTTCGCTCAGTTGAAGAGCGTCTACCTGCCTATCATGACCACTTGAGTTGGTTGTCTTTTCTAGCTGCGTGCTGGCTCGGCTTCGCTTCAAGGGTCACTTCAGCCTGAGGCGGAAGGTGATCATGGTGTCGGTGTTCCTCAGCAAGGCTTTCTTCATCGCCTGGCCGCTGGCAGGCCGCTACCTGGACTGTGTGCAGGATCCGCGCTGTTCTCTGGCCTCGCTGAATCACATCACCATCGTCTTCGCCTTCTTCGCTCTGGACGGTCTCTGCTTTCTGGCTCATGCCCCGGAGCGCTGGTGGCCGGGTAAGATGCTGCTACATCTCTCTCTTGCCTGTGAAAGCATACTACTTTCTAACCGAATCTGTGCAGGTGCTTCTTTCTTTCGATCACAACTGGCATCTTATTTTTTCTTTCTTTCTTTTTTTTTCTTTCTTTTATATCGAGGATAATGGAATAAGCACTCATGTGCTTTTTTTATCCAGTCCCCGTGTGTATGCAGTTTTGTAAATCTTGTTATCTGTTCCCACGGGCACACAATGGCCTACAATGGTCTTTAATAATTTGTATACCAGTTTATGTCATAGCAGATTTCTCTGCGTGAAAATCGGGATAGATATCCTTAAAATCCACAAACACAATGCCTCGGTTCGAACCTGTGACTTGAGAACTATCGTGATTAGGAACCCGACACTCTGTCTATTCACTTCGTGAAGTACTTTTTCGTTGTGGATGGGAGGGGTGGTGGGGTGGGGGTGGGGGGCTCAGACTAAGGCTGTGCTATGGTTTTATTGGCTTACCAGAGGTTGTGGATTAATTGGATATTTAATTAATCTGAGATGTATATGATAAGACGTTACAATGCAGCACAGAAGCAATCAACAGTATAGTGCAGTGTTATTGAGAAAGGCACAATGTAACACATGCATTATATATATATATATATATATATATATATTTATATATATATATATATATATATATATATATATATATATATATATTATATGTATGTATGTATGTATGTATGTATGTATGTATGTATGTATGTTTATGCATGTATTATGTATATGTATATATAATTATGTACATACATACATATACATACATATATACATACATACATATAATACATACTAATAATCATACATACTATACATACATACTATATACATACATACATATATATATAATAATAATAACTGACGCATGGAGCAGTAAAAGAATGGAGATACGATACACACAGAAAGCGAAACACGAACCAAGTGTAATGCAAAATAACATACAATCCACAAAAAAATGCACCCAAGAAATGCAACTAAGGTCTACAGGTCACATTTTCAGGGCGACACTGTAAGCTTATAAACCCAATGAATGCAATTTTCACATTAAAGAATATGGAGAAACCTAGTACAATGTGACAAAAGCTGCCATCAGATATTGCAAGTTGGCTAGTAATGCAGAACGTAACAAAAACAAAAGTCTTGATCTACAATTTTTGAATGAAACCAACACCGACGCAACAGCTGTTAGTGTCTGTCGTGGTTTTATTAATATCTTTCGCCAAGGTTATGAACACGATAACAAAAAAGAGAACAGCTGCGAGTAAGTAGACGTGTTAATAGTATCAGTAATATTGTCGGGTTTTCTTTTTTATGGCTTTTTTTTCTTTTAAAAAAACAACAAACAAGCAAGCCGTCACATTCATTTAAATTCTGTCTGAGGCTTGATTAGAATAATATTTATCCTATGTTGGTTTTTTGTTTTGTTTTGTACTCTGTTTTTGCTTCTTTTTTTTGTTTTTTAAATTTTTTTTGCTGTTTTTGTTTTGTTTTGGGGAGTGGAGTTGCTTTGTTTTGGGTTTTCTTGCTTTTTTTTGCTTTTTTTTTAAGGGGGGGGGGGGGGGGAGTCCTCCACTAGATCTCCGAGTTTAACAATGGTGAAATATTTACGAATGCAACCGTTTAGCCACCTTAAGGTAGCTGCATTTTGATTTCGGGGACGTGTAATTGCCATACATTTTCTAAAGTGTGGACACTTGTTTTAATGATTATTGGAGGGGGGTTCTCTGTAAAGTTTTGCAGAGGTTTTAAGGGCCGAGGAAATGAATAAAACAAGCACTATGAAAAGTGTTCCTTTAAAAACCACTGTGAAAAATTCTTTTAAAACTACTGTGAAAAAAGTTATTCCGTTACAAACTTAAATCACAAACATATTATCATCATTGGAAAATGGATAGCTAAGTGGTCAGAGCGCTTGCTTTCCCCAAGTCAAGCAGCGTCGAGCGTGGATTACCAATTGGACGGGTGGCCATTTGCGCGCCCTGGTTCAGTACAGTTCCCCAGTTCACCCAGCTGTAAATGTGTACCTGCCCTCTTTAGGGTTTGGAAGGTAAAGCAGCGAGGGAGAGATGGGCCCGCCCTCAACATTCTGGCCCCTAGAGAAGCTGAGGTCTCTGATGCTCGCTCCCTATGACCGGCCAGGGTTATGGGACACCATCAACCTTTTTTTTTTCTTTTTTTACCTTTTCCTGTGATTGCCATACCATACCTTTATCATATTTACACTAAATCATTTTTCATAGCAGCACAAATCCAACATCACTCAGTCTATATTTAGCGCGCCTTTTCCGTTTTACATTATAGTCCAAGTGTGGTCAGTTCTGCTATAATTAGAACCAGCTGGCCCTCATCTGGGCTGGGATGAGATTGAAGTAATTAGCAGCTGAGAGGGCTGAAAGTGGGGGGGGGGGGAAGAACTGAAAGCTGTGTTTTGGCTGTAATAACCTCCCCCCCCCCTTAGCAAAAAAAAAAAAACAAAACCCAAACAATATTACTGAAATCCTCCAACTCTCACTCTCTCTTCTCCCCATCAGGTAAATTCGACATATGGGGTCACGGTCACCAATGGTTTCACGTCTGCACGGTCGTGACGCAGCAGCTGCAACTGCACGCGCTACACGTGGACCTGGTGAGTCTGCAGCGAGGGCATCACGCGGCCTCCTCCCTGGACGGCCTCAGCATGCTGGGCTTCTTCCTGGGGCTGGGGCTGGCCAACGCCCTGAGTGTGCGGGCCTCAGCTCTGCCGTGGACCAGAAGGTGGCGGAGATGCATGGGCAGGTGTGGGAAGGTGGGGAGCACCTGCATCTGCAGTGAAAGATTGGGGTGGGTTGGGGTTGGGTTGTGGGTGGGGTTGGGTGGGTTTGGGGTGGGGTGGAGTGGGGGTGGGTTGGGGTGGGGTTGGGTTGGGGTGGGGTTGAGGGGGGGGGTTGGGGTTGTTTTGGAGGATGGGGGTGTGGGGGGGGGCTGTATGTGTGTCTGTGTGTGTGTGTGTGAGAGAGAGAGAGACAGAGACAGAGAGAGGGAAATAGGTGTGTGTGTGTGTGTGTGTGCGCGTGCGTGCGTGTGTGTGGTTGTTTGTTTGTGTGTGTGTGTGTGTGTGTGTGTGTGTGTTGTGTGTGTGGTGTGTGTGTGTGTGTGTGTTAGTTTTTAGTTAAACATCCTTCCACTAAATAGATATATTAGACGTGTGTGTGTGTGTGTGTGTGTGTGTGTGTGTGTGTGTGTGTGTGTGTGTGTGTGTGTGTGCGCGTGTTTGTGTGCGCGTGTTTGTGTTTGTGTGTGTTCTTGTATGTGTATGTGTAGTGTGTGTGCATGCATATAATATATGTTCATGAGTGCTCGTGCGTGCGTATGTATGTGCGTGTATGAGCGCGCGTGCCGGTGCGCGTGTGTATCCTCTTTTGTAAGGTATACATTTGCGTGACGTGTGCGGTTATGACAAGCAAAACAAAAACAAAACAAAAATGGCTCTATGACTCGCGACAAAAAAACCCAAAAAAACCACAAAAAAATAACCAACAGCCA
>CM060322.1:13524588-13529588 GCA_030674155.1 Stramonita haemastoma | reverse complement strand
AAGGTCTAGTGGATGGGAAGGGGGGGGGGGGGGGGGGGCAGTAAAATTCGGGTTTAAATGGGAATTGAACACACACTTGTAGTTTTCTAGGTGGTGGTGTGACATGTAGCCCACCACCCCTGGAGGGGGTTGGGGGTGGGGGGATTGTAGATGTGTTGCTGTGGTTGCAGGGTCCATAAACGGTTTTCGGCGCTGAACCCTATAGCAGTTCTGCACGACAAGAATGCCAAGCTGCCCTTCGAGGTGGTCAAAGAACTACCAGAACTCAAGGTGAAGGAATCCCAGATTATTAGAACTATGTGTACGCCCCTTGGGGCGGGATATCTCAGTGGTCAGAGCGCTCGCTTTCCCAAGTCAAGTTAAGCAGCGTCGAGCGTGGTATGCCAGTTGGATGGGTGACCGTTTGCGCGCCTTGGCTTCAGTACAGTTCCCCCCCCCCCCTCCCCCGGTTCACCCAACTGTAAATGGGTACCTGCCCTCTTTAGGGTCAGGGAGGGTAAAGCAGCGAAGGAGAGGAGAAGGGCGCCGCCCTCAATATGCTGGCCCCCTAGAGAAGCTGAGGTTTCTGATGCCTCGCTCCAACACGACCACCTAGGTTGTGAGACACCTTTACCTTTACCTTTGCCTTACCTTTCACGCTTCTCTTTGCCTATGTCGGCCGTCCAGTGTGTATATCTAAATCTGCAATTTTTGGTGTGTATGTGTGGTGTGGTGTGGTGTGGTGGTGGTGTGTGTGTGTGTGTGTGTTGTGTGTGTTGTGTATTTGTGTGTGTGTGTGTGTGTGTGTGTGTGTGTGTGTGTGTGTGTGTGTGTGTGTGTGTGTGTGTGTGTGTGTGTGTGTGTGTGTGGTGTGTGTGTGTGTGTGTATGTGTGTCTGTGTCTGTGTGTCTGTTCTGTGTGTGTGTTCACATAATATCAGGAAGATTTCTTTTTTTTCTTCACTGGAACACTTATGACCCTATTTCTGAGATAAGTGTCTAACACTGTGTTACGTATATTTCAAGCTTTGATACCATTTGTTCAGTACAGGCAAATGTCGAAGAGTTGAAGACAATGTTCTTTGTTTCTCTGAAAATTCCACAACGTTTGTTAAGCCAGCAGTGAAATTATCGGCACAAGGCAGACTTTTAGGGGAAGTAATCTGCCCCATTAAAGATGATTCATTCTGTATATGTGTAGTCTCCCTTGTAACTATGGGTAGTATTAATTCATCTGTTACGTTCCACACACAGACACACACAGACAACACACACACGCACGCACGCACGCACGCACGCACGCACGCACGCACGCACACACACACACACACACACACACACACACACACACACACACATCTTTTACGTTACACAAAGAAAGGCCAATCCCTTCAGGAGCCAGATCATGAATCCCTTTCTTCCCTTCTTTCTGTTCTTTCCCCGGAAAGTCCAATCCCTTCAGGACCAGATCATGAAATCCCCTTCTTCCCCCTTTCCGTTCTTTCCCCGGGAAAGGCCAATCCTTTCCAGGACCAGATCATAGAAGATCCCCTTTCTGTTCTTTCTTCCCGGAAAGGCCAATCCTTTCCAGGAACCAGATCATGAAGATCCCTCTTTCGTTTCTTTCCCGGAAAGGCAACCTTTCAGAAACTGAAGATCCCCTTTCTTTCTGTTCTTCTCCCGGGAAAGGCCAACCCCTTTCAGGGACCAGATCATGAAGATCTTCTCCTCCTCGGGGACGGCTGACGTTTGAGGACCTGCTGGACATGATGTCAGTGTTCAGTGACCGTGCCCCTCAGTCCGTTAAAGTGGAGTACGCCTTCAGGATCTATGGTGAAAGGAGGAGGACGGTGTGGTGGTGGTGGTTGTGGTGGTGGTAATGATGATGATAGATGATGATGGTAGTGGTGGTGGTGGTGGTGGTGGTGGTGTGTGATGATGATGATGATGATGATGATGATGATGATGATGTGGTGGTGGTGATGGTGATGGTGCTGGTGACGACGATGATGGTGCTGGTGGTGTGAGACGACGACGACGACGACGACATCGACGATGATGATGATGACGACGAAGACGACGACGATAATGAGGACGAGGAAGATGAGGAGGAGAGGTGCAGGAGAATGATGACGACGACGATGACGATGACAACGGTGGATGGTGGTGGTGGTATGATGATGATGATGGTGGTGGTGGTGGCGATGATGACGATGAGATGACGACGACGACGATGATGATGATGAATAGACGACGACGACGATGATGAAGATGATAATGATGATGATAAGATGACGATGACGATGATAGAGTGATATAATGGTGATGAAATGAGGAGGAGGACAATGATGATGAAAAGGAATAGCCCAATGGTTTATACAGAATACATCTCGTGGTCTGACAGCGTTGGAAAGCACGGGTTCAAATCTCCACAGATTTATCTAGTTTCTGTGGTGTGTGTGTGTGTGTGTGTGTGTGTGTGTGTGTGTGCGTGCGTGCGTGCGTGCGTGCGTGCGTGCGTGCGTGCGTGTGTGTGTGTGTGTGTGTGGTGTGTGTGTGTGTGTGTGATGCGCTGTGTGTGTGTGTGTGTGTGTGTGTGTGTGTGTGTGTGTGTGTGTGTGTGTGTGTGTTTTGGTGTGTGTGTTATGTTGTGTGTGTGTGTGTGTGTGTGTGTGTGTGTGTGTGTGTGTGTGTGTGTGTGTGTGTGTGTGTGTGATGCGCCTGAGTGTGTGTGTGTGTGTGTGTGTGTGTGTGTGTGTGTGTGTGTGTGTGTGTGTGTGTGTGTGTGTGTGATGTGTGGTATGTGCTGGTATGTGTGTGTGTATGTGTGTGTGTGTGTGGGGGGGGCGCACGCGCGCGTCGTGCGTTTATGCATGTGCGAGTGTATGCATGCGATTATGTGTGTGTTGTGGTGTGGTGTGTGGTGTGTGTGTGTGTGTGCTCGCGCACGCGCACGCGCGTGTGTCTGTGTGTGTATGTGTGTGTTTTATTTATTTATTTATTTATTTTATATCGATGCTTTTTTACGTCCAGTCCCCGTGTGTATGCAGTTTTTGTAAATCTTGCCATCTGTTCCCACCGGCACACGATGTGAGTGCACGCGCGTTTATGCATCTGTGCATGCATGTGTGTGTATGTGTGCGTGCGTGTGTGTGCGCTCGCGCGCGCGGCGCGCGTGTATGTGTGTACGTGTGTAGATTTTGATGGTGACGACCTGATCAACGGGAATGACCTGAAGGAGATGATCAGCAGACTGACTGGGGAGGACAACGAGCTGACAGAGGAGCAGATGAGACAGCTCATTGACAACGTCAGTACATACTTGTCTGGCTGGCTGGCTGGCTGGCTGGCTGGCTGGCTGGCTGGCTAGCTAGCTGGCTGGCTGGCTGGCTGGCTGGCTGGCTGTGTGTGTCTCTGTCTGTCTGTCTGAATGTCTGTCTGTCTGTTTGTCTGTCTGTCTGATTGAGGGGCAGATGAGACAGCTGATTGATAACGTCTGTCTGTCTGTCTGTCTGTCTGCCTGTCTGCCTGTCTGTCTGTCTGCCTGTCTGTCTGTCTGCCTGTCTGTCTTTCTATCTGCCTGTCTGTCTGTCTGTCTATCTGTCTGCCTGTCTGTATGTCTGTTTGTCTATCTGTCTTTCTGTCTGATTGAGGAGCAGATGAGACAACTGATTGACATCTCCAGCACCCGCCTGTCTGTCTTTCTGTGTCTCTGTCTGTCTATCTGTCCTGTCTGTCTGTGTTTCTGTCTGTCTGTGTCAGAGAGAGAGGAGAGACAGACAGACAGACAGAGACAGACAAATAGACAGACAGACAGGCAGAAAGACAGACAGGCAAACAGACAGACAGACAGAAACAAAGAGAGAATTTTTTTTTTTAATATTAAAAAAAAGAGATGTCGGGTCACATCTTGATGTGACACCATAGTGTGTTGAAGAAGCACACAGCATAATTATTATCCATGGCAATGTTCTTCAAGGGCTGTTAAATTAATGTTGTGCCACTCTGCCCCTCTAGATACTGGACGAGACGGACCTGGACGATGATGATGCCCTGTCCTTCGCTGAGTTTGAACACGTGCTCCTCAAGGCTCCAGACTTCGTCACGTGCGTTTCGTGTCCGTCTGTGCTGTGCTGTGCTGTGTTTTCCTGTGCTGTGTTTTGCTGTGTGCTGTGCTGTGTGCTGTGCTGTGTTGTTGTGGTGTGTTGTGGCTGTGATGTGATGTGTTGTGTTGTGCTGTGTTGTGTTGGGATGTGCTGTGATGTGATGTGATGTGCTGTGTTGGGCTGTGCTGTTGTGCTGTGTTGTGTTTTGTTGTGCTGTGCTGTGCTGTGCTGTTGTGTGCTGTGCTGTGTTGGGTTGGGTTGTGCTGTGATGTGCTGTGCTGTGTTGTGACGTGTTGTGTTGTGATGTGCTGTTATGTGATGTGATGTGCTGTGCTGTACTGTTGTGGTTAGATGTGCGTGCCATGATCAAGCGGCCATTTCCCATATAGAAACTTGTCATTGTTGCTGTGTTGTTGTTGTTTTATTGTTATTGTTGTTGCTGCTGCTGCTGTTGCTGCTGCTGCTGTTGTTGTTGCGAGACAGCGACAGAGGGACACAGAAAGACAGACAGAGACAGACACAGAGAGAATGAATGAATGAATAATCTTTATTTTTCAAGGGTAACAGAGTAAGTAAGCATTACATACTTTTTTTCATCCGGCCCTTGCCCTGATCAGGGAATAAAGCTAAGAAACCCCCTCCCTACCCCTATATACCAGCATCACCACCACCAGCAGTTCAAACAATATCTTAAAAAAAGAAAACAGAATACATTCAACAAAACGCGTCATCCCAACTGGATACACTGATAATTATTTAAACAAAAAATAACATAGCAAAAAACATTTTAAAAATAGCAAATATTCAGGACCATGAACCAGAAGGCATTACAAATATATAATGCGTGAGTGTGTGAGTGTGTGTGTGTGTGTGTGCGTGTGTGCGTGTGTGCGTGTGTGCGTGTGTGTGTGTGTGT
>CM060322.1:13507088-13509588 GCA_030674155.1 Stramonita haemastoma | reverse complement strand
TGCTTTACGATCCTGTGTGGCTAGTAGGAGGTGTTGCAGGGGTTGGGCGGTCCAGTCTTTGATGTTGTCAACCCATGATTTCTTTTGGCGGCCTCTTCTTCTCTTGCCCTCGACTGTTCCTTGCAGGATGGTTTTTGCTGTAGGGTGTTGTGTCTTGTGGTGTGACCAAACCACATCAGCTTTCTCCTCTTTATGGTGGAGAGCAAAGGCTCTTGGGGGCCCACACGCTTTTTGATTTCTTCTTTCACATAGTTATTGGTCTTGTGTTCTTTGTATGATATTTTGAGGAGTCTTCTGTGGCACTTGTTCTCGAATGCTTGGATTCTCCTCTCTAACTCTGCTGTCAGAGTCCATGATTCACAGCCATATAGGAGGATAGATATCACGAGGGATTTGTAAAGGTGGTATTTGGTGCAGAAGCTGATGTTGTTGCTTCTGATGATCTTCTCGAGTCTGACTAGAGCAGATGTTGCTGTTGCAATGCGAGCTTTCACTTCATTGTTTGATGTGCCATCTTTTGTTAGGATGGAGCCTAAGTATTTGAATTGGCTCACCTCTTCTAGTGTTTCTCCATTCATCTTTATTTCCGTGATGTCATTACTCGCGCTGTTGACCATGATCTTTGATTTCTCTGTACTGACCTCCATGCCGTATGCGCTCGCTCGATCTGTTAAATTGTCTGTGAGGATTTGCAGTTCTTGTTTGCTGCTGCCCATGAGGTCAATGTCATCTGCAAATCTGAGGTTGCAAAGGGGTCTTCCACCAATGGAGATGGAAGTGTGGTGGTTTTGCAGTGTCTCTGTCATGATGTTTTCGAGGAAGAGGTTGAAGAGTACAGGTGAGAGAAGGCAGCCCTGGCGAACCCCAACCGTGGTCTTGAAGAACTCGCCCACGTGATTATTCATAAAAACTGCACTTTCTGCGTTCTCGTACAGAGCTTTGATGACTTCAATTAGACAGCTGTCAATGTTGAAGTGCCTGAGTACTTGCCAGAGGCCGTCATGCCATACCCTGTCAAAGGCCTTTTTGAAGTCTATGAAATTGTGGTACAAGTCTTTTTGGTGTTGGAGATGCTTCTCTATCAGAATTCTCAGATTGAAAATTTGTTCCATTGTGCTGCGTTTTGGTCTAAAGCCCGCTTGTTCTTCTGCCAGGAGTTTTTCCGCTTGGTTTTTCAGTCTGTTGAGGACTACCTGCAGCATGATCTTGCTAGGATGACTTATGAGACTGATGGTTCTGTAGTTCTGGCATTGTTTGAGGTTTCCTTTCTTTGGCAGGGGTATTACAAGAGACTGTGTCCATTCTTTTGGCCATTCTTTGGTGTCGTGGATCTTCTGACAAAGTTCTGTGAATCGCCTTGCTGTTTCATTCCCTCCATTTTTTATGAGTTCAGCTGGGATGTTATCGATTCCAGGGGACTTCCCCTTCTTCAATTGTCTAATAGCTGCATCTACTTCACACCTTAGTATTGGTGGGTCTTTATCTTGGTGTTCAGGGGGGTTGTCAGAAACTATGTTGGTATCTGGGCGTAGTGGGTAGTTGTACAATCCCTCACAGTATTCTGTCCAGCGTTGGAGGATGGCATTGTTTTCCGTTAAAAGATTTCCTTCTTTGTCTTCAATAACAGAGGCTTTAGGCTGTGTGGTTTTCGTTAGTGCTTTCAAAGTGTCGTAAGCTGTTTTGCTGTTTCCCTTGGTCATTCCAGCTTCGATGTTGTTGCATTGTTCTTCTATCCACGCTTCTTTGGCTTCTCTCATCTTTTTCCTCACTTCTCTGTGGCTATCCATGTACTTCTTGTAAGCTTCTTGACTTGTGAACTTTTGTTTCTTAAGTTCTCTTCTTTTGTCGCAGAGGTCAAGAACCTCATTTGTCACCCAGGGTTGTTTCTTTGTTCTGCTTCTTCCTAATGTTTCTTCTGCTGCTGTCGTTAGCACTTCTTTGATGTTGTTGGCCAATGTGTCCACATCATTGTCGATGGCTGTGAGTGCGGCGAACTTTCCTCCAATGTTGGCTTGGAAGATCTCAACCACTGTTGGGTCTTTCAGTTTTTCCAGGTCGAATCTTATGCGTGGGCTTTTTGGCTGTTGTTTTGCTTTCAGTTTCAGCCTGATGGTGGTAAGTACAAGGTCGTGGTCACTGCCAATGTCAGCTCCTGGGAATGTTCTTGTGTTTGCCTTGTTTATGCTGGATTTGAATCTTTGGGGTGACAGAATGTAATCAATTTGATTATGAATCAGACCATTTGGCGAGTGCCAGGTTGATGTTCTGGATGGCTTGTGAGGGTGGAGTGTGTTTAGATCATGTTTTATTAAACACTGCAAAAAACAACATTTCCTTTAATAGAGAACAATAACAAGAGTTGAATTGAATGGCTCAATCATGTTCTTCCTTTCTCCCCCCCTCAGGTGGGCATCAACTACCAGCCCCCGACCGTCGTCCCTGGCGGTGACCTGGCCAAGGTGCAGCGTGCCGTGTGCATGCTGAGCAACACCACCGCCAT
>CM060322.1:13479588-13504588 GCA_030674155.1 Stramonita haemastoma | reverse complement strand
TACTGTATGCATACACACTTTGCTAACTATTGACATTAATATTTGTAATGATGTAGGGTTGTGCATTATAACAACTGATAGTGTTCTTATCATATTATGATGTTATAACCATTTGAGCATTGGCATGTGTGTATGCATCCTGTATAATGTGTGCGTGCGTGCGTACGCACGTGCATATATGTATTTATGTATGTGCGTGTGTGCGTGCGCGCGCGCGCGCACGTGTGTGTGTATATGTGTGTGCGTGCGTGCGTGCGTGCGCGCATGCATACGCTTGTGGATGTATGTGTTTGTGTATGTGTGTGCGTGCGTGCGTAGAGGGGGGGGGGGGGGGGCGAGCGTGTTTGTACGCGCGTATTTGTGATTTTTAAGATTGAATTTCATTACCTTTAGTGATAAGTTTAAGCATGTGGCCCAGTTCCTTACCTCTTTTTATTGATATTATTAAGTGTGTAGTATTGATATAGGTATTATCTTGTAAAATATGCGTACTGGTGTTCGTATACTGTGTTATATATTCTGTGATCAACATTTTTCCCATTTATTTTTATGTATGGCTTGCAATCCACACGAATTTCTATTTTGAGATAATCAAGTGCTTGAACAATTTCATTATATAAATATATAGATGTATATAGACATATAGGTATATATATTACATAATGCATATGGTGAAACACAGACACTGATAGTGAGACAGACAGAGACAGACAGGCAGACAGATAGACTAGACAAGACAGACAGACACAGAGAGAAGTGAGAGACAGATTGTGAGAGACAGACACAAAGAGACACAGACAGACAGACATAAATACAGACAAAAAGGTGTACATACATCAAAGATCTTGTAGACATACTGTGCACTTGCAAACACCCAGTCATTCATGAATAGAACTCAAATACCCTGCTCAAATTCTGGTGTGTTTTTTTTAATATTTGGTCTTGTTTCTCACTTGTAGTACTTTTCATCAAGTTTTGACAAATCTTTCCAGTCATTATGAAGTTTTTTAAAAAAATTACTACAGCTGCAAGTCGGCTACCCAACCCTAACTCCAGCTTTTTTTTTTCTTAGCTGAAGGGGGAGATAGGCTTTTCCCAATGCTCTGACCAGTAGTGACTAGACAGTACATGACTAGATTTCATGTGTTTCAACATTTAAAAAAAAAACAAAGACCAACAAGACCCCCACAGACACACGTAACAGACTAATAGACTATGGCATGAAATCTCTCAGAAACATTCATTTTCCTAAGCTGTATTGGTGTAAAATCTTATGATTTACCAGTGGAAGAATCAATACACAGATCAGCCACCAATACACACTAACATCATTTAAACACAAAGACAAGCATAGAACCTGGTCCCTTTTATATTCCATTGGATACCATTTCAAGTACAAAAAGACAAAAGAAAAAGAAAAAAAAAACAAAGACAGTTTACCTTCATACACCACTCTATAAACTAATAACACCCCTGCCCATAACAAAGACTCTTGTAGGACTAGTTTTTTTCAACTGACATTTCATTTAATCAAACTCTGTTAAAGTTTAATATGTCTCTCTCTCTCTCTCTCTCTCTCTCTCTCTCTCTCTCTCTCTCTCTCTCTCTCTCTCTCTCTCTCTCCTCTCTCTCTCTCTCAAAATACCCCCCTATCAATATCTCAATATCTTATCGGAAATCTCTCAGATACATTCATTTGTCATAAGTTGTATTGGTGTAAAATCTGTTAATCTCCCAGTGGAAGAATCAATGCACAGATCTGCCACCAATACACACTAACCTCATTTCAACACAAAGACAAGCATAGAACCTGGTCCCTTTTACATTACATTGGATGTAACTTCAACACACAAAAAACAAGAAAAAAGAAAAAAAAAGTCACTTTACCCACAAATACTTCATACACTACAAAATAAACATATTTCCCTGCCAATATCAAAGGCTCTGGTAGGACTAGATTTGTTTTTCAACTGACATTTCATTTAACCAAACTCCAGCACTTCATAAATAAAGAATTTGTATATCTCGCATTCAATTTCATAAAAATCGAAAAACGCACCATTGTATTTCTTGCATTCAATCTAATAAAATTAGGAAAAGCACACTATTGTATTTCTTACATTCCATTTCATAAAGATTCGAAAAATGTAGTATTACATCTTTTGTATTCAACTAATAAACAGAAACCCCCAAAAAATACTATTTACTTATTTTATACAGTTATTCATTCTTTTACATCGAGGCTAATGGAATAAGCACTCCCGTGCTTTTCTACAGCCAGTCCCCATGAGCATGCAGTTTTGTAAATTTTGCCACCTGTTTCCACTGGCACACAATGGCCTCTTACGAAAAGTATAACTGGATTTAACCCATGCCCAAGATGTACTTCTTGCATTCTATTTCATTTAGAAAAAATGAAAAATATACTATCATTTTTCTTGCATTCAATTTCATATTTTAAAAAATTAAAAAGAAACACAAAAATACTAGTGTATTTCTTGCATTGAACCTCATGAGAAAAATGAATGATAATTATACTATGTTCAAATAAATAAAATTCTCTCTCTCTCTCTCTCTCTCTCTCTCTCTCTCTCTCTCTCTCTCTCTCTCTCTCTCTCTCTCTCTCTGTCAAAATAACCCCTTATCAATATCTCCATGTCTTATCAGAAATCTCTCAGATACATTCATTTTTCATCAGCTGTATTGGTGTAAAATCTGTTATCAATCTCCCAGTGGAAGAATCAATACACAGATCTGCCACCAGTACACACTAACCTCATTTCACCACAAAGACAAGCATAGAACCTGGTCCCTTTTATTGGAGGCCATTTAAAAAAACAAAAACAAAAAAGAAAATAAAAGAAAAAAGGCACTTTACCCACATATACCGTATACACAACTATATAAACTAATAACACCCCTGCCCATATCAAAGGGTTTGTAGGACTACATTTTTTTCCAATTTACATTTCATCAAACTAAACTCTTGCCAACACTTCAAAAATTAACAAAGAATTTGGTTGCATTTCTTACATTCAACTGAATAAAAATCGAAAAATGTATTATGTTTCTTGCATTCAATCTACTAAAATTATGAAAAACACACCATTGTATTTCTTGCATTCCATATCAATATTTGAAAAAATGCACTATTACATTTCTTGTATTTATCTAGTAAACAGAAATCCAAAAACAGTACTTTTTTATATCAAGGTTAATGGAATAAGCACTCATGTGCTTTTCTACATCCAGTCCTCGTATGTATCCACTTTTGTAAATGTTATCCATTTCCTCCTGCACACAATGGCCTACTCTAATGAAAAGCCAAACCGAATTTAAGGTGTGCCCAAGATGTACTTCTTGCATTCTATTTCATTTTTTTTTTAAAAACACGGAAAGTATACTATTGTTATTTCTTGTATTTAATTTCTTGAAAAAAACAAACAAACCACTATTGTATATCCTGCATTCAACCTCTTGAAGAAAAGGAAAAATATGTTAAAAAAATAATAAACCACACCATCTCTCTCTGTCTCTCTCTCTCTCTTAAAATACCCACTTAATATTTCAATATCTTATCAGAAATTTCTCATACACATTCATTTTTCACAAGTTGTATTGGTGTAAAATATGTTATCAATCTCCCAGTGCAAGAATCAATACACAGATCTGCCACCAATACACACTAACCTCATTTCAACCCAAAGACAAGCATAGAACCTGGTCCCTTTTATATTACATTGAATACCATTTCAAAAAAATAAAAAAAGAAAGGCACTTAACCCACATATACTTCATGCACCACTATATAAACTAATAACACTCCTGCCCTTATCAAAGGCTTTCCTATGACTAGATTTTTTTCAACTGACTTTTCATCTAACCAAATTCTTGCCAACACTTCAAAAACAGAGAATTGGATTGCATTTCTTGCATTCAATTTCATAAATATCAAAATTATATTTCTTGCATTCCATCTAATAAAATTATGAAAAATACACTATTGTATTACCTGCAATTTTCATATTCGAAAAATGCATTAGTACATCTCTTGCATTCATCTAATACAGAAAAAAACCGAAAAAGTACTATGTATTTATTGATTTATTTTATTCATTTATTCTTTTATATTGAGGATAATGGAATAAGCACTGATGTGCTTCTTTACATCCAGTCCCTATGCAGATTTGTAAATTTTGCCATCTGCTTCCACCAGCAAACAATGGCCTACTCTTACAAAATGCAGAACAAGATTTAACCTGTGTGCAAGATGTACTTCTTGCATTCTTTTTTTTTTAATGTACTACTTTATTTCTTGCATTCAATGTCTTTAAAAAAAATATTTTAAAAGCTATACTATTGTATTTTTTGCATTCAACCTCATGAAAAAACCGAAAACTACACTATGTTAAAATTTAAAAAAAACACCCTCCCTTTCTCTCTCTCTCTCTCTCTCTCTCTCTCTCTCTCTCTCTCTCTCTCTCTCTCTCTCTCTCTCTCTCTGTGTCTTATCAATATCTCAACAAATATCTTAGAAATCTCTCACTTAAATTAAAAAAACCCATAAAAAACACCATTATTCTCTCTCTCTCTCTCTCTCTCTCTCTCTCTCTCTCTCTCTCTCTCTCTCTCTCTCTCTCTCTCAGTAACCCCTTATCAATCTCAATATCTTATCAAAAATATCTGAGATACATTCATTTTTCATAAGCTGTATTGGTGTAAAATCTGTTATCCATCTCCCAGTGGAAGAATCAATACACAGATCTGCCACCAATACACACTAACTTCATTTCAACATAAAGACAAACATAGAACCTGGTCCCTTTCAAGTTACATTGGATACCATTTCAAAAAGAAAAAGAAAAAAAGAAAGGCACTTTAACCACATACACTTCATACACCACTAATAACACCCCTGCCCATATCAAAGGCTCTAGTAGCTAGTTTGATTTTTTTCAAATGACATTTCATTTAACCAAACTCTTGCCAACACTTCAAAACTAAATAAAGAATTTGTATTTCTTGCATTCAATTTAATAAAAATCGAAACATAAATTATTATATTTCTTCCATTTAATCTAATAAAATCATTTTTAAAAATACACTATGCTATTTCTTGCATTGGATATGAATATTGGAAAAAAGCACTATTCTTGTATTCATTTAATAAACAGAAAACTGAGAAAAGTACTGTTTATTTATTTTATATATTTATTTATTCTTTTATATGGAGGATGATAGAATAAGCACTCGTATGCTTTTTACATCTAGTCCCTGTGTTCGATCTTGTAAATTTTGCCATCTGTTTCCACCAGCACACAATGGCCTACTCTTAAAAGAGCGGAACAGGATTTAAGTGTGGGCAAGATTTCATGTAGAAAAAAACACGAAAAATCTACTACATTTCTTGCATTCAATTACATAAAAAATGTACTATTGTATTTTTTGCAGTCATGTCAACCCCATGAAAAAACAAAAAATATACAATGTTAAAATACCCCCTCTCTCTCCCAAAATAACTGCTTATCATTATCTCAATATCTTATCAGAAATCTCTCAGATATATTTATTTTTCTCTCAGCTGTATTGGTGTAAAATCTGTTAATCTGCCAGTGGAAGAATCAATACACAGATCTGTCACCAATACACACTAACCTAGTTTCAACACAAAGGGAAGCATAGAACCTGGTCCTTTTTATATTACATTGGATGCCATTTCAAAAAAAAAAAAAAAAAAGGCACCTTACCCTCATGTACTTCATACACCACTATATAAACTAATAACACTCCTACCCATGTCAAAGGCTCTGGTAGGATAAGATTTATTTTAACCATACTCTTGCCAAAAAAATAAACACAGAATTTGATTGTATTTGTTGCTTTCAACCTGATAAATATCGAAGTTATATTTCTTTTATTCAATCTAATAAAATTATGACAAATACACTAGTGTATTTCTGATCTTGCCTTCGATATCATTAGATTTTTAAAAATGCACTCTATTACACATCTTGTATTCATCTAATAAACAGAAAACAAAATAGTACTATTTATTTATATATTTATTTATTGTAATATATCAAGAATAATGGAATAAGCACTCGTGTGCTTTTTTTTTAACATCTAGTCCCGTGTGCATGGTTTTGTAAATTTTGCCATCTGTTTCCACCAACACACAATGGCCTACTCTTACAAAAAGCTTAACAGGATTTAACATGTGTGCAAGATGTACTTCTTCCATTCTATTTCATTTAGAAAAAACAAAAAAACACGATTCTATTTCTTGCATTCAACCTTATGAAAAAAACTGAAAAATATACTATGTTAAAAAAACACACACCATCTCTCCTCTCTCTCTCTCTCTCTCTCTCTCTCTCTCTCTCTCTCTCTCTCTCTCTCTCTCTCTCTCTCTCTCTCTCTCTCTCTCTCTTGAAATAACCCCTTATCAATATCTTATCAGAAATGTCGAGATACATTCATTTTTCATAAGCTGTATTGGTGTAAAATCTGTTATCCATCTCCCAGTGGAAGAATCAATACACAGATCTGCCACCAATACACACTAACCTCATTTCAACACAAAGACAAGCATAGAACCTGGTCCCTTTTATATTACATTGGATGCCATTTCAAAAAAATAAAAAAGGTACTTTACCCACATATACTTCATACACCACTATATAAACTAATAACACCCCTGCCCATATCAAAGGCTCTGGTAAGACTTCATTTTTTTTTCAACTGACATTTCATTTAACCAAACTTTTTCCAACACTTCAAAAATAAAGAATTTGATTATATTTCTTGCATTCAATTTCATAAAAATCGAAAAAGGCACCATTGTATTTCTTGCATTCAATCTAATAAAATTATGAAAAGCACACTACTGTATTTCTTACATTCCATTTCATAAAGATTCGGAAAATGCACTATTACATCTCTTTTCATCTAATGAAAAGAAAAACAAACAAAAAATACTATTTACTTATTTTATATAGTTATTCATTCTTTTGTATAGAGAATAATGGAATAAGCACTCATGTGCTTTTTTAATCCAATCCCCTTGAGCATGCAGTTTTGTAAATTTCGCCATCTATTTCCACCCGCACACAATGGCCTAGTCTTACAAAAAGTACAACTGGATTTAACCCATGCCCAAGAAGTACTTCTTGCTATCTATTTCATTTAGAAAAAATGAAAAATATACTATCCTATTTCTTGCATTCAATTTCACATAAAAAAAAAAGACAAACACAAAAATACTAATGTTATTTCTTGCATTCAACCCCATTAAAAAAATGAATTACACTATGTTTAATTTTTTTTAAAAACCCACAATCTATCTCAATCAAAATAACCCCTTATCAATATCTCCATATCTTATCAGAAATCTCTCAGATACATTCATTTTTCATCAGCTGTATCGTGTAAAATCTGTTATCCATCTCCCAGTGGAAGAATCAATACACAGATCTGCCACCAATACACACTAACCTCATTTCAACACAAAGACAAGCATAGAACCTGGTCCCTTTTATATTACATTGGATGCTATTAAAAAAAACAATAACAAAAACAACAACAAAAAAACAAAGGCACTTTACCCACATATACTTCATACACAACTATAAAAACTAATAACACCCCTGCCCATATCAAAGGCTTTGTAGGACTAGTTTGTTTTTTTTCCAATTTACATTTTATCAAGCTAAACTCTTGCCAACACTTCAAAAGTAAACAAAGATTTTGATTCTATTTCTAACATTCAACTTCATAAAAATAAAAAAAAATATACTATCTTGTTTCTTGCATTCAATCTAATAAAATTAGGAAAGATGCACTATTGTATTTCCTGTGATTTATATATTCGAAAAATGCAGTATTATGTCTCTTGTATTCATCTAATAAAAAACCGTAAAAGTACTATGTATTTATTGATTTATTTTATTCATTTATTCTTTTATATTGAGGATAATGGAATAAGCACTGATGTGCTTCTTTACATCCAGTCCCTATGCAGATTTGTAAATTCTGCTTCCACCAGAAAACAATGGCCTACTCCTACAAAAAGCAGATCAGGATTTAACATGTGCAAGATGTACTTCTTGCATTCTAATTTTTTTTAATGTACTATTTTATTTCTTGCATTCAATGTCTTTTAAAAAATATGTATATATAATTTTTTAAGCTATGCTATTGTATTTCTTGCATTTAACTTCATGAAAAAAAAACGAAAAATACACTGTTAAAATAAAAAAAAAAAACACCCCCTCCCCCTCTTTCTCTCTCTGTTTCTCTCAAAATAGCTTAGTATCTCAATAAATAACTTAGAAATCTCTCAGATAAATATTAAAAAACACCATCTCTCTCTCTCTCTCTCTCTCTCTCCTCTCTCTCTCTCTCTCTCTCTCTCTCTCTCTCTCTCTCTCTCTCTCTCTCTCTCTAAATAACCACTTAATATCTCAGTATCTTATCAGAAATCTCTGCTACATTCATTTTTCATAAGCTGTATTGGTGTAAAATCTGTTATCAATCTCCCAGTGGAAGAATCAATACACAGATCTGCCACCAATACACTAACCTCATTTCAACACAAAGACAAGCATAGAACCTGGTCCCTTCTACATTAGACTGGATACCATTAAAAAAAAAGAAGAAAAAAAAAGAGAAACAGAAAAAAAGAAAAGCACTTTACCCACATGTACTTCTTACACCACTCTATAAAATAATAGCACCCCTTTCCATATCAAAGGCTCTGGTAGGCCTATTTTTTAAACTGATATTTCATTAAACCAAACTCTTGCCAACATTTCAAAAATAAAGAATTTGATGAAATACATTCATTTCTTTTTAAAAAAATTTAATGCACTATTATATTTCTTGCATTCAATCTAATAACATTAGGAAAAATACACATTGTATTTCTTGCATTTGATATAAATATTCAGAAAATGCACTATCACATCTCTTGTATTCATCTAAAACAGAAAACCGAAAAAGTATTGTTTGTTTATTCATTTTAAATATTTTATTCTTTTATATAGAGAACGATGGAATAAGCACTCACATGCTTTTTTTTTTACATCCGTCTCCCATGTGTATGCAGATTTGTAAATTTTGCCATCTGTTTCCTCCAGCACACAATGGCCTACTCTTAGGAAAAGTAGAACAGGATTAAACGTGTGTGCAAGATGTACTTCTTGCATTCTATTTCATTTTTTTTAAACGAAAAATATACTATTATATTTCTTGCATTCAATTTCTTTTTTTTTTTAAACAAAAAAACCCATACAAACAAAAAATATACTATTGTATTTCTTGCATTCAACCACATAAAAAAAACAAAAAATATACTATGTTAAAACAAAACAGCATCTCTCTCTCTCTCCCTCTCCATCGTGCACACACACACACACACACACACACACACACACACACACACACACACACACCACACACACACACACACACACACACACACACACACACACACACACACACACACACACACACACACACAAATAACCCCTTATCAATATCTACATATCAGAAATCTCTGCTACATTCATTTTTCATAAGCTGTATTGGTGTAAAATCTGTTATCATACTCCCAGTGGAAGAATCAATACACAGATCTGCCACCAATACACACTAACCTCACTTCAACACAAAGACAAGCATAGAACTTGGTCACTTTTATATTACATTGGATGCCATTTCCAAAAAAAAGAAAAGGCACTTTACCCTCATGTACTTCATACACCACTATATAAACTAATAACACTCCTACCCATGTCAAAGGCTCTGGTAGGATAAGATTTATTTTCAACTGACTCCTCATTTAACCAAACTCTTGCCAACATTTCAAAAATAAACAAAGAATTTTGATTGTATTTCTTGCATTCAACCTAATAAAAATCGAAGTTATAATATTTCTTTTATTCAATCTAATAAAATTATGAAAAATACACTAGTGTATTTCTGATCTTGCATTCAATATACGATTCTAAAAATGCACTCTATTACACATCTTGTATTTATCTAATAAACAGAAAACAAAAAAGTACAATTTATTTATGTATTTATGCACTCTATTACACATCTTGTATTCATCTAATAAACAGAAAACAAAAAAGTACAATTTATTTATATATTTATTTATTGTAATATATCAAGGATAATGGAATAAGCACTCGTGTGCTTTTTTACATCTAGTCCCCGTGTGCATGCAGTTTTGTAAATTTTGCCATCTGTTTCCATCAACACACAATGGCCTACTCTTACAAAAAGCGGAACAGGATTTAATATGTGTGCAAGATGTACTTGCATTATATGTCATTTTGAAAAAAAAAAAACCCACATATTTCTTGCATTCAATTTCATGAAAGAAATGACAAACAAAAAAATATACTAACGTATTTCTTGCATTCAACCTTATGAAAAAAACAAAAATATACTGTGTTAAAAAAAACTCCATCTCTCTCTCTGTCTCTCAAAATAACCCCTTATCAATATCTCAATATCTTATCAGAAATCTCAAAGATACATTCATTTTTTTATAAGCTGTATTGGTGTAAAATCTGCTATCCATCTGTTAGTGGAAGAATCGATACACAGATCTGCCACCAATACACACTAACCTCATTTCAACACAAAGACAAACATAGAACCTGGTCCCTTTCAAGTTACATTGGATACCATTTCAAAAAGAAAAAGTAAAAGAAAAAGACAGACAGGCACTTTACCCACATATACTTCATACACCACTATATAAACTAATAACACCCCTGCCCATATCAAAGGATGTCCTAGGACAAGATTTTTTTAAACTAACATTTCATTAAACCAAACTCTTTCCAAAAATTCAAAAATAAAAATTTGATTGTATTTCTTGCATTCAATCTCATAAAAATCGAAAAATACACTATTGTAATTCTTGCATTTGATATCAAAGATTCATAATGATTCGAAAAATGCACTATTACATCTTGTATTTATCTAATAGAAGAAAAAAAACGAAAAAAACCCATTTATTTTGGGGTTTCTTATTAAGTTTTTTTTTCAAAGTTTTGTAAATCTTATCTCTTTCCACCAACACACGGTGGCCTACTCTTACAAAAAGCGGAACAGGGTTAACAGTGTGCGCAAGATGTACTACTTGCATTCCATTTTTTTAAACGAAAAATACACCATTGTATTTCTTGCATTCAATTTGATATTTAAAAAAACAAAACCCGACAAACAAAAAATATACAATTGTATTTCTTGCATTCAACCTCATGAGAAAAACGAAAAAATAAAGTATGTTTAAAATAAACTCTCTCTCTCTCCTCTCTCTCTCTCTCTCTCTCTCTCTCTCTCTCTCTCTCTCTCTCTCTCTCTCTCTCTCTCTCTCTCTCTCTCTCTCTAAAACAAAAAAAAAGTCTCGGATCTGCACAACGATTACCATTCCTCCTAAACATTCTTTTTGCCCTCCTCTTCCTCACCTAAAAGTAACTAAAAGACAACCACCAATCTGTCAAACATTTATGCAAACACTAGTATGCACATATGCATACACACATGCGCTCATGTCTTCTCTCTTACCCATTGCCACACTGAAAGCATTCGTTTTCAATTCTTAAACCCCCCATGGATCAGTGGTCTAGAGGTAACGCCTCTGCCTAGAAAGCGGAAAGTCCGGTGGGAAGTGTGCGGTTGTTTAAATCCCATTTGGGCCCAAAACTTTTTCCCTATCTATTAGACCATGAGTGATGGTCTGCATGCTAGTCTTTCCGATAGGACCATAAACCGAGGTCCAATGTGTTATAACATTATTTAGCGCACGTAAAAGAACCCATGGCAACAAGAGGGTTGTCCCTGACAAAATTCTGTTGAAAAAGCCACTCTGATAGGGAAACAACAACAGTTGCTGACAGGAAAAAAATAGAATGGGTGGCGCTGCACTTGTGACAACGCGCTCTCCCCGGGGAGAGCAGCCCGAATTTCACGCCGAGAAATCTCTGTGACATAAAGTGGTATAAATGAATAAAAGAAAAAAAAAATTTCCAAATGTACAAACATGCAATTACATTTCTTTATTTCTCTTCACATAAAGAGTATACGGCGAATTCTACAGCAGTCTGCATATACGATTTTTGCCTCCTGCATAAAGTGAAAAAATCCCTTTGCCATTCTTGTGATAGTCCTAGGGCCAGGTCATTTTTATCTGACAGTGTTTCTGAATCAATGTTAAGAAAAAGGTCAACACAAAAAAACAGAAAAAGAGGGTAAACCCAAACTAAGACACCAGTGGTCAACCATATACCAATAAATCATCCAAAAGGAACAAGTAGCAATCATGGCATCCCTAACTCTTTCCGCTTAAAAAAATACCCACCCCCCCCACCCCCCCACACACACACATTTTTCGCTGGTTTCACAATATATCTAATGAACTGGTGATCGAAAACCAGTGATATACCATTCCGTAGATATGCCCGCAGTACACGCACTACTTTGTGTGCCTGTGGGGACAGATGACAAAATTTGCAATCTGTATGCCTGTGGGGATTTCATGTAAGCAAAACCACACAGTGCTTTTTCCATTAACCTCGATATAAAAGAATTTTACACACACACACACACACAACACACACACACACACACACACACACACACACACACACACACACACACACACACACACACATTGTCGTAAGGAACCCATGATAACATTTACAAAGTCGCGTGCACACGGAGACTGGTTGCGAAAAAGCGTACAAGTGCTTATTCAAGTATTTTCATCAAAAAAAATTCGAGAATGTGGGAACAAATTTGCAAATACTCCTGTACACGAAAATCGGATGTAAAAAACGCACAAGTCATTCCTTTATCTTCGAAACAAAAACTAAGACACACACCTTATGAGCATTCACGTATTCAGTCCTCATACGTATTCCCACAGACCTAAACATCCTAAACACACCCACCACTTTTCTAGCATCTTTTCTTAAAATTCTAACCCCCAATCCCCCCCCCCCCCTCTCCCCGAGATGGAGGCGTGGGGCTGTCAGTATAAATTAATAGTATCCCCACCTTCTGAAGTTTCTGTGCTAGGAAGTCCCTCTTTTCTCTCCTATTTCTACCTTATTCCTTTTCTTCCTGTCGTCCCTTCTTGTCTAGATTCTACTTTCTTTGTCCATTTTCCTGACATTTACAAAAAAGACTTAAACGATCACGATTCTCTATGCCGAAATCATGTGCTGAGCCTGCCTTGTTAGGCAGTGCAACGCATTTTCGCTCATATGACAGACAACAGTAGTTGCTGTCTGAGAGTACGACGGCGACGAAAAAGAAAAAGTTCTACAACCACCACAAACCCTACGTGACAAAATTGTTTTGCCATAGTGTCAGCATGAACCAAGGAATCTACCTGCCATTTGTGTCCACATGACGGGCCAGGGTTAGAGTAACTGTAAAGGTTAGTTTAAAGGGTTAGGGTTAAGTGTTGAAGGTTAATTAATATTGGGATAAGGGTTCTCAGTCCGTTGGTTGGTCTGTCTGCCTGCATGCATGTATGTGGACACAATAGCAGGTAGACACTATGGTGTGTAGCTTTAAACACAATGGTATCAATCGTTTTTATCACCGGATAAAAAACTTTTAGCATAGGCAGGGAACGCAGAAAAAGACGTTTTGTCAAATTATTCTAGTCCTATTAACATGTTGGATTTCGGTGTCGAATTTTTAAAATAATAAATTTCCAGTTTTCAGCTAAGTCAGAGAAGATCTTCCTTTTTTTTTTAAACAGTTTAGATCCATTTTTAAAAAGAAAGGATTACCCTCAAAACAACCCGCGTGAGAACTTTGGTTAAACGAAAACGCCGAATTTGAACCGCGTGAAAAAAAATCTATCAGCTAGCCCCCTCCCGTCTTTTTTTCCTATTCCCACTGATCCAAACATGCGTGTTCTACCCCCTCCTCCCAAACACCCCTTTCCCTTCAAATACATCTTCTACCAAAAGTTAAGTCCCCTCTTCACTACCACCCCCCCCCCCACACACACACACACACACACAAGCTCACACACACACATCTCAAACACACTCACTCACTCACCACACACAGAACACCTTTCGCACACGTTAAAAACTGCTCCCTTTTTCGGAAGAGTATGCTATTGTGCACCGGTGGGAACAGACCACAAAATTGAAAAAAAAAAAAAAAAAAAAGCTGACACAGGCGGACTGGGTGTATAAAAGCACACGATCGCTTTTCCAATTATCATTGAAATAATAAAAGGAAATTAGAAAATTTATAAAACACTCGCGTTTTCTAATGAATGGAAAAAGTCTTTCACTTAAAAATATTTCAAACGGTCATTTTGATTTAAATCGCCCATTTTCTTTATACTGCGTGCATTTCGGAATGATATATCAATGGTAGATCATCCTATAGACATTCATAATACTGTAAAACTCGATTCTACTATAATACCCCCTCTCTCTCTCTCTCTCTCTCTCTCTCTCTCTCTCTCTCTCTCTCTCTCTCTCTCTCTCTCTCTCTCTCTCTCTCACGCACTACCTACTACAGCTACTGCTACTACAAACTATTACTGTATCTGCCCCCATCATCTATGCTTGAAAAAAACAAAAAGTAAAGACCACTACTCCAAAAAATCGCAAAATGTGAGTCCTAAATGGATTGATGCGACATCAAATGATGCATAATAATAAACATTTTAAAAAATTGATTGGAGTAATAATTTTTTTTAGATATATCGGAAAGACATATCAAAAAGACAATCACAGATGATTGATCGTAAGTCCCATAAGGAGTGTTGACTTTTTCTCAACATATAAAATCTGATTCTTTTAAAAAATAAATAAATAAAAAACTTTGTGTAAGATAACACTAAAGAAAATCAAATTTCCGGTCTTACACGCAACAATATGGCATGTGCGAATACTTTAACCAATATATTGAAAGATTTTTTTTTTTTAGTTTCAGCAAAGGATGCCACTCTCACGAAAAAAATGCTTTGTAAATTTTTTCATTCCTAGTTGATAAAAAAGACAACCTCATATCAGAGAATTAGTAATCTTTTTATGGTCTATCGAGCAAAAACATGGAGATATAGAGTGTTGGCTTCCACTATCCATTACTTTAAATCAAAAACGTATCAAAATGCACTATAGATTCCACCAGTCCTACACGCATGAATAAAGAGCAAAGAGCATTCATTCTGGTGTATTTTATTTTATGAGTAAAGCCGTAAAACGTTGATGACTACTACCCCAAAAAAATCTTTGAAAAAACACAACAGAATTTTGTTTCGAATATAACCCAAGAAAATCGCACCAAAACTAAACCAAAAACCCCCATCAAAACCCCAAACCTTCATCATTTCGTGTCTTATATGCTTATATGCAATAACGGTTACGTCAATCTAGGGGATTCGTCTCATCCTATCTTTCAATCTAATTCGTTAAATTAAAAGAAAACTTTCACAAAACTTCAAAAATCACAAAACTTAAATAATTAACAGTTCTACATGCACCAAAGGGTATAAGAGTTGTATGATTACTTGATGCAACTTTTTTTTTTTTTTAACCAAAAACTATTTAAAAACAAACCATTTTTACCCTATTGTTGCCCCATAAGCACGTTTTATCAGGCCATAGCATTTTCCGAATTAATCACTTCATCTGAATCTTCGATGATTTACCGTGTTGTCCTCAATGTTGAACTTGATGTTCAAGATAATTTGCCGTGTTGTTATCGATGTTGTCCTCGATTTGCCGTGTTGTTAATGTCTTATTTGATTTGCCGTATTGTTCTCGATGTTGTCTTCAATGTTGTCATCGTTCTTAATGTCTTATTTGATTTGCCGTATTGTTCTCGATGTTGTCTTCAATGTTGTCCTTGTTCTTAATGTCTTATTTGGTTTGCCGTATTGTTCTCGATGTTGTCCTCGTTGTTGTCCTCGATGTTTCGCACCCATCACTGTCAGGCCAGGTCACTGGCCCTCGATTCCCGACCCACAGCCCCTGAAAGCAGAAAGTCATTTGTAAGACGTGCGCGCGTGTGCGTGTGTGTCCGTGTGGTGTGTGTGTGTTGTGTGTGTGTGTGTGTGTGTGTGTGTGTGTGTGTGTGTGTGTGTACACTGCTGTGTTATAAACGCACTATATATTTTCGTTCCCCAGCCGTTGTTCCGAGGTTCCCTAATGGGGACACTTTGCATAATTATGGGAATGTTTGCCTACCGGCAAGGTAGCCGTGTTCCCACTTCGGGGATGACGTCTAAAAACACTAATGCGCATGGTTTTTTTTTTATTAAATTGTCGCATTTTCATACAACCAAGCAAGAGCCTACTCTTCATAAAGGCAAAACAGGTTTTAACATGTACCTACTATGTTCTGCGTGCGTTGGCAGGTGGGATCTTGGCGTCAGTCTCATTCAAAAGACTTTCGGGAGAGTAGAGCCGGTACTGATGTTAACTTCAGGGGCAAAACTTTTCGAATGGAACTCCCAGCAGTGGCTCGAACACTTGCTGTAAGATCACGAGCTCAATGTTCTAACCACTAGGCCATCTCAGTTCCCGACAGAAATAGTTAATGCCCTGTGTGATTCACTAGATTTGGAGATGAAGTTATCAACTAAAATATATATATCAAGTACACAGTTTCAGTACATTTCTTTGTGAATACATTTTTTAAAAGACCAAACCAAAGATATTAAGTACACTATTTCTGTACACATTTTTTCTCTTAATAAATTCCAAGCATGGAGACTTCCAGCACAATAAGCAGCACACACACACCACACACACACACACACACACACACACACACAGAGAGAGAGAGAGAGAGAGAGAGAGAGAGAGAGAGAGAGAGAGAGAGAGAGAGAGAGAGAGAGAGAGAGAGAGAGAGAGAGAGAGAGAGAGAGAGAGAGAGAGACACACACAGAGAGAGAGAGAGAGAGAGAGAGAGAGAGAGAGAGAGAGAGAGGAGAGAGAGAGAGAGAGAGAGAGAGAGAGAGAGAGAGAGAGAGAGAGAGAGAGAGAGAGAGAGTTTACAATTAAAAAACCTAATAATTCGCCCTGCTTTACCAAAAGCGAGCCATACTTTACTCAAAGACCCAAGAGCTAAACATCCCGTACCTGAATCATGTATAATAAAGTCACTCTACTACAGCTGTACACTTCTCATATACTTACACCTCCCAAGCATTTGATGAAGTCAGTTTTCCACTACAGCTGTACGTGTCTTATACTTACACGTCCCAAACAATTTTCTTGAAGTCAGCTTTCCAGATGATGGCCGCATTTTTGAGGAGGCGGCTCCCGGGTGATCCACATGATGGCTTTCAGGAGAAGACTCCCAGATGATCCACATGGTGACTCATGACTGAAGAGGACTCGCAGATGACCCATACGACCACTCACCATATTAGGACCCGTGTGGAATAAAATGGAAAGGAAAAAGCCTTAGGAAATGCTGTGAACATGTGAGAGGTGACAGAGTCCCAATCCCTCCTGACCACTGTCTCAAAGCCTGTGTAGGTGGTGGTGTTTTCTGACACCAAGATCACTGTAGATGGTGGTGTTTACACCAAGATCAGTGTTGGTGGTGGTGTTAAACGACACCAAGATTGTTGTTGAAGGTGGTGTTTACGGACACCAGGATCGCTGTAGGTGGTGTTTACGGACACGAAGATCGTTGCTGAAGGTGGTGTTTACGGACACCAAGATCACTGTAGGTGGTGGTGTTTACGGACACCAAGATCGCTGTAGGTGGTGGTGTTTACGGACACCAAGATCGTTGTTGGAGGTGGTGTTTACGGACACCAAGATCACTGTAGGTGGTGGTGTTTACGGACACCAAGATCACTGTAGGTGGTGGTGTTTACGGACACCAAGATCGTTGTTGAAGGTGTTTACGGACACCAAGATCGTTGTAGGTGGTGGTGTTTACGGACACCAGGATCGTTGTTGAAGGTGGTGTTTACGGACACCAGGATCGTTGTTGAAGGTGGTGTTTACGCACACCAAGATCATTGCGGGGTGTGGTGTTTGCTGACACAAGATTGTTGCGGGGTGTGGTGTTTGCGGACACAAGGATCACTGTCACCCAGATTGCGCTCCTGTCATCCCTTGCACTTTTTTTATTTTATTTTGGTTTTTATTATTTTTATGGCTTATAGCTTTTAATTTCTATTTTATCTCTCTACACTATTTCTTATTCTGAGTCACTTTTAATGAAAATGATTTAGGTTTTGTTTCATTTATTTTATTCCCTATTTAATTTTTTATTTTTCTATTTTATTTTATCTACTTTTTATCATTTAGCAAGGGTTGAGGATGCAATCAGAAGTGTGGTGCCCAGCGATCCTTTGACGGCAGGCTACTGACCAGGCAGTCAGTCCAAAGTCCAGCAAACGAACGCGACCAAGTGGGCTGGACTGGCTTCGACGGGAAAAAGCTTTAACGTGCGCGTGCGCAAGGACCGGAGGAGGAGGAAGCTGGTTGCAAAATTTTAAGGGGTGAGTGCCCCAAGAATACGGAATTGATGAAGGTGAAAGGGAGGAAAATGCCCAGGTGTCCCTTTTTAGTGGGGTGACCATTGTCCAGACGTCTCACAGCCGTTGTGTTGTGTTTCTGGTCATGCCTGTGAAATCGGTAGTTGCAAGGTGGCAGTAGAGTGGTTGGTGGCTGTGAAAACGAGTCTCTGGGACCGAAGTTTACCCCTGGTCACACGTCCCAAGCAATCAGATGTGCTGGGCCTGACTTGTCAGACACTTAACGGCAGCGCAACGCGTTTTCGCTCATGTTGCAAGATAACCGTAGCTGCTGTCTGAGCTTTCGACGCAGAAAAAGAGAGAGATCCGATATTTTCCTGTAGTCCCACATCTCAAAAAAACGTTCAGGGCTTCGTTGAATGCCCAAGTCGGATGCGAGTGGCCCGACTTGTCAGGCGCTTATCGGCAGCGCAAGGGAGTTTTCGCTCCCATGACAGACAGCTCTAGTTGCTTGTCAGAGAGGTCCACGAAGCAGAAGAAGCAGCTTCTTTGCATTTTCTGTGGCTTCATTCCCTACCCTTTTATTGACCAACACGGGCCTGACCAGTGAGAGTCATGCAGGTCATGGATTGTGTGGGGAGGAGGTCAAAGGTTGCTGTGAAGTGTCTGAAAGCAAACATCCATCCATCCATCCATCCATACATTCCCGGTCGGAATGTGGCCACCTTCAAGGTTGGCAAAAACGGTCGCATAATCAAAACTCTCACCATTGGTGAACCTCAGAGCTCTAGCTGAGAAACGCAAAAAAATCCCACATGCATGTGTGATAAATGATTCATTTTTGTCTGATCATAGAGATTGGGGTGTGGGTGTATGAAAGTAAGGGAGGGAGGGAGAGAGAGGGGGGGGGGTGGAGGAGGAGAAAGAGGAGAGAGAGCCAGAGGAGAGAGAGAGAGCCAGAGGAGAGAGAGAGAGAGAGAGAGAGAGAGAGAGAGAGAGAGAGAGACAGACAGAGACAGAGACAGAGAGAGACAGACAGACAGACAGACAGACAGACAGACAGACACACACACACACACACACACACACACACACACACACACACACACACACACACACACACTCTGTGTGTGTGTGCGAGTGTGCGCGCGCGTGTGTGTGTGTGTGTGTGTGTGTGCATGCGAGTGTGTGTATGTATGTGTGCGCGCGCGCGCGCGAGTGTGTGTGTATGTGTGTGTAATACTGGTCAAATCAGATTTCTTCACTATACGTGAAATTCGGGCTAATCTCTCTAGGGACACTGCTTTTTTTAAAGACTTTTTTTTTAAAGGGTGAGAAGAGCATCCTTAAAAAAAAAAAAAAGACGCAAAGAGAATAAATTGACTTAAAACAACAACGAACCCGGAATACGGTAAAAAAAAAAAAAAAAAAGAAGAAGAAAAAAAAAGCAAGTTATGAAGTGACAACCAACAGAGAGAGAGAGAGAGTGAGAGAGAGAGAGAGAGAGAGAGAGAGAGAGAGAGAGAGAGAGAGAGAGAGAGAGAGACAGACAGACAGACAGACAGACAGACAGACAGACAGACAGACAGGACAGGACAGGACAGACAGACAAAAGACAGAGAGGCAGGCAGACAGAGACAAGAGAAAGAGAGACAGGCAGGCAGACAGACAAGACAAGAGAGAGAGAGAGAGGGGGGGGGGGCGAAGGAGCGAGCGAGCGAGAGCAAGAGAGAGAGAGCAGAGGGCGAGGGAGCCAGCGAAGGAGCGAGCAAGCGAGCTAGAGCGAGCGAGCGAGAGAGAGAGAGAGCTGTCAGTAAAAAAAAAAAAATAAAAAATGTGAGAGACACACAGACAAGAGAGACAGGCATACACATGACACCAAGTATATCAAGTATATACAAAATTTTGTAAACATTGTACTTACATTCTGTTGATGGTTGACGTGCTGCTTTTCTTTGCAGTCCCTCAGTGAACAGACAGCTCAGTCTCTGCAGTGAAGGCATCAGTACGCTGCAGGTCCCCCAAGTCGCGGTATAGCTTCTCGGCCACTGAGGGGGGGGGGGGGGGGGTTAGGGTCAGGCCAGATGCTTTTGAGTGTTGTGTAGTGGAGCAGGGCTGATGCACATCTAGTCTGGCTGTCAGTCTTGCAAGGGCAATGTTCTGTGTGGCTTATGTGGAGTTTCATGCTGTTCTCTTTCATTTTTTTCTTTTTTTTGATTACACAAGTCTTCCTCTCATGGGGCAGCATTACACCTTGTACCCCAGGGCTTAGTTTTTTCAATCTTGAGATTAAGAATTCTTGAAAAAAAAATGCTTTAATCTTGAATCTTGTTGGTCTGGGATGAAAAAAATATCTAGATCTTCAACAGAATTGGGAATCGAGTCCTGTACTGGTTTCAAGCTAAAAGTTATCAGCGTGGCCTTCCTGACCCCTGGAGAAGATGCAGGGTGGCCTGATTCTGCAGCTATCTCACTAAAGGCCCGGTCAGTGCTGGACATGGCCGAAGTGCCCCAATGCTGTCATGTCATATGTCATAGCTGAGCACCGACATCTGCACCTGCACCTCAGGTCGTTTCTGCCCGATGTCCTTTCAGGAGGGAAAAGTTGTTCCTTGGGTGTGGCGGTGGCGGTGATGGTGGCGATGGCGGTGGTCTGCTGTTTGTCAGCCATTTTGATGACAAGGCTCATCTGTGAAAAAAAAAACCCAAAGTTTTGATATTCTAAGAAGGATTAGCGAGGAGCATGTTGCCCTCAGAAAGAAAAATAAACGTGAAAACTTGTATTTTTGCTATTTTACAATACTGCACAAATGAACACATTTATTCTGTTTTACTGCTATTGCTATGCCAATCTTTGAATGCAATTTCCTGCAATTCTTAATGAGGTGTCTATGTGTGTGTGAGAAGTTTCGTTTCTATACTTTTCAAAACTTTGTGTGATCAACCAAAATATCATGCTGTTCGGTTACAATTCAATGTTAACTATTTTTATATTCTCTAAATCACTACAGTCATTTCCCTCCTCAAAAAAAGGTAAAGGTGTCCCATAACCTAGGCGGTCGTAGGGGAGCGAGGCATCAAAGACCTCAGCTTCTCTAGGGGCCAGCATATTGAGGGCCGCGCCCATCTCTCCCTCGTTGCTTTACCTTCCCTGACCCTAAAGAGAACAGGTACTCATTCACAGCTGGGTGAACTGGGGGGAGGGGGGGGGCTGTACTGAAGCCAAGGCGTGCAAACGGTCACCCATCGGTTTTAAGTCTCATCCGAAGGACTTTTCGGGGGGGGGGGGGGAGAGAGAGAGAGAGAGAGAGAGAGAGAGAGAGAGAGAGAGAGAGAGAGAGAGAGAGAGAGAGAGAGAGAGAGAGAGAGCTCCGTGAGTTCTGGGGGAGGGGATAGCTTAGTGGTCAGAACACTGCCCTCGCAATTTGACGACCTGGGTTGGATTCCCGTTCAAAGGGAATTTTCCCCTGGAGTTAACATCAGTGCTGAAGCCACTCTCCCCGCAGAGTCCTTGGGATGAGACTATAAACCGGTGCGAACACACGCAGAACATCTTACGCACACGTTAAATCCTGTTCCGTTTTTCTAAGAATAGGCCATTATTTGCCGGTGGGGACAGATGACAAAATTTACAAAAACTGCATACACACTGGGACTCGGTGTAAAAAAGCACAGGAGTGCTTATTCCAGTATCCTCGATATAAAAAATATTAAAATAAATAAAATAAATAAATAAAAGACACAAAGATGAGGACAAAATAAAAAAAAAAGTTAATCTTTGACCCTCCAAAAACATTGACTTGATTTGACTTGAACCCACCCCCCTCCTTTCAACAATGAGTACCCGAACAAAATTAGTAGCAAGACCAAAAAAACAATCAAACAAAAAACACCATAACACTCCACAAAAATAATCATCAGTTTACCTGTAGCCTCAGGTCAAAACTGCCCAAAATGGCGACACCGCGGCAAAGTGACGGTATTTTAAGTCATTTTGCTTGCAAAGTCACAAAGTGGTGTTAGCTCTGGTCCCATGTAGAATGAAGTGAAGTGAAGTAAAGCGAGGCGATGTCCCCGTAACACGCTCAGTGTTCATCTCGTGACCCGTATGTGTGGGTGAAGGCAGTGTAGTTCAGATTTCACGTGCAAATCTTGGAAAGAAGCGTTTTGCACTGAGGGGGATAGAATCACTTGTTGAGCTCGCTACACTTACTTAAAGAGTTCACTGCTGTTTCTTCCTTTCTTGTTTGCGTGGTTTTATTTATTTTGTTTATTTGTTCTTTTGGATTCGACGATAATTGAATAAGCACTCATGTGCTTTTTTTTTTACATCCACACCTACTGTGTATGCAGTTTTGTCCATCCATTCCCACAGGCACACAATGGCCTACTCTTTCAAAAAGCAGAACAGGCTTTAATGTGTGCGCAGATGTCCTACATGCATTTGCACACAAGACCTCAGTTTATAGTATCATCCCAAGGACTTTTGGGGGGAGTGGAGTCAGCACTTCAGTCAAGTCCAGGGAAAAATATTTTCTCCACGGAGATTCGAACTGGGTTAACTGATCACAGCATAATGCCACCCCTTCTAACCAGCCAAGCCACCCTCCCCCAGTCTGTTTGTGTTTGTTTGTCTGTCTGTCTATCTGTCTGTCTGCCCGGCTGGCTGGCTGGCTAGCTGGCTCTCTCAGATAAAAGAATTTACTAAGCTACTTGCACAGGAGGAAGAGAGTAGGCCATTGTGTGAAGTGGGAACAGATGATAAAATTTACAAAACTGCATACACAAGGGGACTGAATGTAAAAAAAAAAGCACACGAGTGCTTATTCCATTATCCTCGATATAAACAATGAATAAAATAAATAAATAAATAAATAAATAGATGTAACAATATCAATATCAAAACCTGTTCCACTTTTTAAGAGGGGTAATTATGTACTAGTTTGAACAGATTAAAATTTACAAAATCGCATGCACACAGAAACTGTTTGTAAAGGAGGCACAAGAGTGCCTATATAATAATAGTGATATACGATATAATGCACTACAGCACAGCGCAGAAACACCCTCACATGCACCCTCATGAATAATGCATACACAACCACAAGTGCGCGTACACATGCGCACACACATACAGGCCCCCTTGAATAAGGCGCATTTCGAGAAGATGTGACAAAGCACCAGACTGAGTCCAGTCCTACCCCCAACATTTGCACAGTAACAGAGCCCACTGCACCAGCAAAGTGCTCTACTGTATGCATACACGCTTTACAAGCACCTTTAATATGGGTGGCACCGTTTTTGTGGCGACACCACAGCCCCGAAGAGGGCAGCCATAAGAAGGAAAGCTGGTACAGTGTACGCAACAATACATAGTATAACAAATAATAATAATGGTTACATACAATATGATGCACAACAGCACAGTGCAGGGTCGCCACTGCTACACACACACACACACACACACACACACACACACACACACACACACACACACACACACACACACACACACACACACACACACACACACACACACACACACACACACACTTAATTTGTGTAGATTCTAAATCGGTGCTACATTGACTTACATCTACTAACCAAAAAACAAGAAGTGAAATAACAACATAAATAAAACGCCTTCTAGGCACATAGAAAAAATATCTTCCGATCATTTCAAAGACATTCTTAAGAACTCAGATTGTCAGTATTACCATAACTGCGTGGAAAAGAGCCACTACAATTAATGAATTTTGCAAAAATCAGTTTTTTTTCTGTTGCCCATTTTCACCTGTGATTCATATCTATAAAAGTTTGAGCGGTTTGTGTAATACCTAGGCAAATATTGGTTGCGTAAGTTCTGCAATGCTGGGCATTCCATAACAAAGTGATAGTCATCACCTAAGCGGTCGACACAAAGCGATTAACAGTTAAAGGGAAGAAACTCTTTTGAAACGAGACTGATTTGGCACTGTAGTTTCCCTTAGATTGAACAAGAGTTTATTTTATTTATTCATTTCTTTCTTTCTTTCTTTCTTTCTTTATTAATTTATTTATTTATCATTCTTTTATATCGAGGATAATGGAATAAGCACTCTTGTGCTTTTTTACATCCAGTCCCCGTGTGTATGCAGTTTTGTAATTGTCATCTGTTCCCACCGGCACACGATAGCCTACTCTTACGACAAGCGGAACAGGATTTAACGTGTGCGCAAGACAGTTGTTCTGCTTAATGTTTAAAGAAAAATCCTGTTTTGTGAAAAGCTAGAACACAGCGTTTTTGAGGTGTAAAGTAATTGTTGTAGCTTGAGGTGTCACACAACGTCAATGAGTTTTGATAATGGTGGACGAACATCAACAGGGAACTGGACTCTTCATCCACACAACACTGTAAATACCATCATGGGGTGTCCACCAGTCTCTAGTTGACTCATTACCATCTATCTGAGGGCTGCAGCTTTTAACATCACCATCATACAAGCATATGCTCCAACA
>CM060322.1:13402088-13474588 GCA_030674155.1 Stramonita haemastoma | reverse complement strand
CTCTCTCTCTCTCTCTCCTCTCTCTCTCTCTCTCTCTCTCTCTCTCTCTCTCTCTCTCTCTCTCTCTCTCTCTCTCTCTCTATATATATATATATATATAGCCGCTGTAGTCTAGTGGTTAGGGCGTTGGACTCGTAATCTAAAGGTTGCGGGTTCGATCCCAGCTTTCGGCTATGGCGTTGTGCCCTTGGAAAAGGCACTTTACGCTATTTTCTCAGGGGTACCAACCTTGTGTTGGGGGTTAACCCTGCGATAGACCGGCATCCTATTCAGGGGGGAGTCTATGACTCTCAGTCGCTTAACGCCACAAAAACCGGGATAAGCACCGGTCTGATGAGCCTTAGGCTGGGACAGACTTTAACATGTGTGTATATATATATATATATATATATATATATATATATATATATATATATATATATATATATTAGGGAAATAACTCTCTCTCACCTGTGAAATAGCATTGTCTGTCTCTGTGTCTGTCTCTGTCTCTCGCCCTCTCTCTCTCTCGCCTTCTCTCTCTCTCTCTTCTCTCTCTCTCTCTCTCTCTCTCTCTCTCTCTCTCTCTCTCTCTCTCTCTCTCTCTCTCTCTCTCTCTCCCTTCTTTCCTTTTTTTCTTTTGTTTCTTTCTGTTCTCCTCTGTATGTAGTGTATTATTTTCTTGCAGAGTAATACAGAGCCAGCCAGCAAGCAACTGCACACGTACGCAGGCTGGTAAAGCAAAACGAGGTGAGGTGTATGAGAGAAAATCCTTGACTTGATTTTTCATGTTTATTGCTCTGTTTTTCTATGTATATATTATTCTGTAGTCCTGTTCGTTTGAATTTTAATTCTAAAGTCTATGTAGATGTTATTTTGCATTGATTACTCTATTCATAAATTATTCAAATAATTGTTTCTGACAATTTTTTTGCTGCAAAAAATGAAAGCAGTATTCCACTGTATGTTATATCCTCGTGATGTGTATCGTTTTTTCCTTTTTTTTTTTTTTTTTTTTGGGGGGGGGTACCTTGGCTAGAGCTCTGAGGTTCTCCAAAAGTGACATTTTTGCTATGCAACCGTTTTCATTACCCCATTCAGGTTGCATCTTGGCTATGGGAATGATGTGTAAACGTCAGTGGTACGCACAGACACGTGTGCACGCAAGCACAAGCGCGCACACACACGCACTCGCGCGCACACACACGCACTCACGCGCGCGCGCACTCTTTCTCATTCTTTCTTTCTCCGTCTTTCTCTTTCTCTCACTTCCTGTCTGTCTCTCTTTCTCCTCCCCCCCCCCCCCCCCCCCCCCATCTCTCTCCATCTTCCCTAACTCCTCTCTCCTCCTCTCTCCTCTCTCCTCCTCTCTCCCTTCTCTCTCTCTCTCTCCTTCATTTAGACGCGCATCCACTTACCATACCAATTTCTGTCTCTATTTCCAGATTGTTTGCAGCAATCTTCGATCTGCACACACCACGAATGCTAGACTTTGTATGATTCACAATGATCTTGTCTAGTTAGGCCCATGTTGGTTGTAAAGGGTAAGGAATAGAGAACAGAATTTCACAAAATCCTTTCATCAGAGTTTTGTTTCCTTGGGACCTTGTACATAAGTCAATGCTTTGTCTTCAGAATAAGGAATAGTGCCTTACCCCAATCCTTTTTTTCTTTGTGGACTCCAGTTGGCAATAGTTCAGCTGGGCGTTTAACATAGAGGCTGTTGTAAATGCAAAGCTTGCTATTCAGGCAGTGGCTGCTTAACTGCTACGCCAATATTGCAGGTTTTACTTGTGTATTATTTTTCCCTTTGCTCCAGTCAGATTTTGACCCTTGAAGTTCTGTGCTTTGGCTTTGGGTTCCGTTCTTTTGTGTTCTGGCTTAGGTGTCAGTCTTTGTGTTTAGTCCACGTTTTAATCTTGGTGTCCAGGTTCGTCTGTGTCGTGTTTGTCTTTGTGTCCAGGTTTTGATATTTGTGTCCGGCTGTGGTTCTAGTATTTGTGTCCAGTTGTAGTTTTACTGTTTCCATATTTCAGTCTTTGTGTCCAGATTTCAGTCTGTGTTAAGCTTTGTCTTTGTGTCCTGGTTTGTCTTTGTGTCCAGGTTTGAGTTCGTCTTTTGCGTCTGGCTTCGGTTTCAATCTTTGTGCCAGACTTTGTCCTTGTGCCCAGGGTTTTTTTGTGTCCAGGGTTTTCTTTGTGTCCAGGTTGTCTTTGTGTCTGGCTTTGATTGTCTTTGTTAGAACTCCCCTGTCAGCTGTCTTCAAGTGATCACTGGGCACCTTCCGATTGCAATCAGTATTTCTTGCTCAAATAAAAATTAGTATCCGCTAAAACTAAGTTTTGTTTTTTTTTTAAAAAAAGGGGAGAGAGAGATGAAATATCATAAACCTAAAATAAAATCTGGCAAAAATAAAATTAAAAAGATTCAGAGATATAAAAGTAGGGTTTAGTCTAAACTTGAAATAAAATGAAATAAAACGAAATAAAAGAAAAGCATAGTCTAGACAAAAATAAATTAAAACGAAAAATAAATAAAAATGAGATAAATAAAATGAGATAAATAAAATTGAATAGAATAAAAACCAAAAACAAAATAGGAAAAAAAGATTGTGCAAGAAATCTGATTGCAATCTGGGTGACTGTGATCTGTCTTCTCATCCGAAAACACCACCACCTGCGACAATGGCTTGGAGACTAGCATCATTGGGTATTGTGACTTGGTCATTCTTTTCCATTTGATAGGTTTCCTTGTGTTTGAACTTGTCATCACCTGTAACGAATTTCATAGGGTTTTCATGAGGTATTGCGACTTGGTCGATCATCACTATTCTGATAGGTTTTCTGAGGTCTGAAAATTTCACTATCTACAGCAGTATTGAGTCAGTTTTCATCAGGTATTGTGACTCGGTCATTCCCTTCCACTTCTGATAGGTTTTCCTTATGTCTGAAAATACCAGGCTGAGAGACGGGTTTTCATGAGGTATTGTGACTTGGTTATCCCTTTTGTTTCTGATAGTTGTTTTTTTTTTATAATGTTGTGGCCTAAAACAGCTTTGGAACGGTTTTCACGAGGTATTGAGGACTGATCATTCCTTCCATTTCTAGTGTGCTTGGGTTTTTTTTTGGTTTTTTTGTCCTTGCCACCCTTTATTAGTTAAACATGGGTCATAACCTGGTGGTGAGTCATTATGTGGATCATCCTGAAGACTCGACAGTGGGGCCAGGTTCTGTTGATCATCACCTTGGAGTGATCTGCTGCATGAGATCCTGGCATCTGTAAGTATTGTACAGCTGTAGATGAAACTTTAGTGAAATGATACCTGATTTGGGTATAGGTTTTTTCTCATTTTAGTTTTCTGATTTAGAATAATTATATTTTATTTTGCTTTGGTTTCTGTATTTTTTTCTACAGTATCATTTTTTTTGTTCTTAGTCTTATGTTTAAGAGAATAAAGTTCACCTTATTTTTTAAAGTCCAGTTAGGTTTTTCAGTATAAAGATCTTGCAGGGTTTGGGTTGCTGCAGACATAGCAGCTTCTAAATCAGGAAAGGAGAGACAGAGTATCAAGATCGTGTTGAAAGAAAAGTCTCCGCGTCTGGAAATTATATGAAAAATTTAATGATGTAGTGTATTTGATTAGAAGAACTTGTTTTATGGTGGTTTTTGAATATTCAACTCTGTAAACTAACTTAAGTTTGACTGAATTGGTGAAGAACCATGGTGAAATCTGTCAGATGAAATCAAATCGTTACATCTGATCCAATAAAACCAGGGTTTTCAGTCTACTGATCATGACTTACTGCTTTCAGAGGCTCTGGGTCTGGAATCGAGTGCAAGTGATCTGTTAGAGGGCAGCCATCCTGACCTGCGTTTTTTGAAAGCTAGACAAGGTATTTATGTTTTTGCTTCTATAGTTTTCTGAACTTTCTGATCTGATACTTTTGTCTGTCAATTCTTTGTTGTTGCTTTCTTTTTTCCTGCCTCTTTTTTTCCGTTCCTTATCTAGAGCTCTGAGGTTATCCAATGGTGATTTTTTTTGTGTATGCACCAATAATTGGCCACTATTTGGGTGTTGGTGAAGTTTTGTAGTTGACATTTCTTAGTGTTGCATCTGTAAAGTGGTTCATGCTCAAGTTTGTGGTCACAGTCTTCCTATTAAGCCCGTAGGTTTTTCTCTATGTAGGATCAGGATGTAGATTTAAAAAAGCGATTAAAAACATGCTTTTCATGAGATTTGAACTCGTAAACTACAATGTTCAGTGCCTTAACCACTGTATCATTGCAGCTGGTTAACTTGTTTTCTTTATAGACAAATTCTGTACTGCTAATGTTGAAATTTTTTCTCTTATTTCAAACTTGTGATTTTTGTCTATTCAACTAGGTACCATATGAGCCACACCAGTTCCAGTGAAGTCCAAAGTAAATGAAACTGCTAAACCAGGCCATCAACTCGCCATCCAATGTTGTCTGCTACAACTGCACCAGAGGCTGCCATGCACGGGTTGGACTTGTGAGCAGCTCCAGAAAATGCCCCCAGCACGACTGAAGCAGAGAGAAGTCACAGCCATTGTCTTGGAGACAGGAGGAGCCTGACTGAATGGGGACAAGCATCGCTACTTCTATACTGCAAATGCCGTGTATGTACCTGCGTCAAATGCTTGACATTTTGGAAAAATCCAGGTTAGAAAATTGCCAATATCATTTGTAATCAAAGTATTCGTTTTTCTTTAACTTCATTGTGTCGGTATTTAATAATGGAAATTATGTGTAACGTGTTCTGGTCAAAAAACAGGATTTTTCTGTGTTTTATATAGTCGTGGTGTTCAGTAATGTTTGCCGACGGTTGTTAGTAAAAAAACAAACAAAAAACAAAAAATTAACTGTCCAAATAAGGGTAGAAGGTAAAGCTTTAACATAGTTTATGTACTATTTAAAAATTAAATCTCATAAAGTGAGGAAATCAATTCCTTGAAATCTTTCAGCTGATAAAGTACAGCTAAATTATATAAAGTCTGTAAATATTAATTCTAAATTGAATTATTTTCAAAGTAACATGATCAGGTAAACATGATGTATAGCCAAGCAAATACCCTGAACTGTGAATGGTAGTGATTAGAACTCCCTTGCTGTTAGGGGCTATGGGACTGGAGCCACCAGGGGCCTGGGTTTTCTTTCAGCCATCATGAATTTGGGCAGGGGGTGGGGGGACATGCCTTGGGAGAGTGGTATGGTTGAAAACTGGAACTGAAGTGTTATGTTTTTCAGCTAAGCAAAAGATGGGATATAATAATGTGAATTTGAATTGAATCAAACAGATCAGCTCCAAATAATTTCGAGATAAGCACAATTTGTAATGCTTCTTTTCAAAAAAAAAAATCATGAATTTAGATTGTTACAAAATGTTAACAGCAGATTACTTGAATATTTTAGCTAGTTAAGCAAAAGATTAAATTTAATAGTTTGTAAAGCATTTTTTTCATATTTGAGGTAACAAAGGAAATGTTTGATATGAGCCAATGTTTGTAAAGAACAATTATGAATTTATTCTGTTTCAAAATGGGAAGATAAAATCAGCATAGCACATGAGCAAACATTCCACATTTTCCCTGCCACTGAGGACTTCTTAACCGCTTACAGGGACCACTGGACAGGAGTCAAGTGGCGAAGAATAAAAACCATCCGGCACCACATTTTGGTTACCAGCACATGATCAGGTAACAGGTTTGTATCCCAAACTCCCCCCCCCCCCCCCCCCCCCCCCCCACCACACACTAGATAGTTGTGAGTCCAGGTCTGGGTACCTAGTATTTGGGATAAGACAATATACTGAGGTCGCGTATGTAGCACACATTTAGCACACATAAACAACCTGCAGCAACAAGAGAGTTGTCCCTGGCAAAATTCTGTAGAAAAAAGCCGCCCTGATAGGGAAACAAATGCTCATGCAGACAGGGAAAAATGGGTGACCCTGCTCTTGTGACGGCGATGCTCTCTCCCCAGGAAGAGCCGCCCGAATTTCACGCTGAGAAATCTGCCCCCAAATAAAGAGGTCTACACACACAAATGCAAAACATTAGTGACTACTCCCTCTGTGACATTTGTCTGTGAGAGTTGTATTTGTTTTTATTATTCTAACCTAATAAAATATTACAGCTGCAACCAAAATTGTTTCAACCAGACCTTGACGATACATTTTTCAAGGAAATTCAAAAACGTTTTCACTCGGACTACAGATGATAATTAAATAATCAGTTAATTGCTGAAAAATATAAGACCAGATAGTATGTATGTAAATTGTACAGTTTAAATTCCCAATCATTGTCATGCATAGCAGCAGCTTTTCGTACACTTTGTGCTTTATAGCCCCATTCCTAGCTCTAGGAGGGCACTGCATCCATGGCGAAATAAGAGAAATATCATCATAGCCTAATAATTAACCCACTATCCTCCATGGGAATACAAATCACACAAAGTTCTACATCGACTGTTTGCCTTCACCTATCCTACAGTCTGGTTGACCATTAGGGCAACACTTCAGATATTGCAACTAGCTTCCTCCATATCTTGTGGTTCTTAGCTTAAGTCAACATATCACTCCCAAGTCCAGTCCACTCTCTGATGTTATCTTCCCATTATCTCTGCCTCGAATTTGTCAGATCAGAAATATTGTGATCCTCTCATGGAAAGCAATTGCAACACTAGCAAACACATGCCTGATAAAAGTTTTGATCTTGAAAAATGTTTCAAACTGCACGCACGCACGCACGCGCGCGCGCACACACACACACACACACACACACACACACACACACACACACACACACACACACACACACACACACACACACACACACACTAAAGTCTCCACAATCTTGCCGGAATGATAGTTTTTTCCCTTTCTTTCACTCCTTTCCTGTCTTTTTACTTAATTAAATGTCCACTCTCCCTTTTTATCATTTTTTTCTACCTTTTCAGTCCATTCTCCTAGGGGGGGGGGGGGGTCCTTAAGATCATAACAATTTTTTCTGTTCTTTTTCAGATGTTATGAGATGTTGAGGACATCACCATCAAGGACACCACTACAGTCGAGGAAAAGGACTTTCCAGTAACCAAAGAACTGTCACCAGGTCCATAACCCCAAGCACCTCTCCCAGGAAAAACATGTTAGGACCGTCCTGGGTTGACCCTTATGGTTGAGCAGGGCGTTGATAACAAGGAATATCAGTAGGGTTGGTTTTAAACCTCAGGTTTAATCTGTATAAAGTTGGGAAGTTTTAATTTGAGAAAGTAATTTGACAAGGTGATAGCCCCCTCTACCCCCACCCCCCTCCTCATAGGGTCTCTGTGGTCAGCGGAGTTATAAACAAGATTGGATTGGATTGGATTTTTATAATTTGCTGTTTTTGCCTTATTACAGTTTCTCTCACTCTCACTCAGTCCCATGTCCCAAAGGACGTAGGGGGGACATGAGAGAAGACGCAACGGAGATCTTTTTCCATGCTTCACGATCCTGTGTGGCTAGTAGGAGGCGTTGCAGGGGTTGGGCAGTCCAGTCTTTGATGTTGTCAACCCATGATTTCTTTTGGCGGCCTCTTCTTCTTTTGCCCTCGACTGTTCCTTGCAAGATGGTTTTTGCTAGGGTGTTGTGTCTTGTGGTGTGACCAAACCACATCAGCTTTCTCCTCTTTATGGTGGAGAGCAAAGGCTCTTGGGGGCCCACACGCTTTTTGATTTCCTCTTTCACATAGTTATTGGTCTTGTGTTCTTTGTATGATATTTTGAGGAGTCTTCTGTGGCACTTGTTCTCGAATGCTTGGATTCTTCTCTCTAACTCTGCTGTCAGAGTCCATGATTCACAGCCATATAGGAGGATAGATATTACGAGGGATTTGTAGAGGTGGTATTTGGTGCAGAAGCTGATGTTGTTGCTTCTGATGATCCTCTGGAGTCTGACTAGAGCAGATGTTGCTGTTGCAATGCGAGCTTTCACCTCATTGTTTGATGTGCCATCTTTTGTTAGGATGGAGCCTAAGTATTTGAATTGGCTCACCTCTTCCAATATTTCTCCATTCATCTTTATTTCCGTGCTGTCATTACTCGCGCTGTTGACCATGATCTTCGATTTCTCTGTACTGACCTCCATGCCGTATGCGCTCGCTCGGTCTGTTAGACTGTCTGTGAGGATTTGCAGTTCTTGTTTGCTGCTGCCCATGAGGTCAATGTCATCTGCAAATCTGAGGTTGCAAAGGGGTCTTCCACCAATGGAGATGGAAGTGTGGTGGTTTTGCAGTGTCTCTGTCATGATGTTTTCGAGGAAGAGGTTGAAGAGTACAGGTGAGAGAAGGCAGCCCTGGCGGACTCCAACCGTGGTCTTGAAGAACTCGCCCACGTGGTTGTTCATGAAAACTGCACTTCTTGCATTCTCGTACAGAGCCTTGATGACTTCAATTAGGCAGTTGTCAATGTTGAAGTGCCTGAGTACTTGCCAGAGGCCGTCATGCCATACCCTGTCAAAGGCCTTTTTGAAGTCTATAAAATTGTGGTACAAGTCTTTTTGGTGTTGGAGATGCTTCTCTATCAGAATTCTCAGGTTGAAAATTTGTTCCATTGTGCTGCGTTTTGGTCTAAAGCCCGCTTGTTCTTCTGCCAGGAGTTTTTCTGCTTGGTTTTTCAGTCTGTTGAGGACTACCTGCAGCATGATCTTGCTAGGATGGCTTATGAGACTGATGGTTCTGTAGTTCTGGCATTGCTTGAGGTTTCCTTTCTTTGGCAGGGGTATTACAAGAGACTGTGTCCATTCTTTTGGCCATTCTTTGGTGTCGTGGATCTTCTGACAAAGGTCTGTGAATCGCCTTGCTGTTTCATTCCCTCCATTTTTTATGAGTTCAGCTGGGATGTTATCGATTCCAGGGGACTTCCCCTTCTTCAATTGCTTAATAGCTGTGTCTACTTCACACCTTAGTATTGGTGGGTCTTTATCTTGGTGTTCAGGGGGTTTGTTGGAAACTATGTTGGTATCTGGGCGTAGTGGGTAGTTATACAATCCCTCACAGTATTCTGTCCAGCGCTGGAGGATGGCATTGTTTTCCGTTAAAAGATTTCCTTCTTTGTCTTCAATAACAGAGGCTTTAGGCTGTGTGGTTTTCGTTAGTGCTTTCAGAGTGTTGTAAGCTGTTTTGCTGTTTCCCTTGGCCATTCCATCTTCGATGTTGTTGCATTGTTCTTCTATCCACGCTTCTTTGGCTTCTCTCATCTTTTTCCTCACTTCTCTGTGGCTATCCATGTACTTGTTGTTGGCTTCTTGACGTGAACTTTTGCTTCTTAAGTTATCTTCTTTTGTCGCAGAGGTCAAGAACCTCATTTGTCACCCAGGGTTGTTTCTTTGTTCTGCTTCTGCCTAATGTTTCTTCTGCTGCTGTCGTTAGCACTTCTTTGATGTTGTTGGCTAATGTGTTCACATCATTGTCAATGGCTGTGAGTGCGGCGAACTTTCCTCCAATGTTGGCTTGGAAGATCTCAACCACTGTTGGGTCTTTGAGTTTTTCCAGGTCGAATCTTATGCGTGGGCTTTTTGGCTGTTGTTTTGCTTTCAGTTTCAGCCTGATGGTGGTAAGTACAAGGTCGTGGTCACTGCCAATGTCAGCTCCTGGGAATGTTCTTGTATTTGCCTTGTTTATGCTGGATTTGAATCTTCTGGGTGACAGAATGTAGTCAATTTGATTATGAATCAGACCATTTGGTGAGTGCCAGGTTGATGTTCTAGATGGCTTGTGAGGGTGGAGTGTGTTAGCCAGAGTTAGTTTGTGCTTCTTTGCGAATTCCAGCAGCCGCTGTCCTCTGTCATTTGTTTCTCCCAGTCCAAAGCTACAGTTTAGTTTTTTAAAAAAAGGACACCCACCCACCCACCCACTCCCCACCACCACCATCACCACCACCACCACCAATTTCCTCAGCTAGAGCTCTGAAGTTTACCCATAGATTTTTGTATATGTGACTTTTCTTGCCCACCGTTAAGGTTAGCTGCAATCCGAATTCAAGGTTGATGTGTAAAGTTGATAAATGAGTTTATTTCACAAAATATTACTGTTAGATATTTTTTAGGAAGATGTGTGTTGTGATGTGTGTGTGTGTGTGTGTGTGAGTGTGTGTGTGTGTGTGTGTGTGTGTGTGTGTGTGTGTGTGTGTGTGTTCATTTTAACGTCTATCCACTAAAAAGAGTGGGTGTTGGTGTGTGTGGGTGGGTGTTGTCGGTGTTGTTGTTGGTGTGTCGGTGTTGGTGTGTGTTGTTGGTGTTTTTGGTGGTGTTGTGTGTGTGTGTGTGTGTGTGTGTGTGTGTGTGTGTGTGTGTGTGTGTGAAGGAGATAGTTGTGAAGAGGAGACATGGGGTTAGAAAGAGAGGGGAGGGAGGGGGAAGTGGTGTTTAGGAGGGGCATTGATGTACATTCAGAGCAGTGAGGATAGAAAAAGAGGGCTGGCTTAGAGAATTTCTTAGTGTTTTTTTTTAGTTCCTAAGCTAGAACTATGAGGTTCGCCAATAGTCGGTGGTACTTAGGCAACCTTTTTTGCCAAGCATTTAAGGTGGCTGCTTTCCCACTTCGAGAATTGCCATTGTATAATTTTGGGATCCTTTTTTTTTTTTTTTTATCCGTGCAACTTGTTCAAAATAATTTGGGTCTGAACTTTTCTCTTAATGATAGAACTGGAATTTTCACTGACACAAGTCGAATGCATAGCCTCAGTTTTTTGATAGAGCAGGTGACCCTGATTCAAAGCTTCATACCATTGCAAAATACGTATAGCCGTTGTGGTCAGCAGAGTAATGAACATGAAATAAATACCATTGTGTCTGTAGCTACATACCATTTGTCCATCTGCTGTTGTGTCCATAGAGTTCTAACCTTCAGACCGACCAGCTGACAGACAACCCTTCCCTGTTGTTAACTAACTCAACACTAACCTCAACTCTTAATCCTGGCCCCCACATGTGGACACAAAAGGCAGGTAGATAACATGGTATATGCTGACACACTGACTAAACACGTTTTTTCATTAGGGTTGGAAATAATTGATTTGAATCGTTTATTAGGAGTAAATGAACAAGCACAGAACCTCTTTGCAGCATGCTTTCAAAAACTAAACGAAAAGTATACGCGAACAGTAATGATCAAAGTTGCACCAAAATGATTTTAAAACCACAACCATAATCAAATACCAATATTTATAAATAAAAGAAAATGTTACTTAGCTAGAGTTGTAAGGTTCCTTAATGGTAAGATTTTCTTAGGTATGCCGACTGAAGGGATAGAAGATAAAACATCAGATACTATTGCTAGGGTTGGTAGGGGCAGGGTGCTAAGAGTTTTTAGGGAAAAGGCTAGGAAGGGGCCGCGGGATCGGAGAGGGGGGTGTTGAATGTTCAGGTAAATAACATAGAGATGGGGAAAGAGGTGTAATGGCCGACGAGGAGATGGATGAATTCCTCATGGTTTTGACCAAATATTCTCTTTTTAGATAAGATATTAAAATTCGACTTTTTAAAGTGTTCATAATCAATAGTTTGGGTTTTTACTTTTAGATCATAAAAGTGTTCATATTCATATTTTATTGTACGGGGATAGGGGGATGCAGTCAAACTGTGATTAGGTTCAGGGAAGGGTGGAGAGCATATTTAGAAAACAAATTGGAAACAAAAAGTAGAGGTATCTGGTTTTAGAAAGCATGGTTGACTAGATTCAAGGGGAGAGCGTTTTAGAAGAAAAAAGTTTATTCACAACCACAAGTAGGGGTGCTGGTTTTAGAGGGGGAATGCCCAAGTCTGGGGGGGGGGGAGGGAGGGCGGGCGGGCGGGCGGGCGAGGGGAGGAAGGGGGGAGAGAGATTTCTTTTATATGGAGGATAATGGAATAAGCACTCGTGTGCTTTTTTACATTCAGTCCCCGTGAGAGAGAGAGAGAGAGAGAGTTTTGTGGGGGAGTGTTTGCTGCCAGCAAACCACTATGAAATGGTATACCACAGGTATTTGTTAATCGTTGTTGTGTGTCTGTGTCTGTCTGTGTATGTTGTGTGTGTTTATGGGTGTTGTAAAATACAAAATATTACTTACTGAAACAGTCACGAATTTCAGTTTTCTGTGTGTATGATTTATAGAAACGTGTTAAATCGCTGGATGTGTGGCTGTAACCAACGTTGACTGACTTTTCCTAGTTTTGAAATGGGTGGATATGAAGAAAGCATTGGAATACCACAGACAGAAATTTAATTGCTGTATATTAATACAATAAATGTTCTGTGTACATCTTAGTTAACAGCCTTGCATCAGAAAAGACATTTTCTGTTTTTGTTTTTTCAACAAAACCTTGTATAAGAAAACCTTTCTGCCCTTCAGTCTGTGAGCATAGGATTACAGGCATCTTAAAGTGATGTATCCTGTTCACTTTTCTCCTGGCCTTTTGCTTTGCTGTAGGTCAGGGACATGACCATTATCCAGGTCATAGCATCCCCAGTTCATTAATAAACTGCTCCATCTGCATCTCTCCCAGCAGTCTTTGACTCCCATTGTCAGCACAAGTGTGTTCTGATGACCTTTTTGTTTTTTGTTCAATCTGGAAAGCAAGAAGTGGGGGAAATATAGGTTGGACACCCCACAATGTAATCTTAAGAAAACAAACCGAAATCATTGATGAAGAACAGCAAAATATGGAAAAGAGAATGAAGGGAGAAATCAATGGGAAAAGACGTTAGAGGCCCCACAAAAAACCTGGCCGTCTTAGCAAGACTTAGCGAAAGATGTCACATCAACCATTTCTCATTGCTTCATGATTGATTGGTTTTTTTTTCTCATTTTGTCCAACCTTTGTACTGTATCTGTTATGTCCATTTGCACTAATTTTTTTTCGCAAAACATTTACTTTACTTCAAATGTGTGTATTCCAAAATTCCACTGTAGAAAATGTATTTTTGATGTATTCTAGCAGATGACTGTGATAACCCAGTGTGGTACATGCTGTTTTGTTTTGTTCAGCTTTTCTATAAGTTTTTGCTTTGGAGCACTTCAGAAACATGTCTTGTATAAAAGTAGAGCATTGTTTAGCATGATTGTAAACTTTTTACAAGTAGTTATACGAAAAAATTGACTGTATTGGTTTTTAAATTTTGCTTTGAATTATTTGTTCAAGTAGAAGAAAAACTGGTTTCATCAAGAAATGCTGGTGGTCAGGTAGTCTTGTATTTTAAAGTGTTTGCTTTTTCCCCTTTTCTTTTCCCCTAGATCATATCTTTATTTTGTTTTGAAACATTATTTCAGTAAAGTTTTCTTGGACTTTAAATACCAAAAGACGATATTCCTTTTACTTTTGTTTTTCTATGCATTCAATTTGAAGTACTGAGTGCAGAGTGAAGCAGTTTACTGCTGCTTTTTTTTCTTTTGATATTTTTTTTTTCAAACGTAACATTGCCCTTGAATGAATTTCGTGATACATTTAGTTTTACCTGTTTAGTAATTTTTTGTTGGCATCCTTTTGAAGGCTTGAAATGTCTCCACTTTTATCTGGGTAATTGTGTGACTGGTTTACTTGCATGTAACCATTCCAATCAATGCCCACATTTTCCACCTTCAAATGGAGGTTAGTATATGTGTGTAGCTTGTTGCTGGGGGTTTTCCGGAAAAAACATGACTGAAATATCCCTAACCTATCCTTTTTATGTGAAATTATTATACAATGGGTTTGTGGTATCTGGTAGAATTGAGCTATGCAGGTAATACCCTTCACTTTGCGTGCTGCCCCCTCTCCAACCCTATTTCCTATTGTTTCAGTCAAAATTGTGTGTGCGCAATTTTAAAATATGTTTTTGTCTCCATGAAAGGATGAAGTAGAACCCCTTTTGCCAGTAGCATGCTAATTTTTTTGCTTTGATGTTAAAACATTTATTCTGTTTGTTCCGAATCCAATTAAGCTTGATCTTGAATCCCTACTCGAAATGGTGTGGAAAAAAATGTACAGCCCCGTTGAATCACTTGTATAATTTTGTGATAAATTCGAAGCTTGTACATCTGAATGAGTGGAGAAAATGTAGCATGTTCCGTTTAGAGGACCAACAAAAGATGCTTCCTATACCCTTTATTGCTTCGATTTTTCTTGTATTTCATGAGTTATTGCTTTTATTTTGCCTGTATTTTATAACATGTACAAATACAAAATCGATGATTTTGTACCTCTAAACTAGTAACGAGCACACACCAATGGCACTTGATTACCCAACTGACATTTTTCTGAGAAAAATGCAGGCTTTGTTTAACTCCCTCCTTTAAAACTTACAGTAGATAGGTGGTCTAGAGGTAACGCGCCTGCCTAGAAAGCGAAAATCCAGGTCGGAAGCAAGGGGTGGTTTGATCCCTTTTTGGGCCCGAAACTTTTCCCTCAAACATCAGACCAAGAGTGATGGCCTGGGTGCTAGTCTTCCAGATGAGGCGATAAACCGAGGTCCCCTGTGTCACGAAATTATTTACCCCACGTAAAAGAACCCATGGCAACAAAGAGAGTTGTCCCTGCCAAAATGATAAGGAAATGAATGCAGTTGCAGACGGGAAAAGAAGAAAATAATGGGTAACCCTGCTCTTCTGGCGACGCGCTCTCCCCGGGGGAGAACAGCCCGAATTTCACTATGAGAAGTCTTCCCCTGGCTTTAAGTTGTATAAAAAAAAAATGTAAACCCCAATGTTTTGCACTTTTTATTCAAGGTGTCTATATTTTCTGGCTGTAAAGATAACATAACTGGATTGAAGCTTTTTGCCACTTCAGTGTTTTAAAAGCATGTTGGAATGAATACGTCATTGTGGTCTTGGCATATTTTCAAGTGCAGGTATGAGAATTCAAAATCAGACTTAAAGCCAGTTGGTGGGTCATTGTCATGTCACTACTGGTCAGAGCATTGGGAAAAGCCTACCTCCCCCTTCAGCCCCAAAAGAAAAGCTGGGTTGGGTAGCCAGCTGCAGCTGAAAGGAAGCGATGAACAAAAAAACTCAGTTATTCTTACACATTCCCAACTTGATGAAATGTTGTGCAAAAGTCATAAGACTAAATAGAAAACTGGAACTTGACCAACCTATTTGTTCAGAGCTATATTCATGAATGATTGTGTATTTACAAAATATGGAGGACGTGCACAAGATCTGATGCATGTACAGCTTTTTTATGTACTCTCTCTCTCTCTCTCTCTCTCTCTCTCTCTCTCCTCTCTCTCTCTCTCTCTCTCTCTCTCTCTCTCTCTCTCTCTCTCTCTCTCAGGGGACTGGATGTAAAAAAGCACACGAGTGCTTATCTATTATCCTCGAATAAAATACTTTACTTTGCCTTGTCTCTCTCTCTCTCTCTCTCTTGATGAAGGCTGTACTCATATTTTATGTTTCCAATTTTATTCTACAAGTTGACTGTATTGAGATTTAGTAAATGTTATTTTGATATTTCAACGTTTTAAGTTTAGCAAGTATGTATTTTAATTATAATGTGTAGATATTCATTTTTATGAATGTATTGGCTGTTCACAAAGATTGATCATGACATTATGTGTAAACTATGTGTATTTTATTTAGAATGTGTACATGTTCATTTTTATAACTATATTAGAATTGATTTGTGTCACTACTTAGTGATCTCTCTCTCTCTCTCTCTCTCTCTCTCTCTCTCTCTCTCTCTCTCTCTCTCTCTCTCTCTCTCTCTCTCTCTCTTAGTTAAATTCCCCCCCTCCTTTTATCCAAATGTATGATAAATATAACATAACTTTTGACAGATGGTGATGGATTGATGTTTTCAGTTGTTTATTTCATCTTGTTCTCTTGTTTGCTCTTTACCTATTAACACTTTTCTTTTCTTCCATAATCAAAATCTTTTTATTGTGACTTCTGATTTTTGTCTTCTGAACGAGTGCATTTTTATTACCTTATCATATATAGTGTCTTTATCTTGTGTGTTGTTTGGTACTGCCTAAAGTTTTATTGTTTAGTATCTTTTCAACTTGATGCATCCCTCTCTCTCTCTCTCTCTCTCTCTCTCTCTCTCTCTCTCTCTCTCTCTCTCTCTCTCTCTGGTCGAGGAAATTTTCTTCCTGGAGTTAACATCAGTGCTGACTCCACTCTCCCCAAAAGTCCTTCGGATGAGACTTTAAACCGAGGCCCCGTGTGTGAACGCACGCAGAACATCTTGCGCACACGTTAAATCCTGTTCCGCTTTTCGTAAGAGTAGGCCATCGTGTGCCGGTGGGAACAGATGACAATATTTACAAAAACTGCATACACACGGGGACCGGATGAAAAAAAGCACATGATTGCTTATTCTGTTATCCTCGATATAAAAGAATAAATAAATAAATAAAAGCGACAAAATTTACCACATAAACTGTTTCCAGTTCACATAAAAAAGGAAGCAATCGAACAAACCTCTCACCACAAAGTTCTAGGAGTGACAATTGATGAAAATCTCAGATGGTTCTACCACATATCTCATCTATGCAAATACTTGTCCAAAAAAGTCTACCAGTTGATTAAAATTAAACGCTTTCTCGATTACCATTCAAGGAAACTTTTTTCAAGCTTATATACAATCCTCAATAGACTATGCTGCAACCCTGTGGGACTCTGCCAGTGCAAATATCATGAAACCGTTACTAAGTCTGTATAAACGTGGTCTCAAACTGGTCCTTCTGAAGAAAACAACCTTGCTAGAAGGGGATTATACTCGGTTAAATATCCTTCCCCTACACCAAAGACTAAGATATAACAAAGGCATCATGATGTTTAAGATACTGACAGGAAATGTCCCCACATCCTTAAAAGACAAATTCCCAATGAATCATTCCAGAAATAATACGGTAAAGCCAAGTGTCCCAATCCCAAGAAGAGACTTGTTCAAAACTAGTTTACTATACTCAGGCCCTACGCTATGGAACTCCCTCCCTGACTCAATTAAACAGCATCAATCATTAACAACCTTCAAAAATCACCTTCTAATCTACTTGATGCATCAAAAATAACAAACCACACTTCTCCCCTCTCAAACTATCTGCCCTCTCCCTCCTCACTGTCTCTATGATGATTCTTACGCCCTTCAATCATAAGACTGAGGTGTGTGTGTGCGTGCGTGTGTGTTTGTGTGTGAGTTGGGGCTTTTTTGTTTAAAAAAAAGTTTTATGGGACTTATTTTGATGACAGATGGTAGTGGATTGATGTCTTCAGTCATTTAACCTGATCATATTCTCATGTTTGCTCTTTAATTATTGCGCCTTTTTTTTTTTTTTTGGCTTTGATTGGTTTTTGTTTGTTTTTTTTGTATTCAAATCAAAATCTTCATTGATTCTTACTTCATATATTCGTTTTTGAATGAGTGCCTTTTTATAACATTACCTTAATATTGCATCTCTGTCTTATTTCTTACCTGTTGTTGTTGTTCTTTCCCACCTTTTATCAAAATCTTATGTTTTAAGGGACTTATTTTGATGATAGATGGTGGTGGATTGATGTTTTGAGTCATCTAACCTCATCATATTCTCATGTTTGATCTTTAATTATCCTCATCATATTCTCATGTTTGATCTTTAATTATTGCGCCTTTTTTGTTTTGTTTCGTGTTGTTTTGTTTTTGCTGGGTTTTTTTGTTTTGTTTTGAATGTTTGTTTGTTTTATTCAAATCAAAATCATCATTGATTCTTACTACTTTTTTTTCGTTTCTGAATGAGTGCTTTTTTATAACATTACCTTAATATTGTATCTCTATTTCTTACCTGTTGTTTGATACTTGGTAAGGTTTTTTGCTCTTGGTAATTGGATCACTATAATTGTTCTTGTTTAGTTGAGGCTATCTTTTTATCTTGATGTTATCCCTGAAAAGGGCGGGGACTGGATTAAAAAAGCACATGAGTGCTTATCTATTATCCTCGAATAAAAGAATTTTGCCTTGCCTTGCCTTGCCTTGCTGTCTCTCTCTCTCTCTCTCTCTCGCTCGCTGGCTGGCTATCCGTCCGTCTGTCCGTGTGTGGATGTGTCATCTGTTGTCTCTAAACATGTTATTATCCATAAGAGCATAGAATTCTCCGCGTTTCCGCGGATTTCCGATTTTTTAAAGCGGATTTCCGCGGAAAAAAAAGTTTCCGCGGACAAAAAAATCTGGGGGGAAAAAAACGAAACTGGATGATATTCTCAAATGGTGCGAGTGTCGTCGAAGGGTTCAGGTAGAGGGCCGTATGCATAATTTCAAAATGGCTAGCATATGCGGGAGAACGGTCGTCGATCGGACTCATGCTTATGACTACAGAGGATGCAAAAATGCATGGGAGTGGGTGGATGGGGAAGTCAAGGTTGGAGATCGAAAAGTGCGGATTGGCAAGCACATTCGCAAACTGGATGCTGCAGGCAAAGTGTTTTGCGAAGCTTGCCAGTGCGACATTCTCTATGCAAGCCGTGGCCGCAGAGCAGTTGAAGACCATTTGCAAACGGCAAAACACAAGAAGGTGATCGACTCCATCCATACAACTCTTGCAGACTGACATTGAGAAAAATACTGTTGTGGACAACACTCAGGGCATCCAAGCAGCGAAGAAAACACAGTTGAAGAAACAAGCCACAGAACAAGTGTACATGCTAGCAGACAGGCATCACTACATACACACACACACACACCTTTTTTTTTTTTTTTTTTTTTTAACATTCTGCAATTAGTTGCTGGATGTTTATGTCCTCATTTCTCTCACCCACAGTTTTTGTTGTCTGTCTGTCTGTCGTCTGTCTCTCTCTCTCTTAGGAAGAAATGAAAGGAAAGGAAGCAATTGAACAAAAGAAAGGAAGCAATTGAACAAACCTCTCATCACAAAGTTCTAGGAGTAACAATCGATGAAAATCTCAGCTGGTTCTACCACATATCTCATCTATGCAAATATTTGTCCCAAAGAGTATACCAGTTGACTAAAATTAAACATTTCCTTGACCACAATTCAAGGAAATTATTCTTCCAAGCTTACATACAATCCTCAATAGACTGCCTCAACCCTCTGGGATTCTGCCAGTGCAAACACTATGAAACCGTTACTAAGTCTGTATAAACGTGCTCTCAAACTTATCCTCCTGAAGAAAACCTTATTTGAAGTGGATTATACTCAGTTAAATATTCTCCCCCTACAACAAAGACTAAAATATAACAAAGACATTTTTATGTTTAAGATAATGGCAGGAGCTGTCCCCACATCCTTTAGAGATAAGTTCGCAATGAATCATTCCAGAAATACTGAAAAGCCAAGTGTCCCAATCCAAGAATAGACTTGTTTAAATCTAGTTTACTATACTCAGGCCCTGTGCTGTGGAACTCCCTTCCTGGTTCAATTAAAGAGCATCAATCATTGACAACCTTCAAAAATCACCTTCTAATCCACTTGATGCACCAAAAATAATAAACCAATTATATCCCCTTCTCCTTCTCCCTCCCTCTGTGTGTGTTTGTGTGTGTGTGTGTGTGTGTGTGTGTGAGTTGGGTTTTTTGTTGTTGTTGTTCTTCTCCCCTTTTATCAAAACTTATGCTTTATGAGACTATTTTGATGCTAGATGGTGGTGGATTGATGTTTTCAGTCATTAGCCTCATCATACTCTCTGTTTGCTCTTTAATTATTGCGCCCTTTTTTGTTTGTGTGTGTGGAGTTGGGTTTGTTGTTGTTGTTCTTTCCCCCCTTTTATCAAAACTTATGTTGTATGGGACTATTTTGATGATAGATGGTGGTGGATTGATGTTTTCAGTCATTCAACCTCATCATATTCTCATGTTTGCTCTTTAATCATTGCACTTTTTTTTGTTTTTTGTTTTTTTGTTTGTTTGTTTGTTTGTGCTTTGTTTTGTTTTTGTTTGTTTATTTGTTTTTTGTTTGCTTTGTTTTTGTTTTATTAACCAAATCAAAATAATCATTGATTCTTACTCCATATATTGTTTCTGAATGAGCGCCTTTTTATAACATTACCTTAATATTGTATCTCTGTCGTATTCCTTACCTGTTGTTGTTGTTCTTTCTTTTCTTTATCAAAATCTTATGTTTTATGGGACTTATTTGATGTTAGATGGTGGTGGATTGATGTTTTCAGTCATTTAACCTCATCATATTTTCATGTTTACTCTTAATTATTGCGCCTTTTCTTTGTTTTGTTTTTGTTTGTTCTTTGTTTTTCTTGCTTTCTTTATTCAACTCAAAATCATCATTGATTCTTACTTCTCATTTTCGTTTCTGAATCAGTGACTTTATAACATTACCTTAATATTGTATCTCTGTGTTAATTCTTGCCTGTTGTTTGATACTTGGTATGGTTCTTTACTTTTGGTGTTTGGATCATTATAATTGTTGATTTTATTTATATTTTTATTGGCAGTATCTCCCCCCCTCCAATAAGGATATTAGTTTTTTTCAAAATTTTCCCCCTTTTATCCAAATGTATGATTTATATCATATGTATAACTTTTGACAGATGGTGGTGGATTGATGTTTTCAGTTGTTTATTTCATCTTGTTCTCTTGTTTGCTCTTTACCTATTAACACTTTTCTATTCTTTCATAATCAAAATCTTTTATTGTGACTTCTGATTTTTGTCTTCTGATTGAGTGCATTTTTATTACCTTATCATATATAGTGTCCTTATTCTTGTGTGTTGTTTGGTTTGCGTAAAGCTTTATTGTTTAGTATCTTTTCAACTTGATGTATCCCTGAAAAGGGTGGGGACTGGATGTAAAAAAGCACACAAGTGCTTATCTATTATCCTCGAATAAAATACTTTGCCTTGCCTTGCCTTGCCTTGCCTTGTCTCTAGTCCTTCGATGAGACTTTAAACCGAGGCCCCGCGTGCGAATGCACGCAGAACATCTTGCGCACACGTTAAATCCTGTTCCGCTTTTCGTAAGAGTAGGCCATCGTGTGCCGGTGGGAACAGATGACATTTACAAAACTGCATACACACGGGGACTGGATGTAAAAAAGCACAAGAGTGCTTATCCCTTTATCCTCGATATAAAAGAATAAATCAAATCAATCAAATCTCTCTCTCTCTCTCTCTCTCTCTAGAGCTCTCTCTCTCTCTCTCAGAGCTCTCTCTCTCTCTCTACAGATGACAATATTTACAAAACTGCATACACACTGACGGGATGAAAAAAAGCACATGATTGCTTCTTCTGTTATCCTTGATGTAAAAGAATAAATAAAAATAAATAAATCTCTCTCCATGTTTTCCATTAACCATCACAGTCATACACACAAACTTATATTACTGCTACCCAGAATAGATCTTTAAAAAAAAAATTTTGACATACTCTGGTGGTTCTTTATGGAAGGTCTGAGTCTGTCTCTCTCACACACACGCATGCACGCACACACACACACACAACACACACACACACACACACACACACACACACACGCCTCCACATTGCACAAAATGGTGCCTGGAGATGCCTCCAAATTGCCTTTTAAACGCGAAAAATCGTTTTCGGCCGGGGGGGCTTCGCCCCCCTGGACCCCCCAGCAGGGCTTTGCCCCAGCACCCCACCGGGCCTAAGCAGGGCTTTGCCCCAGCACCCCACCGGGCCTAAGCGGCCCCTGGACCCCAGCTTAGTTTCCTCTTTTTTTTTCTTTCCCAATTCTACGCTCTGAATCCATATTGAGAAATGTTTTATTCACATTTTGTACTATTTTAATCACGTGTTGAATGTAATTGACTTGTGTAAACTTTTAATTTTCAAGTAAGCTGAATAACTATGTCCATCATGATTACAAAATGGTTATGAACATGATTTTTTATGACCATTATCATAAGATTGATTAAGGTATTAGAATATGTATGTCCCAAAATATATGCCCGACAGCAGAGGGATTCCTCTAGTGTTCCATTACATGACTTTGATTAAAATTAGGCATATACTCCTTTAGAATGAAGTTTATTGATGACATGAGCGCGAACCTGTGTGGGTGTGTGGTGGATAATTTTTTTTTATATTATTCTTTCGTCTTTCCTTGTATTAAAATGTTATGATTTATATGATTTCTTTTGTTGATAGATTGTACTTCAATTTTTAGGATGTTTTGTTCCTGTTTTTTCTGTTTTAAATTTGTTCGTTTGTCTGTTTTGTTTCTTCTTTCTTATATGAAGTACGAATGTAAAAGAATGAATAATATTGTAGCCTGATACAATTGTTTGACTTTTATAATTTTTCTCTATGACTAAAAAAAGAAAAGAACTCAAGTACGTGCGGCACGTGCAAGTGTGTGTATGTGTGTGTGTATAAGTGTGTGTGTGTTTGATTTGTATGTGGTGCATGCTGATGCGTGAGTTGTGTGTGTTTGCGTGTGTGTGTGTTGAGTGTTTGCGAGTGTGTGTTTGCGATGTGTGTGTGTGTTGTGTGTGTGTGTGTGTCCGTCCTATGTGAAGGAGTGAGTCTTACAGTGTATTATTATACTATTATCACTGTTGTTGTTATTCTTATTGTCATTATTATAATCATTGTATTTTCTTTTGTTCTTTTTGAATTCATTTTTTTGTTATGAATTGTAACAATGTTGTAGCTAAATATTTTTGGGTGTGGCTTTCTTGGTTGTACTTTGCTTGTTTGCTTGCTGCTTCATTTCTGTTAGTTTGTCTGTCCTTTGGTTCAAAGCTTTTTGTTTAAGTGCTTCTTTTCTTGGTTTGTTTTGTTGGGTTTTGGGGGGGGGGGGGGGGGGTTGCTAGATATAGATGGCTTGATGAAAAAAAGCAATTTATTGCTTACTCCAGGGTTTGCGATAACCGGTAATTGTCGGTATTTTACCGATTGTAAACAGGGAATACCGAAAATTTTCGAAGCAGCCGTTACCGCGTACTGATTCTGTTTGCCTGTGACCATCTCAAAAAAAAGTCTGAAGTGACATTTTCTGACAGTCTGTCATGCGCCTGTACTGTGCTTATGCGCCTACCCCTTCCTACCCCCCCTTCCCACGAATATCTTTGGCGCCAGCCTTATTAGCCTAGCACGCAGAACAGCAAGCTTTACTGTGAAAGAATAGAGCTTCCCGCTCTTCTCGGCATGACAGTAACTTCCATTCACAATGAGTAAATGGGGCCTAGATTTATTTAATTCTTTATTCTTTTAATCTTTTATATCGAGGATAATGGAATAAGCACTCCTGTGCTTTTTTACATCCAGTCCCCATGTGTATGCAGTTTTGTAAATGCTATCTGTTCCTACCGGCACGATGCCTGCTCTTAACGAAAAGCGGAGGGTCTTTGACTATGAATTTGCGCGTTGCTTTGAGAGAGAAGAGTCGAAAACTAAATCAAAATTGAACGAAAGATCTAGATGAGCGCTAAGCATAGAAACAAGAAAGAAGAATATAAGTCTCACGAATGATGCTGTGCAAAACAACAGACTGACAGGACAGTGGCACAGGCGCTAGAAAAAAAACAAACTATTTCCTGCGTGGCTTCGCGCCCAAGAAGCGAGTGGCAGCAGCACGGCAGTCAAAGTCTGAGAGATTTGGTTCAATTTAGATTTAGTTTTGCTGCCGAACAATCCCCCCCCCCCCCCCCCCTCACTGAATAGTTTCGTTTTGTTCACAGTACGTACTGGATTTTATTTTCTCCGGACGGATTTTGGGGGAGTGGTCAAGATATCTCTGAAATGGCAACTGGCAGTACCGGTTTTAAAAATCCTAGCGCGAACCCTGTACTCAATATACAATCTGGAAATGAAATTTTGGAAATAAATAAAAAATAAAATTTGATTTGATTTGATCTCTCTTCTTTTCTCTCTCTCCTCTCTCTCTCTCTCTTCTCTCTCTCTCTCTCTCCTCTGTGTCACGCTCCTTAAGGGAGTGTGAAGAAAACCCCACCCATACCCACTCTATCTAACTTCCCGACAACAACAAACGCAGAACACAGAGGAGAAATTTCCAATCTTTACTATTCAATTTCAATGATAATGAAAATCAACAATCAAAAAATAACAAGGCAAAACCAACGCACCAAAATACACTTCCTCATGCTCGCAAAAATCTTATTAGCAAACAACAACAAAAAAAATAATAACAATGCAAAAATCACACGCAAAAAATGTACAAGTTTTCACACCGACATACCACCGCACTCGAATCTAAATATTTATATATTAACTCTAATTTAAGGTCCTGTATTTCTCACTCTTTTCCTTTTTCTCTAACACAGTTTTTTTGAAGTCCAAAAATGAATAATAAAAAAAAAAAAAACCACACCAAAAGAATCACTTTCCTGACAATACGATGGAGAAGATGAAGTAGACAAAGAAGACGTGCTGAAGACAAGGTACAAGGTCGGACTTGACGACTGGAGGTAAACAGGAACTGGTGGCGAACAGGAACTGGTGGTAAACGGAAACTGGTGGTAAATGGGAACTGGTGGTAAACAGGAACTGGTGGTAGTGGAACCTGAAACCTGTAAAAGGCGATACTTACTAATCCTCCACATACACTGGTAACTAAAATTATTTCTCGATTCTTTTTAGTTTGGCAAAATACCTGTCTCTCCACACTCAAGGATTCCACCCGGTACTCGAGAAAAAAAAAAAAAAATATATATATATATATATATATAGATAATATATTATATCTTTTAATCTAATCCACACCAACACTTCATAATAACTATCAACATCCAAATGGGTTTAATTCAAAAACATTCAAAAGACCCTGTCATAAAGCAAATTTATAACAAAACAATATCACTCCATACCTACCATCAAACACACTCAATTGCACTATATCACACATAACTTAAAAATTTCCATATCAATTCCAACATAAAAAATGCTGAGTATTACCAAGTACAGTGAAAACCCTTTCCACACGAACCATTGATATTAAAAAAAACAACAACACATAACTAAGGATAAATACCCCTACGTTCGCTATACACCAATACTAGTGTTACTTCATGAAAAATAAATATAATTCAGAACAAAACGCTCACGATATGCTTATATTTCTTCAGTCCAGATGTTTAATTAACAACAAGAACCAATGCCCATTATCAGAACCAAAACAACAACACACCAAAACCACGCGAACCAGACATAACTACGACAAGTACAAACTCTCACTGTCACTGACTGTATGCGCACTCGCACCCAACGACGTGACTAGACACAACGAACAGCGAGTGACGAAAAGCGACAAACAGTGACAGTGACGAAGAAGAACAAAGGCAGGAACTGGAGAGTGAAACCTCCTACGAGGCGTAGGCTCTCTCCTGCTTCTCGAACGGAGCCAAAACTAGATCTACGTGGCACCCAACAGTAAAAACTGGAAGGGCGACCACGTCCTCCTGCTCAGCCCGAGCCTGCAGCGCTCCGCTGATCTAACCGTTAGATCTACTCTCCTGCGGAACTTCTCGAGAGATCTCGCCTAAGCCTAGATCTATACGAAGAGAAAAGGAAATGAACATAGACAGCTATATATACACAGAAGTAAGTGCAAAAATGCATGCACTGGACAACTAGCCACTATACACGTAAAACGATCTATTTAAAATATGCGAACCGTGACAATACCCCCCCTTAAATTCAAACCACCCGGTTTGAACTGTAACCAAGACACAGTGCGCATAAGAAACAACGCACCACCATGTACAACACCAACAATCCGGTGGCAAATGCCACAGCAACAAAGTTTTAACACTGGTGACAAGTGACTTGTTGTCAACCAGACCAATGAATATCGATTCCAGTGACAGGTTCCTCTACCAACTTCTGTGCCTCCAAGTTTAAAAAAATTCCCTATGAGAATAAACCCTTCACAGTACCAACTTGCCAAAATGAATAGGTTCAACTACCTCGAGAAAAACAATGGTAATAATTTAGTAACACAGATATATCCACACTCGCACACAAGGGAGCCACTTAAAAATCTGGTTCACTTACAAAAATACTTGAATTCCCAAACAAAAACAACGTCTAAGTACACTTTTTCTAAAACATCTATGTCACCAACACATTCTACCACTACCCTGGGAAAATGGCCAAGGACATCTGCCCCAACACTTCCTGGCGTTGCGTCTTTGAACAGTCGCACTTGCAGTGCCTTTCCTGTCAGTTCTCCACTGCTGGACTTGACGCTTCTGGGAGGGTGTAGAATTTCGAGATTCCTTTGAATGATGGGATCTTTCCCCTGAGAGAACCCCAATGACTCTTCCCTTCATCTTCTGGCACATGTCACAAGATCGGACGAATCTTCGAATATCAGTGCACATCCCTGGCCAATAAAATTGATGAAAAATTCTTTCACGCATCTGGCTGACCCCCAGATGACCTGACATAGGAGCATCATGCCCAAGCTGCAGTACTGAAGAGTGAAGGTCCTTCGGTACGCAGATCTGGGTGGAAGAGCCACAGTGATTTTCGAAGGCTCGAACCAATACCCCTTGCTCATACCGGTACTCTACCTCGCCAGACCCTGTACTTTGAGTTATTCCTTTTCCTGGCCAACTCCCTTGCCTTCTACAAGCTGGGATCCTGGCTTTGTTTGCTTGCCAACACCTCATGAGTCACTTGCAATTCTAAGCCTGGGACAGCCAAAGGCGAATGAGGTTTGGATTTCTGAGTAGCCTGGGCCCTAGTTTCTACTGCTCCAACAATCTGGGGATTTGCGTATACAGGTACTCTTGTGATCGTGCCATCAACTCCCCATGCTGAATTGCCAATGAGGACATCCATGACCGGTGCCTCCATTACGGCTACATCAATTTGGCCACAGATGAATGGGGACTGGAAGTCGACCCTGGCAATGGGTAGCACAGACGAGCACTTGGACTCTGCCAGCACAACCCGTACAGTAGCTCCGGTGAATGAGTGAGGGGAGACCAAATGACGAGCAACCACAATCATGTGAGCTCCAGTGTCTCGCAGTCCTTGCACAACCTGACCATTCACCTTTGCCTCGCAACGGGGAGTGAATGTTTTGGCTGCGCATGGAACGCACAAGGTAGGGGGAAGCCTCGAAGGTTGTTCCTCAGAATACTCTGGCCCAATCACTGCAGAGACTACCTTCAAGTGCCTGCACTCCTTAGCGACATGGCCTGTCTTCCCACATCCGTAACAAAAAAGTGGCTGACGGCCCTCACCTCTGCTTGATCGCACTTTGGAATGACCCTCTCGGGTAGAACTACCTGCAGCCCCAGAAGTTGGCTGTGACTTAGTCTGGCCTGGCCTCAACTCGGAACTATCCTGAGTAGGTACCTTCTCGCCAATCACTGAATCGAACTGACCTTGCTCAATTCTCCTGTCTGAACCTCTTGAGGCCTTGAGCTCTGCCTCAGCTAACCTGCCTGCTCTTTTTGCGTTGGCAACTTTCGTTGCAATGCGAGCAACATCTTCAGCTCTACGAGGTTCCTCCTTCTGGACCTCAACAACTAGCTCAGGTGTCAGAGTTGATATGAGCTGTTCTTGCAGGAATAGATCTTTAATGTCATGGACACTGTCTTCATCTCGGCTACTCGCTAGACACCAGCGAGAGAGACATGTCTTCAAACGGGATAGAAATTGTTCGAATGTCTCTTCACTAGTCTTGCGCATGGATCGGAACTTTTTCCGATACGCATCCGCATCTAGGCGAAACACCCGCAAGAGAGTGGCCTTCAGGACATCATACATCTGCACATCTTGGGGAGAGAGACTCAGACACACATCTCTAGCTCGACCCTGCAGTAATGTAAGCAGATGGGCTGCCCAAGTGTCCTGCTTCCACTTATTTAGCCCTGCAATTCTTTCGAAATGGGTCAGAAATGAATCAAGGTCATCCTTCCCATCGAAAGGTTGGATATTAAATTGCTGGGCGTTGCGGACTGAAATTTCTTCTTGTTTAAGCTCCAGCTTTCTTTCAAATCTTTGTCTTTCCTCCTCTTTGTCTGCCTCTCTGTAACTCCTCTCTTCCTCTCTGACGCGCCTCGCCTCCTCCCTATCCTCAAACCACCTGCGTCTAGCTTCCTCTCTTTCTTCTAGACGCCTGGCTTCCTTCCTCTCCTCTAACCGCCTAGCCTCTTCTCTTTCTTCTTCTCTCAAGCGTCTAGCCTCTTCTTTGTCTACCGAATCCACAATGAACCGAGCGAGTACTTCCCCCGACAAGCCTAACTCCGAACCCAACCTGCGGAACTTGGCATAAGGATCTTCAGAAAAAAAACCCTCACCTTTGGCCTCACTCACAGGGGAGTCAGAGAAATCACCCTCCAGTTGCTCCTTTACCCAACCTGACAGCCTTTCTTTCTCAAAAGCTCGCGGGGGGTGAGCTTAGCTCGCGTCGAGTGAAGACGTGTTTTTGAATCGCTCTGCATTTTTGTACTTTGTTGGCTTTTTCATTTGTTTATTTCTGTATTTCTGTTGTTTTGTTTTTGTTTATGGTTTGTTTTCTTCACTCTCTTTTGGTAGAACGATGGGATGTGATATACAACTTTACCGTTGTACCATTGGACATTTCGTATCAATACTGATCAAAATTCTAACCAGATACGCCTTGAAAGCTGCAAAAAGAATTCGTGGCCTCAAACTTCATAGCACAGCTGGGATGCTGACTGTAGCAAGCCTCCTGGCATTCCTACTGATGGCAGGCATAGAACCGAACCCTGGTCCCACACAAACAGATAGGGATAGTGAGAAAACCCAGGCGAAGCAATTTACACCTGATGCTTTGGCCGGAGAGGGATTTCCACACCAGTCCCCTCCACACACAGACAGAGAAGATCGACTGACTAATGCTGTGGAAGAAATGGCAAAAGCAATACGGCAACTTCAGGCATCACAGGAAACGCTGTCATCCCACATCGACTCAAAACTGGAAGACATGGAAAAGAAACTTGTGGGGGAGGTGAACGAGCTGTATGACAGGTGTGACACTCTACAATGCGACGTGGATGCCATGAACGACATTTGCTGTGAAGTGAAGGAGGAGAACGCTTCGCTACTGGAAAAGATCACACATCTGGAGGAAAGACTGGAAGCTGCAGAAAATCAGGGCCGTCGGAAGAATCTCCTCTTCTTTGGCATTCCTCATGCAGTCTCCGAACAGTGGGCTGACTGTGAAGCTAAGGTATGTGAGGTAATTAGAACTGACTTAAAGATAGCCGAAAACGTGCTCATAGAAGGTGCCTATAGACTGGGTAAGGCCATTTTGGTCAAATTTCAGTCAAGAAAACACAAAGAACTGGTCTTGAGCGCCGCAAGAAAACTCAAACTGGCAACAATATATGTCAAAGAAGACTTTCCTCCCGAAGTAAGAAGCAAGAGAAACAGCCTGCAGCCTCTTCTCCGCTCCCTGCGGGCTGACGGTAGGAAGGCGTTCTACAGCTTTGACAAAGTGGTGTGCGAGGACACAGTGTATACATTCAACACTCACAGCCAGTCCATTGAACATCATACCAGGAAGAAACTACAGTCTGGGGCTGCAGCCATGCCAGCTGGGGAAGGAAGTCCGCAAGCAACCAGACCAGACACGGACCCTTCAGTACCTGTGGGCACACGCAGGCCGAACCAGTCTGCAGCAGGAGTCAAGCCCAGCGGTTCCTCCCGTGGCCACCATGGACGCCAAACACGCGGGTTTGGCAGAGGGAGAACGCCACCATCTGCCTTCTGGAGGTAGGAGTTCGGCCCGCCCTTACGCACGGATGTATCACAGCCCGGGGTACAAATGAATATCTTCCAGAAACAACTAAGAAAGAAAGCTCGGACAGTGTCGGAAACCACCTGTTGCTACCAACTGACGAATGGCCTTGTAATATGCTACCTGGTAATGATAGCGACTTGGGTGATGGGGAACATAAGGAGGAGGTGGAGGAGGAGGATAATGATGATACAAATGAGAATGGCAATACTGAAGAAAATGGTGAAGATGTTGATAACTATAATGACGGTGGGGTTTGGGGCGATGATAGGGTTAATGATGACAATGACAACAATGATGATGATGACGACGGTGACTGTAATGATGGCAACGATGACTATGACAATGATCTGTCATCTAAACATGATAATTTGGATGAAAATATAAATACAACAAACTCCACCAACAGTGTAAAATTCCTAGTGTGGAACATTGGTGGCCTTGCCAGCCAACTAGGAGACAGTGATTTCATAAGCTATGTCAGTAGTTTTGATATTGTGTGTCTTATGGAAACCTTTCTACAAGATTTTTTTGACTTATCCTCTCATTTTGTAGATTTTGTTAAATATACTTCTCCTGCAATTAAACTTTCTAATCAGGGTCGCTGTTCAGGGGGTATCTTATGTATGGTAAAAAAAGGTATTGCAAAATACGTAGATGCGATTGATTTGTCTCTTGATCATATGTTGGTTATGAAATTGTCAAAGCTATTGTATGGTGGAATGAAAGATATTGTCTTCATACCTGTATATGTACCTCCTTGTAATAGTCCATATTACCATACGAAAAATTCATCATGTTATATAAATGATATAGAAATCTCGGTAGGAAACATCATGGAGGGACAGGGAGACAGTGAGATACTTCTTGTTGGAGATCTCAACTCAAGGACAGCAGACTACCAAGTTAACACACAGAATATGTTAGGTGCCTTTGTACAAAACCAGGACTGTAATGAGGAAATGGTTTTTCAGGGTCGGGTATCCGAAGATGATGTCTTAAATGGTTTTGGTTCTGCTCTCTTAGACTTCTGTGTAATTTTTGACCTGACTATTTTGAATGGCTCGTGCAACATAGCAGAGTCTAGCAAGTACACCAACCTGTCTCATCAAGGTAACAGTGTTGTTGACTATTGCTTGTCAACTTACAGTTTAGCGGAAAGTATAAAGGATCTGTGCATTGGTACAAGAGTTGAATCATCGCACATGCCCCTTACATTTGTGTTTCAGACAGAAAGAGAACAATGCAATGTAAAACAACAACAACCAGGTAGAAAACTTATTTGGAATGAGGATGAGAGGGAGAATTTTTATAACTCTATCTCATCATCAGAATTCCATGACAATATAAATGAAGCGATTCAGATGATCGATTACGATGCTGACAGAGCACTGCACATGTTTAATGATCATCTAAATAACGCTGCACAGAGTATGTTTAGGAAGGTTGGAGGCGACAGCAGAACGTTTACTCAGAGATCCAAGTGGTTTGATCAGGAATGCCTACTAAAGAAAAGACTTGCTCGAAGGCAACTGAGAAAGTATAAAAGAACAAAAAAAGGTGAAGACAAAGCACACTTTATCATACTGAGGAAGGAATATAAAGCCACAATCAGACAGAAGCAACAAGAATATAAAAAGAATAGAGTCGAAGAGCTTGTAGACGCCTCTAAAAATCCAAAGCGCTTTTGGTCCATCATTCGTAAATCCCGGCGCAGAACCTTACACCACACTGAGATAACGGCAGAAGAATGGTGTGAGCACTTTAAGTCCCTACTAAATGCAGGTGCTGATGTTGGTGAGATAGAAGAAGAGGACATGCAGTCAGGGGAACGTATGGGAGATGACTACTTAGACAGTGACATAACAGAGGACGAAGTCAGAGCAGCCATTAGGCGGCTAGGGGATGGGAAAGCAGCTGGTTTTGACGGTATTCCAAATGAGATTATTAAAGCAGCAGAAAATGTTATTGTACCTTTTCTTCTTAAGCTATTTAATTACTTGTTCAAAAATAGTGTGTATCCAGTTGAATGGACAAAGTCCGTCATTATACCTCTGCATAAGAAAGGAAGTACCGACAATCCGAATAACTACAGAGGAATATCCCTACTCAATACATTGTCTAAAGTTTTCACTGCTATCTTAAACAAAAGGCTATACAAATGGGCAGAATCCAATAATGTTATAGATGAGAGCCAAGCTGGATTTCGAAAAAACTATTCAACAATAGATCATGTCTTTACTCTTCACGCTTGCATCCAGAGGCAATTTTCAAAACATGCTAAACTGTATGTGGCATACATAGATTTTTGCAAAGCATACGATACAGTTAAACGTCCTGTGTTGTGGTCAGTTTTGTGGAGAACCGGTATACAAGGTAAAATGTTAAAAATTTTGAAGAGCATGTATGGGACTGTAAAGACTTGCATTAGAAATGGTAATGAATATTCAGATTTCTTTGACTGCATGCAGGGTTTAAAACAGGGCTGTGTAGCGTCACCAGTGCTCTTTTCCTTCCTTGTAAATGAACTCGCCCAAGAAATATTAAGTCAAGGTAAGCACGGAATACGTCTTTCACCAACTGAAATGGAACTGTTTATCATGTTATTTGCTGACGATATTGTTTTGATGTCCCACTCTATCACTGGTTTGCAAAATCAACTAAATGCTCTCTTTTGTTCATCCAGCCGACTAAACTTAAATGTTAACCTCGAAAAATCCAAAGTGATGGTGTTTAGGAAAGGTGGTTTTCTGTCATCAAAAGAAAAGTGGTTTTATGGTAAGGAAAGAGTGGAGGTAGTTAACACTTACAAGTATCTGGGTGTTACCATGTCCACAAAAATGAGCTGGAATGTAGCAGTAAATGACAGAATAACACGAGCAAAGAAATGCACTACCGAAATACTATCATGTTTATCAAAAATGCATTGCAATTCTGCCAGAGTTTTCTTCAAAATGTTTGATACCCAAATTACACCAATGTTATTGTATGGTTCGGAAATCTGGGGTTATACACAGTACGAGTCTTTAGAGAAGGTGCACTTGTTTGCATGTAAGAGATTTTTAAAGATTTCATTGAGAGCTTCTAATAACTTGGTTTATGGAGAATTAGGCCGCCATCCACTATATCTAAACTCTGCAGTAAACTGCATACGATACTGGTTCAAACTTCTAAAACAACATAACGGTAAATATTCAAAATGTGCCTACAACATGTTACTGGAAATGCACAATCAAGGACATGTTAATTGGGTTACACGCATTCGAGATTTACTATGCCTTAATGGGTTCTCATTTGTATGGACCTATGGCAGCGTTGGAAATGAAAAAATGTTTCTACGGGAATTCAAACTGAGATTAAAGGACGTGTTCTGCCAGCAGTGGTTCTCGCACTTTGAGAGAACAGATAGAATTCAAATGTACAGCGAACAAAAGAGCTGTCTTGACAGAGAAAAGTACGTTGAACTGATCAGCTTTAACATATATAGAACAGCTCTAGCACGATTTAGGATTGGAGTTTCGGAAATAAACTGTCACAGATTTAAATATACATCGCTTGCTGAGAAAAGAAATTGCCCGTTTTGTAAAAATGTATTAGAAGACGAAATTCATGTTGTTTTTCTGTGCTCACTGTATCGAGACATACGCCAAAAGTATTTAACTATTACTGATACGAGGCCACTTAAAACACAGTATGCTAAATTGTTAAGGTCTCAGAAGGATAAAACTATCTTTAACTTCAGCAGATTCCTGTATTTCATGCTGCAGGAGCGACGGAGACAGATGACCATGTAATATTGTCAGCATTGTTAGCCCTGCCTCTAGCCAACGAGCACACATGTACATGTGCTACATCATTTGGAAAATGTGTTGACATAAATAATGGTGAATCTAAATGGCAACAACTTAGGAGTGCCCACACGTGTGTATGTGTGTGTGTTGTGTGTGTGTGTGTGTGTGTGTGTGTGTGTGTGTGTGTGTGTGTATGAGTGAGTGAGTTTTGTGTGCGTGCGTGTGTGTGTGTGTGTGTGCGCGCGCGCATGTGCCGTGTGTATGTGTGTGCGCGTGCGTCTGTGTGTGTATATGTGCGTTGGTGCGTGCGTGCACGCGTGTGTGTATGTGTGCGTGTGTGTATGTGTGTGTGTGTGTGTGTGTGTGTGTGTGTGTGTGTGTGTGGTGTGTGTGTGTGTGTGTGTGTGTGTGCACGCGTGCAAGGAAATGACATTGCCCAATATGTGTACTTTTTCTCTGTATACTGTGTTGTAATTTGAAGAACCTTGTTCCTCACTTCATGATGCATGATTGTCAGTTACTGATTTGTGTATTATTGAAACCCCAAATGTACGGGGCTGTTGGCCTTAAACATTAAAATTTCGTATTTTCGTATTTTCGTATTTTCGTATTTTCTCAAAAGCTCCAGGAGAAGGAGACACCTCGTCCCTTTTCGAGCCTTGGGTCTTTGGCCCTGGAGTGGCTGGTATACTTGCATTTCTGCTAGTCGACATTTTTTAGAACTTGGGGGGAAGAGGAACACAATCACTCAGTTGGGATTAGCTGGCTTATAACTTGCTAGGCTAAAAATCATAGAAGGAAGTAGTAACCAAAAAAAGGTTTTACATCACAGGGTTTAAATCTCAAAGGCACTGATTTTTAAAAGATTAACCACTGTGACTGACTACACGCCATCAGAGGAAAAATAAATAAACCAATGACTTTGGGTTTAGAACAAACCAAGATGCACGAGACAAAACACCCACCCCACAACCAACCTAACAATCCTAACATTTACCCCGCATCTCCACCATTGTCACGCTCCTTAAGGGAGTGTGAAGAAAACCCCACCCATACCCACTCTATCTAACTTCCCGACAACAACAAACGCAGAACACAGAGGAGAAATTTCCAATCTTTACTATTCAATTTCAATGATAATGAAAATCAACAATCAAAAAATAACAAGGCAAAACCAACGCACCAAAATACACTTCCTCATGCTCACAAAAATCTTATTTAGCAAACAACAAAAAAAAAAATAATAACAATGCAAAAATCACACGCAAAAAATGTACAAGTTTTCACACCGACATACCACCGCACTCGAATCTAAATATTATATATTAACTCTAATTTAAGGTCCTGTATTTCTCACTCTTTTCCTTTTTCTCTAACACAGTTTTTTTGAAGTCCAAAAATGAATAATAAAAAAAAAAAACACACACCAAAAGAATCACTTTCCTGACAATACGATGGAGAAGATGAAGTAGACAAAGAAGACGTGCTGAAGACAAGGTACAAGGTCGGACTTGACGACTGGAGGTAAACAGGAACTGGTGGCGAACAGGAACTGGTGGTAAACGGAAACTGGTGGTAAATGGGAACTGGTGGTAAACAGGAACTGGTGGTAGACGGAAACCTGTAAAAGGCGATACTTACTAATCCTCCACATACATTGGTAACTAAAATTATTTCTCGATTCTTTTTAGTTTGGCAAAATACCTGTCTCTCCACACTCAAGGATTCCACCCGGTACTCGGGGGAAAAAAATAAATAAATAAATAAATAAAATACATATATATATATATATATATATATATCTTAATCTAATCCACACTCAACACTTCATAATAACTATCAACATCCAAATGGGTTTAATTCAAAAACATTCAAAAGACCCTGTCATAAAGCAAATTTATAACAAAACAATATCACTCCATACCTACCATCAAACACACTCAATTGCACTATATCACACATAACTTAAAAATTTCCATATCAATTCCAACATAAAAAATGCTGAGTATTACCAAGTACAGTGAAAACCCTTTCCACACGAACCATTGATATTAAAAAAAACAACACATAACTAAGGATAAATACCCCTACGTTCGCTATACACCAATACTAGTGTTACTTCACGAAAAATGAATATAATTCAGAACAAAACGCTCACGAAATGCTTGTATTTCTTCAGTCCAGATGTTTAATTAACAACAAGAACCAATGCCCATTATCAGAACCAAAACAACAACTCTCCTCCATTCCAACAACTTCAATAGAATTCGGCAATACGTCAGTTCCGCTATCCACTTCTGTGAAGTATCTAGGAGTCGTTGTGGACAACACTCTCTCCATGCAAAAATTCATTACCCAAACCTGTCAGTCATGCTACTACCAACTACGGGGTATTAAAAGTACCTGTCCACTGATGCAACATCCAAACTCGTCACTTCTCTTATTCTCTCACGTCTGGACTATTGCAATTCTCTTTTGGCTGGTCTGCCAGCATCATCCATCCACTCCCTTCAACGTATACAAAACTCTGCTGCTCGTCTTGTCCTCAGAAAGAAAAAATCTGAGCACATTACCCCTCTCTTGAAATCTCTCCATTGGCTGCCTGTACCACAGAGAGTAAACTACAAGATCAATACCCTCTGTTACAAATGTCTCCACAATACTGCACCCTCCTACCTCTGTGAATGTCTTCACTTGTACACACCTTCTTGCTCCCTCCGCTCGTCGGCAGATACTTTGTCCTTAAGAATACCCAGATTCAACCTATCTACCGTTGGCCGCCACTCTTTCTCTGTTTCTGGTCCATCGATCTGGAACGACCTTCCTCTCTCCCTCCGACAAAAGCCTACTTATGACACTTTTAAATCCAACCTCAAGACACACTTATTCCAAACCTAAGTTTTCTCCTTTCCACTTCCATCTCTTACCTGTCCCTGCCTTCAACATCCACCTGCCAAAGTGCATAACGTTTGTAGGTGTGTGTGCCCACGTGCGTGCGTGTTGCGTGCGTGCGTGAGTGTGTGTGTGTACATTCGAATTTGTTAAAACTGTAAATTGTTGTTAATTGTGTGTTGTGTTGGTCGAATGCAAGGGCTTTGATTTGTTTTTACAAGATATAGCGCTATACAAATTCCATGTATTATTATTATTATTAACAACACACCAAAACCATGTGGAACCAGACATAACTACGACAAGTACAAACTCTCACCTGTCACTGGAACTGGTATGGCGCACTCCTGCACCCCAACCGACGTGACTAGACGAACAAGCGACAAACAGTGACGAAGAATGAAGAACAAAGGCAGGAACTGGAGAGTGAAACCTCCTATGAGGCGTAGGCTCTCTCCTGCTTCTCGAACGGAGCCAAAACTAGATCTACGTGGCGCCCAACAGTAAAAACTGGAACGGTGACCACGTCCCCCTGCTTAGCCTAAGCCTGCAGCGGCTCCGCTGATCTAACCGTTAGATCTACTCTCGCTGCGGAACTTCTCGAGAGATCTCGCCTAAGCCTAGATCTATACGGAGAGAAAAGGAAATGAACATAGACAGCTATATACACAGAAGTAAGTGCAAAAATGCATGCACTGGACAACTAGCCACTATACACGTAAAACGATCTATTTAAAATATGCGAACTGTGACACACACTCTCTCTCTCTCTCTCTCTCTCTCTCTCTCTCTCTCTCTCTCTCTCTCTCTCTCTCTCTCTCTCTCTCTTTATATCAAAACAGTAATCAAACCCAAGCAGAGGAAATCAGTGTTGAAAATGATCTCTCAGAAGACCTAGATCATGATCTAAACCAAACTATTAGTGAGGGCGAAGTTATTCGAGCCATTTTTAAACTTAAGATAGGAAAAGCATGTGGTATAGACAGTATCTCTGCCAAAATGCTGAAAGCTGGTGGAAATGTTGTTTATAAATTTCTAACAAAATTATTTAATAATATCTTTGACCAAAGAATCTATCCTGTTCAGTGGTCTAAAGCTATAATAATTCCAATATACAAAAAGGGGGACCCAGATAATGTTGATAACTACAGAGGTGTATCTTTATTAAGTATAATTTCTAAGTGTTATACTTCTATATTAAATACAAGACTATATAACTGGTTAGAAACTAATAACTTGATTTCAGATAAGCAAGCCGGATTTCGGAAAAGACATTCTACAGTTGATCACATTTTTACTTTATATGCCTCAGTCCAGAAATGTTTGAGTAAAAAAGGTAGGAAGCTGTATGTAGCCTTTGTAGACTTTAGAAAGGCTTTTGACTCTGTGTGCCATAATAAACTCCTAGAGTGCTTGATTAACCAAGGTGTTAAAGGAAAATTCCTTGCTTCTCTCTCTGCAATGTATGACTCGCTTTTGTCATGTGTACGTTCAAAATCTCAGTTGACTGAACTGTTTAAATGCCCAACTGGAGTAAGACAGGGTTGTGTTTTGAGCCCAACGTTATTTTCATTATTTATTAATCAGTTAGCTGATGACGTTGAGGAAAGTGGTAAACATGGTGTCCAAATGCTGCCTGGTATTGCGGATTTGCTTATTATGTTGTTTGCAGATGATGTAGCTCTGCTGTCAACCACTCCCAGAGGTCTCCAAAACCAACTAAATATTTTTCACATGTGTTGTAAAAAAATACAATTATATGTCAATAAGGATAAGACAAAGATAATGGTATTTAGAAAAGGAGGGTTTCTGGGACGACGTGAAAAATAGTTTTATGATGGAATGAGATTAGAAGTAGTGAATAGTTATTGTTATTTAGGGTTTAATTTCACCACTAAGATTAGTGCCAAAAGGGGTATAGATCATTTAGCAATAAAAAGAAAGAAAGCAGTTATGCAATTACATAAGTGTTCAACAAATACAAAGAAATGACCTCAAGTGTATTCTTTAAAATTTTTGACATAAAAATTCAACCAATTTTGTTATATGCATCTGAGGTATGGGGCAGAAATAGACTAGAACATATTGAAAAAGTACATTTAATAGCTTGTAAAAGATTTTTAGGTGTTCCAACGAGGACGCCTAACAAAATGGTGTATGGAGACGTTGGGAGATTCCCATTGTACATCAATTCGTATGTTGCTTGTATAAGGTATTGGCTAAAATTAGTTGAAATGGATAACGAAAGATTACCCCACAGAGCATATATCATCAGGGTTCGCGATAACCGGTAATTGTCGGTATTTTACCGATTGTAAACAGGGAATACCGAAAAAATTTTCGAAGCAGCCGGTACCGCGTACTGATTCTGTTTGCCTGTGACCATCTCAAAAAAAAGTCTGAAGTGACATTTTCTGACAGTCTGTCATGCGCCTGTACTGTGCTTACACACCTACCCCTTCCTACCCCCCCTTCCGAGGAACATCTTTGGCGCCAGCCTTATTAGCCTAGCACGCAGAACAGCAAGCTTTACTGTGAAAGAATAGAGCTTCCCGCTCTTCTCGGCATGACAGTAACTTCCATTCACAATGAGTAAATGGGGCCTAGATTTATTTATTCTTTATTCTTTTAATCTTTTATATTGAGGATAATGGAATAAGCACTCCTGTGCTTTTTTACATCCAGTCCCCATGTGTATGCAGTTTTGTAAATGCCATCTGTTCCTACCGGCACACGATGGCCTGCTCTTACGAAAAGCGAAAAGCGGAGGGTCTTTGACTATGAATTTGCGCGTTGCTTTGAGAGAGAAGAGTCGAAAACTAAATCAAAATTGAACGAAAGATCTAAATGAGCGCTAAGCATAGAAACAAGAAAGAAGAATATAACTATAAGTCTCACGAATGATGCCGTGCAAAACAACAGACACAGACAGTGACACAGGCGCTAGAAAAAAACAAACTATTTCCTGCGTGGCTTCGTGCCCAAGAAGCGAGTGGCAGCAGCACGGCAGTCAAAGTCTGAGAGATTTGTGTTCAATTTAGATTTAGTTTTGCTGCCGAACAATCCCCCCCTCCCCCACCCCCTCACTGAATAGTTTCGTTTTGTTTTGTTCACAGTACGTACGGTATTTTCTCCGGACGGATTTTGGGGGAGTTGGTCAAGATATCTCTGAAATGGCAACTGGCAGTACCGGTTTTAAAAAATCCTAGCGCGAACCCTGATATCATGTTATTAGAATTAGACAGATGTGGCAAAAGTTGTTGGGTTACAAATGTGAGAGAGATTCTGTGTGAGACTGGCTATGGTATTGTCTGGTTGTTGCAAGGAGTGGGAAATGCTAAAATAATTTTGAGAGTTTTTAAACAAAGACTTGTGGACTGGTTTATTCAGGAATGGAATGGAACAATCAGGGAACGAGAAAGATATCAAAAGTACAGTTCATTTAAAACAGTTTTTGAAAGAGAAAAATATATAAACGACATGGACATTTACTGTTTTCGTGTGGCTGTTACCCAACTAAGAGTTGGTGCACTTCCCATCAATGATAACATACATAGATATAGTGAATCTGTACAGGATAGACATTGTCAGTTTTATGATAATCAAATTGAAAATGAACATCATCTCCTGTGTGATTGCAACCTTTACACAGACCTTCGAGACAAATTTCTTAGGGAATCGATAGGACTATCTCTTCATGTTCTACTAAAATCATCAAATGAAAATCACAGACATAATGTATCCAGGTTTGTTTTTCATGCAATCAACAGAAGGAAGATGATGCTTGGCTTACAATGATAGGCAGCTGAAACTGGTGCATTGACATTTGGTGAATCATGTAAACTGATAAAAATTTCAAATTGTAACGATTCTGTTTATCATGACACAACACATTTGTTCAGGATTTTGCTCATGTGTGTGTGTGTGTGTACGTGTGTGTGTGCGCGTGTGTGTGTGTGCATGTGTGTGTGTGTGCGCGCGAGCGAGAGAGAGTGCGTGTGCGTGCTTGCGTGCGTGCGTGTGTGTGTGTGTGTGTGTGCTCGTATGAGAGAAAGAGTGTGTGTGTGTGTGTGCATGTGTGTGCGTGTGCGTGCGTGCGTGTGTGTGTGTGGATCTGTGTGTATATTCTTGTTATTGCTTTGAAATTATGTACTCGCAACATTGTTTGGAAAGGAAGTAAAACTGGTATTGTCTATTGATGATGCAATATACCCTAAATACGCTTTCATTAAGCCTATTCATTGCTATAGTATACTATGTGTGAAATTTATTCATGCTTACATTTTGCATTGCTATAGAACGTGGAAAATTTTCTCCATGCTTTCATTTTTCATTGCTATAGTTTCTTTGAAATTTATTCATGCTTGCATTTTTGTGTGTGTGTGTGTGTGTGTGTGTGTGTGTGTGTGTGTGTGTGTGTGTGTGTGTGTGTGTGTGTGTGTGTGTGTGAGGGTTCGCGATAACCGGTAATTGTCGGTATTTTACTGATTGTAAACAGGGAATACCGAAAATTTTCGAAGCAGCCGGTACCGCGTACCGATTCTGTTTGCCTGTGACCAATTAGATTTCCGTCTAAAAAAAAAGTCTGAAGTGACATTTTCTGACAGTCTGTCATGCGCCTGTACTGTGCTTACGCACCTACCCCTTCCTACCACCCCTTCCAACGAACATCTTTGGCGCCAGCATGATTAGCCTAGCACGCAGAACAGCAAGCTTTACTGTGAAAGAATAGAGCTTCGGGCTCTTCTCGGCATGACAGTAACTTCCATTCACAATGAGTAAATGGGGCCTAGATTTATTTAATCTTTATTCTTTTAATCTTTTATATCGAGGATAATGGAATAAGCACTCCTGTGCTTTTTTACATCCAGTCCCCATGTGTATGCAGTTTTGTAAATGTCATCTGTTCCCACTGGCACAGGATGGCCTGCTCTTATGAAAAGCGAAAAGCGGAGGGTCTTTGACTATGAATTTGTGCGTGGCTTTGAGAGAGAAGAGTCGAAAACTAAATCTAAATTGAACGAAAGATCTAGATGAGCACTAAGCATAGAAACAAGAAAGAAGAATATAAGTCTCACAAATGATGCCATGCAAAACAACAGACTGACACGGACAGTGGCACAGGCGCTAGAAAAAAAAATCCTATTTCCTGCGTGGCTTCGTGCCCAAGAAGCGAGTGGCAGCAGCACGGCAATCAAAGTCTGAGAGATTTGCGTTCAATTTAGATTTAGTTTTGCTGCCGAACAATCCCCCCCTCCCCCACCCCCTCACTGAATAGTTTCGTTTTGTTCACAGTACGTACCGGATTTGATTTTATTTTCTGCGGACCGATTTTGGGGGAGTTGGTCAAGATATCTCTGAAATGGCAACTGGCAGTACCCGTTTTTAAAAATCCTAGCGCGAACCCTCTGTGTGGTGTGTGTGTGTGTGTGTGTGTGTGTGTGTGTGTGTGTGTGTGTGTGTGTGTGTGTTGCTATTGTATGTGTGAAACTTACCAATACTTTCATTTTGCATTGCTATAGTGTGAAATTTATACATGCTTTCATTTTTCATTACTACAGTATGTGTGAAATCTATCCATGCTCTCATTTTCATTATTATGGCAGTCATGGAATTTATCCATGGTTCAATTTTCTATTGCTATAGTAAGGGTGAAATCATTCCAAATTTTGATTTTTCATCGGGGCAATTTGTGTGAAATTTTACAACGCTTTCATTTTTCATTGCTATAGTATGTAGGAAGTGTATCCATGCTTTGATTTTTGTATGGTGTATGTATGAAATGTACCCATACTTGCTTTTTGTTCACTACCATAGTATGTGTGAAATTTATTCATGCTTTCATTTTGCATTACACACACACCCCTGACCTCCCCTCCTGGTGTATTGTGGTCCAAGGCCAAAGTACCATTAAACCATTTCGTCTCTCTCTCTCTCTCTCTCTCTCTCTCTCTCTCTCTCTCTCTCTCTCTCTCTCTCTCATAAACTTCCTATTTAAAAAAAATGACACTTTACAAATTATCAGGTCGTATTCTTAATCTCCTCTTTTCTTTCTGATAGACAACAGAAAGTATCTGTAAATGGATATGTCTGTGATTTTCTTCCAACAATTATGGTGTGCCTCAAGGTTCAGTTTTGGGTCCCCTACTTTTTCTGCTCTACATCAAGGATCTCCCTTTGTCCCTAGGTAATCGATGGAACATGTTTGCTGATGACACCACCATTGAAACCACGGATTCTGATGCCCATGAGGTTTTATACAATGCAGACAAGTATCAAAAACCTTATTTAGTGGGCACACCTAAACATGTCTCTCTTCATCCCAATAAAACTAAATTTAGGTTGACATTATATTTCTAACATAAAAGTTGACCAAGTAGTGAAACAAAGTTTTAGGTGTAACAACAGATAACCTCACATAGTCAAAACACTTTTTTTTTAAATGTCTGAAAATATAGCACCAAAGCTGTTATCAGCTGAGAACTTTTTAAATTGATGTGTCGGGAAATTTCTTTATGCATATATACAGGTAGTAGGCCTCCGTCAGTCGGTGTCGACTATGGAATTCACGCCAAAAGAAAGGTCATTTGTTCAGCGACAACGCCAGCTGTGGCTGGTCAGTCCGATGCGGGAGTGGCAGTCTCTGTTGTATCTGATGCAGATGTGGCTTGTTGAGGTGGCTGGAGCACATGCCTTCCGCTTGGCTCTCTTTTCGTTTGCTGCGGTGTGGATCTTTTCTTCACCACACTTCAGCTGTTTGTGGAGAACACTGCGCCATTTGCTGCGGTCAGCCGCTACCTCCTCCCAGTTCTCTAGGTTGATGTCCAGGGCTTTCATGCCACGCTTGCAGACGTCTTTGTAACGCAGTTGGGGGCGGCCAATGCTTCTCTTGCCGGAGGCAAGTTCACCATAGAGGAGATCTTTATGAATGTGTCCATCCTTCGCACGTGACCGAGCCATCTGAGTCTGCGTTGTCTGAGGAGTGTGTACATGGTGGGAAGACCTGCAACCTTGAGGACCTGAGCATTGGTAACTTTGTCACTCCAGTGGATGCCGAGGATGCGACGGAGAGAGCGCAGGTGGAAGCTGTTCAGTTTGCGCTCTTGTTTGGAGTATGTTGTCCATGTTTCACTGCCATATAGGAGAGTGCTGACGATGCAGGCGTTGTACACTGCCATCTTGGTGGAAATTGTCAGCTTTGGGTTTTCCCAGACACGGGTAGTGAGGCGTCCTAAGGTCATAGCAGCCTTGCCGATGCGCTTGTTGATCTCGGCATCAAGGGATAGGTTGTCACTGATGGTGGATCCCAGGTATGTGAACTGGTGTACGACATCGAGCTGGTAGTCATTGATGTAGATGGCTGGTGTAGTTACCACGTCCTGGCTCAGCACATTGGTCTTTTTCAGGCTGATTGTCAGGCCGAAGTCTTTGCAGGCCTGGGAAAACCTATCCATGAGGCATTGGAGTTCTTGCTCAGTGTGAGAAGTGACAGCAGCAGCAGCAGCAAAAAGTATGTCCCTAATTGTTTTCTCCATCACTTTTGTTTTTGCTTTCAACCGAGCCAGGTTGAATAGTCGACCGCTGGATCTGGTGCGTAGGTATACACCCTCTGTTGCAGTTCCAAAAGTGTGCTTTAGGAGCAGGGCAAAGAAGATGCCAAAGAGGGTGGGAGCAAAGACACAGCCTTGCTTGATTCCACTCTTGATGTCAAATGGGTTGAACATGCTGCCCTCATACTGGATTGTTGCCTTCATGTCATCATGAAAGGATCTGATGAGACTGTGGAGTTTTGGGGGGCAACCAATTTTTGGAAGGATGTTGAATAGCCCTTCCCTGCTGACTAGGTCAAAGGCCTTGGTCAGGTCTATGAAGGCTATGTAGAGGGGTTTGTGTTGTTCTCTGCATTTCTCCTGAAGCTGGCGTAGGGAGAATATCATGTCCACCGTGGAGCGTTCAGCTCGGAAGCCGCATTGTGACTCGGGGTAGACACGCTCAGCAAGTTTCTGGAGGCGCACAAGCATAACATGAGCAAAGAGTTTTCTTACGATGCTCAGGAGAGATATGTCTCTGTAGTTGTTACAACCACTCCTGTCGCCTTTATTCTTGTAGAGAGTGATGATCTTGGCATCTCTCATGTCTTGCGGCACGGCTCCCTCCCTCCAACACTGGCATAGGACGTCGTGAAGGGGCTGTAGTAAGGTGTCTTTACAGCTTTTGATGAGGTCGGGTGGAATGCCATCGGTGCCAGGTGCTTTGCCGCTAGCTAAGCTGTCAATTGCTTTGCGGAGATCAGCAAGGGTTTTCTTTTTTGTTTTTGTTTTTTTAAACTTTTTAAATTATTTTTTTTGACAATGACAACTGATTATTTGTGATAAGCATTGACGCCCATTCACAAGGGGACAGTGGGATGGGGACTGGGCACAAAACAGAATCAATGAAAATCATAACTAACGACAGCTCAAACAGTCTTCATCAGTTCATGACATGGATTCCACATCATTCTTCTAAATGGATATACTGTCAATCATTGGGTAATTAATCTTTATGTTGTTAAGTCTCTCTGGAAGTCTACATACATTAATTAAGAAACATCTTTGTCAATGTTTCCTTTGAACACAGCAGTAGTACTTGTAGTGCTCTGTCTAAAGTCACGCATCATGGAGTGGACATCTTCAGCTGTCCCTATCAATTGATCTAATCTTTCCAGTATATCTGCTATTGTAATAGTCTCTTGCATTTCGCAGCTATTTCCGTCTTCCCCGTACTCGGCACACTCTGCTCCTGTCACATTTTCTGCACACTTTTCCTCACTCTCATTCTCTGCACACTCTTCCCCACTCTCACACTCTGCACACTCTTCCTCTCTGTTATTTTCTGCATGTGTGTCATCCCTATCATTTTCTGCACGCTTTTCTTGATCTTCCACACCCTCATCCGACCTTTCACCTTCAGCCACATCATTCACATTATCATGGACACAATTTTTGATTCCATTTAAACTACTACAGCCACACTCTTTTGCCACATTCAGGATTTCACCACAACACTCATTTCTGACATTTTTATCATAAGAAATCGTCACTGTTTGTCTGTCTGTGTCAGTCTGCACCATGTCAATACAGTGTTCATCTTGACAGTAGTTTAAAGAGGGAGGGCAGCCGGTGTCATATGTAAACATGTCCCTAGCGGTGTTGTTGTCAGAATGGCCTGTAGAATACAACACACTTGGTGGTGTAGGTAAAAACAAACCGGAGGGGGGAGAAACTTGTTCATTCACTTTCTTTACGTTGTTTTCTCTATACCTTTCCGCTCTCCTTCTGTCTCTGCTCACCTGAGACGGGCACTTCCTTCGATACATTGCATGTTGGACTGGATCAACAGGGGAATGGCCAGCAGTGTTACCAGTCAAGCGAATCACAACAACAGTGTGATGTTCTCGCCCGTCGTCTTTGAAAGAAGACACCGTTTGCTCCTGCAACACTGCGTTTAACATGCACTCCAGTGACACTGGGAGACCCACAACTGGCATTTTGAACAGGAATAGTTGTGAAAAAGGCAAACTTTACACACAACTGGAGAGAAAGCGTCTTGCTGGCAGCCAAGCAAGGGAAGCCACCGAGATCAGCAAGGGTTGGTTCAGTATCTTGTTCCTCCATGATGGGCAGAGGCTGAATGGCATCGAGGGCTGAGTTGGAGACTGTGTTGTCTCTAGAGTAGAGCTCAGAGTAATGCTCCATCCACCTGTCCATCTGTCTGCTCTTGTCGGTGATCACCTCCCCATTGGAGGTCTTGAGTGGGGCGGTTTTGCTCTGTGTTGGCCCTAGAGCTGTCTTGATGCCTTCGTACATTCCTCTGATGTTGCCTGAGGCAGCTGCAGACTGGATGGAGGCACTGAGCTGTTGCCAGTATTCATTGGCACAACGTCTTGCAGTCTGTTGTACTTTGTTTCTGGCTGCTCTGAGTGCTTGCAGGGATTTCTCACAAGGGGAGCGCTTGTATTCGGCAAGGGCAGCACGCTTTGCGTCAATGACGGGGGACAGCTCGCTAGACTTGGCATCAAACCAGTCATTGATCTTGGAGATCTTTTTCCCAAAGGTTGCAAAGGCTGTTTTCTGAATGGCTTCCGGAGGTGGTTCCATTTCTTAGAGGCTGAGCAGTACTGGTGTTCATCAGACAGAGCTTCTTTGAGAGACTTGGCAAATTCTTAAACTTTCTCTGAAAGATGCATGCTGGTGGTATTGATGCGAGGTTTGCCTTTCTGTTTGAAGCTCTGGAGTTTCTTTGGATGAAGCCTGATCTTGCAGCAGACAAGAGAGTGGTCAGTGTCACAGTCTGCACTGTGGTATGTGCGGGTGATGAGCACAGACTTGATGTTGGTACGTCGGATCAGGATAATATCCAGCTGATGCCAATGCTTTGAGTGGGGATGGCGCCATGACACCTTGTGTTGTGGCTTGGTCTGGAAGTAGGAGTTGGTCGCGCAGAGGCCGTTGTAGGAGCAGAACTCCAGCAGGCGCTGCCTATTTTCGTTAATCTTGCCAACTCCAAAGTGTCCAAGGCATGAAGGCCATGCATCATGATCGGCACCCACTCGAGCATTAAAGTCTCCCAGGATGAATGACATGTTCCTTGGGGGGTATTTTCTTGATGAGGTTGCTGATGTTGGCATAAAACTCGTCCTTTTCTTCTACAGTGGATGTAAGGGTGGGAGCGTAGGCGCTGACAAGAGTGACAAAGCCCTCGGAGGTATGGAGACTGGACTGTCATCAGGAGTTCAGATCCCTTGTCTCCTGGTTCAACCATCTTCAGTAGGGTGTTCCTGACAGCAAATCCCACTCCATGCTCTCTTCGGTCCTCCGCGCTCTTCCCGTGCCAGAAGAAAGTAAAGTCTTTCTCCTTGAGGGTTCCAGTGTCAGCAAGGCGGGTCTCTTGCAGAGCAGCTATGTCCACCCTCAGTCTCAGCAGCTCGTTGTTGATGACGGCTGACTTTCTTGCATTACTGATGCCTTGGAGGTCTTGGGACAGTCCGGATGACAATGTTCGGATGTTCCAGCTTCCCAGTTTTAGGACTGGGCACCTGTTTCTCATGGTTCTTGTATTTTTGCCAGGTGCGAGTCTTACAGTCTGCTTGTCGGTTTGATCCTAATCCCCAAGCAGAAGCTGATACAGTTTGGCACCAGCAGTGTCGCAGGAGTTGCCAGAACGTTACTGAAGTCAGAAGCGGACCGCCTTCGGGACTCCATCTCCGGATTTTTCCTCAGGGTTTACTCCCGAAGCCTTTCTCCCCAATGGGCAATCCACAAGGCAGTGGAGGTTTGGGGTCAGAGTTTTCCTTCTCCTAGGTGAGTTGCCTTACTGGGCTAACGAGTCCCATCTGCCCGAATGCGACAGGTAGTACTGAGCCACATTTTACCAGTAGAGGAGGGCGCAGTGGCTCCCAGGACGGGCCAGCCAGGAACTCGCCTGTGCGAGCCAAGCATGATGCCCCCCGCTTGCGAGATCCACCTATGCCCACCCACCTGGCATATATACAATCTCACATTAATTATGCATATACACTCGGGGATCTAGCTAGTAAAAATGTATTTAAGCCGTTACTTAGCATTTACCTTTTTAAGCACTAATCATCCCTCCTCCCATTCCAGTTTTAAATCCTGAACAGTTTTATCACCAGTGGGTGAACACCACATGCCATCTATGGTCCTGCCTGTGTCTTTCCCTGTGGACCCATTTCCACAACATTTCCTGCAAGGGCGGATGAAGGATTGGAGAAGAAATGGGAAATCCATGTGGAAATGAACAACTGGGCAAACCATTTCTACATTCCAAGTTTGTCAGTTTTCTGCTGTTGTTTTATAGACTGAGAGACTTGCCAAATTGTTTAGGTGGGTAGACAGGATTTTAACACACACAAACACACGCACATGCACGCGCGCATGCGCGCTTTTTGTAAGAGTAGGCCATCGTGTGCCGTTGGGTGCAGATGACATTTACAAAACTGCATACACACGGGGATTGGATGTAAAAAAAAACCCACAGGTGTGCTTATCCCATTATCGGATTTATCCTCGGTATAAAAGAATAAAATAAATAATAAATAAATGAAACGCGCGCGCGCACATGCACGCACACACACAACATGCACGCACACACCACCACATGGGAGACGGGATAGCCTAATGGTCAGAACATTGCGCTCGCAATTTGACGACCTTGGTTCAATTCCCGTTCAAGGGGATTTTTCTCCTGGAGTTAACATAAGTGCTGACTCCACTCTCCCCAAAAGTCATTCGATGAGACTATAAACCAGGCCCCGTGTGCGAACGCACGCAGAACATCTTGCGCACACGTTAAATCTTGTTCCGCTTTTCGTAAGAGTAGGCCATCGTGTGCCGGTGGGAACAGATGACATGATTTACAAAAATGCAAACACATGGGACTTCATGAAAAAAAAAATAATAAAAAAGAAAAGCACATGGGTGCTTATTCCATTATCCTCGACATAAAATAATAAATAAAATGAATTATAAAAAGAACAAATAAAAATATATAATAAAATAAGAGGTGTGTGTGTGTGTGTGTGTGTGTGTGTGTGTGTGTGTGTGTGTGTGTGTGTGTGAATAGTTCGTTGAAAATTTAATATGACAATATACATATAAATTATATATGTATATGCTGGTCAATACTTAACGATTTCCTTTTTAATTCATGAAGCTGTCTCAATGTATTGACAGATGACAAAATTGAACGTTGTAAGTTCTTGCATGTAGCTTTAGAAGTGAAACTATCATGTGAGCTCCCCTATATCATTTATCTCATTTTGGATTGGCGTTTGCGTAAAGACAGAAACAGAAACATCTGAAAATAGAGGGAGAGTCACCTGTCATTTGTTGTTTGGACTTTATTCTAATTTAAAGATGAAAAACAAAAATCTTGCATACACAACAACAACGGTCTCCCTTCCGTCACTGCAGTAGGCCCTATCAAATTTAAAGATTGGTTACAAGTGACCAATCAAATCACTCCATTCATCTGTAAGCTGTAAACATCCGGTAGGCCGACTCCAAATGGTTTTCCGTGTGTGTGTGTGTGTTTATTACGTCTGTACACTTAAAGTGAAAGTAGACGAGGGAATGATGTGGAGGGAATGATGTGAAAAGGGGGGGGGGGGGGGGGGGGGGGGCAAGAATGAAATTAGGGTTTAAGGGGAAAAGTGTGTTGGTAATTATGTGCATAAGAAGACTGATTACAAAAAGAAAGCCGTCACTAGGCTAATATTGACAGTAGTCACGAGGCTAATATTGACAATTTGTTTCAGCAGAGTAGCCCACGGCACTCGTCCTAGGCTATAAATAGCCTTTATAGGACGAACCATGTGTAGGCCTACAGATCCATCAGAATACCCGAAGGTGTGCGAGCGAAGGGTTGCGAGCGGGCGGTTCAAAAAGAAACCTGGAAAATACCGGTCATCTCACTACTATGCACAATGATTTCCACACTTAGAAAAATCGAAGATCGTTTGACAATACTTGACAGCAAAAATGAGGTAAGAAATGTGATAGATTGTGTGTATGTGTAATATTTGTTCTCAGAATTGACTCTAGTGAAACTGCCTATTTCCACATGGCGATGTTCAGTGACCTTGTAGGGCCTACCCAGGTTTTGTGTGTGACTTTGTACGGAGCACATTGATCTCTCTCTCCCTAGCAAGACTGTAATGTTGTGTCCAGTTATTGGTTTGTTTTTTGGTTTTTTAAAATGATTGCAAGTGGAGCTCTTCATCTTGGTGTGTTTTGTACTACTAGTGCGAGGGGGACGGATAGCCTAGTGGTCAGAACATTGCACTCGCAATTTGACGACCCGGGTTCGAGTCCGGTCGAGGAAATTTTTCTCCCGGAGTTAACATCAGTGCGGACTCACTCTCCCCAAAAGTCCTTCGGATGAGACTTTAAACCGAGGCCCCGTGTGGGGGGTCTTCTTTTTTAAGTTTTAGTATCAATTGTAGAGTCACTAAGTGTGGAACTCTTGAGTCCTGGCACTGAGATCTGCACCAAATGTCAACAAGTCAGCAATTTTCTAGATCAGTGACAACTGACACCTGAGTAATTCTTTGAATGTTGGGTGTTTTCAGCATAACTTAAAGGACAGCACACACAATATTAGGTATTTTTTCATGGCAGTGGCAGCTTCAAGTTCCACAGATTGGAAATATCCATGACAATGAATGAATGATTGTTTTATAGCCTCAATTTATGCAAATTCTCCTTGCATGTATGGACTAATCTGAAGTTTGCCGTCTTTCCCCCCCATGTATTTTAAAATGTATGATGGCATCAGTGAAGTGGATGATGATAATTGATGGTGGTTCCAGTTTTCTCATTGAGCTCATAGGCTCCCAGAACATTCAGTTCTGAGTAGAAATGGGTAACCAAAATGATGAAGCAAAAAAACAAACAAACCCAAAGCCATAAATTTGTCTGCTTTAATTCAAACCTCCTATCTGGGACTGGCAGTCACAAGCTGTGCTGATTATTCTGCTAAGATAATTCCAATTTCTGTCCATTATGGAAGTTCACTTTTTTTTCTGTGCTGTTGTATAGTATTATTTTATAATTACATACTGTTTCCATGAATACAACATTAAAACAAGCAAACAAACAGAAAAGTATATTAAAAATCCAAAACTAAAAGTAGTAACAGAAATGTTTTTTTCTTTCATTTTGATCTACATTTGCCGTAGAGTAAAACATCGCAGAATGAGACTTTTAAAAATGATAATTCCAGTACATGGTTAACTATTGAAAACTGATGCTGTTCTTTTGAAATTCAGGAGGAATGAAATTACTAAAAAGGAACAAAAAATACATGTATAAAAAGTGGTGTACAAAGTCAGCACATTTTCAAGGATGTTTATTCTGTTGCTGTTTTTTTGTTTGTTTGTTGTTGTTTTTTAGATCAATCCTCTTTTTCTTCTTGTTGCTGCTGCTATTATTTGTTTTGCCTTTTTTGTTTTAGAGTGATGAAATTATGTTTCAATGTTTGTCTGTCAATGTCATTATTTGTCTGATTAGTTAAGATTTAACAGTTTCAGTGTGTGTATCAATCAATCAATCAAATTTTTATTTCCAGATGGTACATTGAGTAAGCAGCGATCTGCTTTTTTCCATCAAGCCATCTATCTAAAGAAAAGAAAGAAAAAATCAAAACAATAGCAAAAATCAAATCCAAAACAAAACAAAAAACCAACAAAAAACAAAACAGAAAATCCCTAGCAAACAATAAAGCCAACAAAAGAAAGAAAAGGGGAAAAAGCAAACAAATAAAACAACAACAAACATTTCACCAACATTAATTTGCTAACATGATTTCAACAACTTTAAAATGAACTATGCCTATAAATAACACAAGCAACTACTATAACAACAACCAAAAGAGCAAAAAATAATATAATAATAATAATAAAAAATAAAAAAATAAAAAATAAATAAAATGAAAAATATTTTTAAAATCTACTCAAAAGCCATACACACATATGCACATACACCCACACCCACACACACACACACACACACCCGTCCACCTACACACACACACACACACACACAATACACACATACACACATACACACACACACACACACACACACACACACACACACACACACACACACACACACGGTTTGGCTCATCCACTCAGCTCGTATACTCGTAGGTACATGCACACATTTAAAGCCTTTTAAAAATCATATAGTGTCAAAAAAACAAAACAAAACACACACACACACACACACACACACACACACACACACAACAGCTTATATCAATTACAATGTAACCAAAAAACATTATTTAACACTAAATAATAATAATAATAATAATTAAAAAAAACAAAATACACACACACAAAAATAAATTAAAAAAAAAAAAAAAAAAAGTAAAATAAAAAAAAATTCTATAAACAATTTATGTCAAATTACAATATCTCTATACTTCAATTCATACTTTATATTTTTAAAAAAAGATAAAGAAAAACAACAAACACAACAATACCTTATATTAATACCCATCGTCACTAAAAAAAAAAAACACATACGCTAACAAACATGTGTGTGTGTGTGTGTGTGTGTTTGTTGTGTGTGTGTGTGTGTGTGTGTGTGTGTGTGTGTGTGTGTGTGTGTGTGTGTGTGTGTGCAGGTTGATGAAAAAGAAGTTATGGAGTTGCTTCTCCTGCTACAGAAAGTGACGCAGAAGGAGTTGAGCCTCTCTACCGCCTGGGTAATTTTTTTATATATATTTTTTTATAAACTTTTTCGTCAGTTTGTAATTTATATGATTTGATATTATCAGTGCCGTCATTTTGTTCTAGTTAGGTATGGTATACTTACAACAACAAAAATTAGCATTAATAAAAAAAAAAAAACCACCTAATCTTTTAGAAACACCAACTACAGTAAGAACAAGCATCATGTAAGCTGTACATGATTCCCCTGTGGGTATGCCAGGGGCCTGTCAGTATACAGCAGTAGCTGGCCTACCCCACCTTCTAAAAATTCTGTGCTAGGAATTTCTTCTTTTTTTTCTATCTCTGACTTTGTTTCTGTCATGTTCCTTTTCTTCCTGATACATTTTCTTCTCTATTGAAGTATTTTCAGCATTCTTGATTCATTCTCCTGGATGTTTTTCCCCAGAAATACTTTAAAAAAAAAAATCAGTTCAGTTTTCTCCCACACTGAAGTCAGTTATGCTGGGCCTGACTTTTCCGGAGCTTAATGGCAGCACAGTGTATTTTTGCTTATATGACAGACAACAACAGTTGCTCTCTGAACTTTATTAATGAAGAAGAAGAGAGTTTATAACTTATCAGCCGTGACTTTTCCTTGAGTCTGACCCTATCACTTATAAGTTCTGAACATCCCCAATCCCATTTGTTATTTTGAGGGAGTGTGTAGGTTGGTGGTTACTGAGCATAACTGACTCCCTACTTCAGTTGACATGTTTTCAAAAGGAAGAGTTATTCTGTATTCTCCTTTCGGATCTTCCATGTTCAAGGTTAGTGAGAAGACCAACGAGATTTGTGACAAGACCTACAAATAGTTAAAAAAAAAATTAAAATTAAATATAAAAAAACAACCCCCCCCCCCCCCAACTTACAAAAGTAATGCTTAATACGTTGAAACGACACTTGTTACTGGCTCTGGTCCTTTCACTAGACATCCTCTCTCTCTCTCTCAGTCTGAGGAGATCAGATACATGTATGTAAAAGAGGCTGAGTGTCTTTAGAGTTCTCAACTCATTGTCAGTTGCTTGAAAATTTTCATGTAGCTGTTCTGTGACACACTATTTTGTACATTATAAAATTTGACTGACACATGGGTGCAGCAGATGCCATCTTGTTGAGCAAGCAAGTGAAGAGACATTCTCAGTCCCATTCAATCTCTAATTTCAGTACTGAAACAAAGGCTTTCACGGCCAACCTTATGGTGCATTTGCACTCTTACTCTAAGTTGATTCAGGAACTCTTCTCCTTCATCATCGTCGAACACTCAGACACCAACCACGATGGTCTGTTATATTAGCGAAAATGCATTGCGCTGCCATTAAGCGCCTGACAAGTCAGGCCCAGTGCATCCAACTTTGGCATGGGAGAGAATTGTTATCTTTTATGTCAGTCAATCTGGAAAAAGGGCAGGGGAATGGACCAAGAAGACAGAAGATGGACAAGAAGGAGGTGACAGGAAGAAAAGAACAAGGCAGAAACAAAGAAAGGGATGGAAAAGTGGGAATCCCTTGCACAGAATTTCCCGAAAGCGGGGATGTTATGTATGCTGACAGGCCCCCGTCATGTCCACAGGGAAATTCTAGAATTTGGATGTATCCTTTAGTTTTGTACATACTCTGAGTTTGACTCATGCGCTGTGATAGTGTGCATGGTGCATGCATACCCTCAGGAGGGGGCAAGCCCCCTTCTGAACCTTCCCCTCACAAAAATTTCGTTCTTGGATTCTCAAAGGTTGGCAGCTATGCATTGTATAAAAAAAAAGAGTAAATTAAGAATCCACAGCATGTGCTGGTTAATCAAAAAGGTAATGAATAAACAAAACCTGACACATAACCAGCTGGGGCGAGTTAACTTGGTTTTGTTTTGTCTTTGGTCTCACGGTCTCACTTGAAATGTGGTATTAGATTATGTGATGAATTAAGTAGGCTTGACTCCGCTGAAGACTGATATCAGTAATGTGTTCTTACATGATTGAAGTGGCAGAGCTAAATTATTTACTGGACTTTCTACAGTCAGCTGTTGATCTGATGCCTAAACCTTTTGTAATTTAGGAGTATTTCAATTAAACTGGTGGTGGCTGTGAAGTAACCTCTTGCCAGTATTACAGCTGAACTGGTGCATGCATACAAATTACTCCCCCCCCAAAAAAAAAAAAGAAAAAAAGTTATTAAAGCTACATGGGGATGGGATAGCTCAGCGGTCAGAGTGCTCACTTTCCCCCAGTCAAGTTAAGCAGCGTTGAGCGTGGTTGCCAATTGGATGGGTGACCGTTTGCGCGCCTTGGCTTCAGTACAGTTCCCCCAGTTCACCCAGCTGTAAATGGATACCTGCCCTCTTTAGGGTCAGGGAAGGTAAAGCAGCGAGGGAGAGGAGATGGGCGCCGCCCTCAACATTCTGGACCCTAGAGAAGCGGAGGTCTCTTGATGCCTCGCTCCCCTACAACCACACAGGTTATATGGGACACCTTTACCTGTACTAAAGCTACCTAATTTGGGGATGCACATTGCTGATTCGATTTCCGGTCAAGGAGATTTTTCTCCTGGAGTTAACATCAGTACTGACTCCACTCTCCCCAAAGTTCTTCGGATGAGACTTTAAACCGAGGCCCTGTGTGCGAACGCAAGCAGAACATCTTGCGCACACGTTAAATCCTGTTCCGCTTTTCGTAAGAGTAGGCCATTGTGTGCCGGTGGGAACAGATGACAAGATTTACAGAACTGTATACACACGGGGACTGGATGTAAAAAAGCACATGAGTGCTTGTTCCATTATCCTCGATATAAAAGAATAAGTAAATAAATGAATGAATTAATTTTGAATGATGTTGTCAAACAAACTGTCTGCATTGCAGGGACAGGGGGCTGTAGCAGCAATGAACAGACTGCGCAGGAGGTTGAAGGAGGAGACCCTGGCCAGGCATTTGAAAAGTGCTGCACGCAGCTGGCTGTCCATGATGGACCCATCATCTGCTCCATCTGCAGTGGCTGGCCAGGGTGTTAGTCCCGCAACACCGCGCCCTCGTTCCTATGGCCAGGGTGCTAGTCCCGCAACACCGCGCCCTCGTTCCTATGGCCAGGGTGCTAGTCCCGCAACACCGCGCCCTGGTTTCTATGGCCAGGGTGCTAGTCCCGCAACACCGCGCCCGGTTTCTATGGCCAGGGTGCTAGTCCCGCAACACCGCGCCCGGTTTCTATGGCCAGGGTGCTAGTCCCACAACACCGCGCCCTGGTTTCTATGGCCAGGGTGCTAGTCCCGCAACACCGCGCCCTGGTTCCTATGGCCAGGGTGCTAGTCCCGCAACACTGCGCCCTGGTTTCTATGGCCAGGGTGCTAGTCCGCAACACCGCGCCCTGGTTTCTATGGCCAGGGTGCTAGTCCTGCAACACCGCGCCCTGGTTTCTATGGCCAGGGTGCTAGTCCCGCAACACCACGCCCTGGCTCCTCTGTCCGGGGCCGTACTTCAGCATCACTGTCTCCATGTAAGGCCATGAATGTTCCAGCCAGCGCATCGTCATCCCCATCCGTTGCTTGTGCTCGTGGTCGGGGTCAAGGTCGAGGAAACGCGCGAGGTCAGGGTCGAGGTCGAGGTCGGGGTGGTGGTTCAGCCACAACACCCTCCTTTACTGGTGGTCACCAGAGCGCCTCACTATCAGGCAAGGAAAATTTGATGAGCCCGACTTCCCGATTCCCGATGACTCAAGGTGTTTTTGCTTCCGCCAGTACTTGGCATGGACACAGTATCAGTTCATCAGCACTGAGGAATGAGAACTTTCTGGAGAGAACAGTGAGAAGAACAGACAATGACAGACCAGACTGCGCTAGCCCTGAAGCAAATGCTGCCAGTCGTAAACGTGCACGCTTCAATACCTCTCCGTTGCCAGGGAAACAAAAGCGTGCACGAACAGACAGTGGTAGTCCTGCCACAGCTGACAGTCACACCCTCCCTCCTCACCCACACTCATCACTCCAGCAGAACTCTCTCTCAGGTGACAGTGGCAGCAGCATCTCCTTGGTTCCACGGCCACGGACAGTGAAAACGACTCAGGAACTGATAGAAAGTATGGAAAAATCTAAGGGTCTGCGTTTGGAGGACAGCTTCAAAAAGAGTTTGTTCGGCGCTAGTGCTAACAAAAGCAGGGTGCCCAGCAGTCAGACAGACTTTTCACAACCTCTGTTTGACTATGTTCAGCAGAAGCCAAAAGACAACAACAAAAGCAGGTGCCCAGCAGTCAGACAGACTTTTCACAACCTCTGTTTGACTATGTTCAGCAGAAGCCAAAAGACAACAACAAAAGCAGGGTGCCCAGCAGTCAGACAGACTTTTCACAACCTCTGTTTGACTATGTTCAGCAGAAGCCAAAAGACAACAACAAAAGCAGGGTGCCCAGCAGTCAGACAGACTTTTCACAACCTCTGTTTGGCTATGTTCAGCAGAAGCCAAAAGACAACAACAAAAGCAGGGTGCCCAGCAGTCAGACAGACTTTTCACAACCTCTGTTTGACTATGTTCAGCAGAAGCCAAAAGACAACAACAAAAGCAGGGTGCCCAGCAGTCAGACAGACTTTTCACAACCTCTGTTTGACTATGTTCAGCAGAAGCCAAAAGACAACAACAAAAGCAGGGTGCCCAGCAGTCAGACAGACTTTTCACAACCTCTGTTGACTATGTTCAGCAGAAGCCAAAAGACAACAACAAAGCAGGTGCCCAGCAGTCAGACAGACTTTTCACAACCTCTGTTTGGCTATGTTAGCAGAGCCAAAAGACAACAACAAAAGCAGGGTGCCCAGCAGTCAGACAGACTTTTCACAACCTCTGTTTGGCTATGTTCAGCAGAAGCCAAAAGACAACAACAAAAGCAGGGTGCCCAGCAGTCAGACAGACTTTTCACAACCTCTGTTTGGCTATGTTCAGCAGAAGCCAAAAGACAACAACAAATCTACCTCCCCACCACCATCCACTTCCCAGCCTAAACAAAAGCCAATTGAGGAAGTTTTGGATGAAATTTACGCCCAGCTACCGCCCATTGATATGAAGCTGCACGCCAGTACCAACTGGAGCAGATCCGAATCGACGCTGTGGTAACTGCCCAGTTCAACAGGAGGCAACTGCGAAGAGGTCTTCTGATAGACGGACCGGAAGGGTTACGCCTGAAAAATCGAAGGCCGGGTGCGAATGGGGCGTATGACGTCATGGGAAATTGGGTGTCATGGAATTAGCCCGTCATTGAGCTATCCTGATGTGTTCTTAAGTCTGCAACAGGGAGGGTGTGGGTTTTTTTATGATTTGTTGGTTTTTTTACATAAATTGTGTTGGTTAGAAGTGCCTGAAGTGTATACATGTGTATATGCATACATTATATGGATGATTACTTTCTTATTACAACTCAATCTTTTAAAAAGTTTTTTGTCAGACAGACAGCAACTGGTAACTGCAAATAGTCAAACATCAAAACTAGTATCTATTAAACATGGTGAGCCACAAGGAGCAATATTGGGTCCTCTTTTATTCTCAATATATGTAAACGACTTACCCTTATTTCTAGATTGTAGCTGTGAAATGTTTGCTGATGACACATCCCTTTATTGTTGTGATACTGACCCCCACAGACTGACTCTCAAACTCCAAAACAATATCAACAGATTGATTACTTGGACTCAGTTAAACCACATGTCCTTAAATGCACAAAAAACAAAGAGTATGTACGTACTAGCAAGACAAAAGAGACAAAAAATGAAAAGTAAATTTCAACTTCTGCTGATAGATCAAAAAACTTCCTGAGGACTTACTTGCCAAAGGCCTGCATGCCACACTCTGTCAAAGGCCTTCTTGAAGTCAATGAAGTTGTGTAGCAAGTCCCTCTGATGTTGCAGATGTTTCTCCATCAGGATTCGGCAACTGAAAATTTGTTCTACCGTGCTCCTTCCTGCCCTGAACCCAGCTTGTTCTTCTGCTAGGTGCTCTTCCGCCTCCTTTTTGAGTCTGTTCAGTAACATTCTTAACATGATCTTGCTGGTGTGGCTAATGAGGCTGATCGTTCTGTAATTCTGGCACTGACGGAGGTTTCCTTTCTTGGGCAGGGGGATAATAAGAGACTGTGTCCATTCTGCTGGCCACTGTTTTGTCACCCAGATCTTCTGACAAAGAGATGTAATGACAGTGACCAGGTGTTCCCCTCCATTCTTGAGCAGCTCTTCTGGTATGTTGTCTGCTCCAGGTGACTTTCCAGTTGGTAAACTACGGATAGCTTCCTCCACTTCTTCCTTCAGCACTGGTAATGGTGAAGGTTCCCTCTGTGGTGTTGAGTCCTCATCAATCAGGCTGTGGTCAGGCTGTAAATATTTGAAATTCCCTTCACCCTGCCTAAATTTATAGCCTCTATAAGTGTGTGTGTGTGTGTGTGTGGGGGGGGGGGGTGCGTTCGAGTGTGCTTTCGAATTTGCTAGAATTATTCATTGTCATTGGTTGCTTGGTTGTTGTGAGGGTCGAGTGCAAGCGCTTTGATTTGTTTTTACAAGATACAGCGCTATATAAATTCCATGTATTTATTATTATTATTATTATTATTATTATTAAAGGGTGGTTGTACAGGTCCGAGCAATACTGTGACCATCTATTCAAAACTGCTGAGCTTTCAGTCAGCAGGTTGCCTGAACAATCCTCGATGACTGAGGATTTATTTTGCTGCAAGATATAGCGCTATATAAATTCCATTTATTATTAAGTCTTCATTGGGTTGGAACCAGCTGCATACCAAACCATTCCTGCTGTAACTGGACTTGAACCCACAACCTGCCAGCCATAACTCTGTGACTAGCCATTGTGCCTGTGGCAATCTTCAGGAATTTCCACTGTGATCAGATAATTGGTGCTAACTTATTTTTGTACCAAACAGTATTACAGGATGAATTTTCTCAGGGCATTTTTGTTTAGTATTCACCTTTTGTGTGTGTGTGTGTGTGTTTTTTTTAAGTTGTACCATGTTCTTACCACTTGTTCTTCAATCACATATAAGATACACCAAAGTGATTGTATCAGTATTGATTAGAATGATGTACAACAATTGAATAAGATACACCGAAGCGATTATGTTTGCTTTTCTTAGAATGTTGCGTGTTGCGTGCTTGCGTGCGTGCGTGAGTGGGGTGTGGTGTACATTCGAATTTGTTAAAACTGTAAATTGTTGTGAATTGTGTGTTGTGTTGGTCGAATGCAAGCGCTTTGATTTGTTTTTACAAGATATAGCGCTATACAAATTCCATGTATTATTATTATTATTATAATGATATACCACACACTCATTATTGTAATTCAGTATTTTGAATCGGGTTATGTGTTCCAGGTACTAAATCGATTTACATGTCCTCTTTTTGGGATATAGTACCTGGTGTGTGTGTGTGTGTGTGTGTCTATATATAATCTATGTTTGTGGAACTTGACAAGAGAATTTTTGTATTTTGTACCACTTTATGTCACAGCAGATTTCTCTGCGTGAAATTCAGGCTGCTCTCCCCGGGGAGAGCGCGTCGCCACATGTGCAGCGCCTTCCCTTTTTTTTTTTTCTTTTTTCTGCATGCAACTGTATTTGTTTCCTTATTTGGTATTGGATGGCAAAATTATTCATTTGATAAACTGCTAAAATGTCAAGCTATGCAATCCCTGCCAAATTAAGTTTTGAAAATGCAATGTATTTGAAAATTGTCATCAGTAAAATGTATGCAATGAAGAATGGTGTGTGACTTTTTTCTTTTATTTCAATCTATCCATTGCTGAAAATGAGTGAGTGAGTGAGTAAGTGAGTGAGAGTGTGTGTGTGTGTGTGTGTGTGTGTGTGTGTGTGTGTGTGTGTGTGTGTGTGTGTGTGTGTGTGCATGCCTGCATGTGCGTGTGCACAAGGGGTATAGCTGTGTATGTGAAATGAGTTTGTAGATGGATGTGCACACTCACAAAATTTATGTGTATTCATGATTGTGTGTGCACATAGTTATGTCTACAAATTTGCATACCCCACCAAGGTCGATCTTTTTACACCCATTAAAAAAATTGATTTTTATTTAAGTTTTTTGGTTTCAAGGATAAAGGAACACACATGATGATCCGTAGATAAGTGGGCTTACTTATTTTGTCATTTAATTTTACCCCCTTCTTCTTCACCCCTCCTCTCCCCTAACTCACAGACTAAAGAACAGCAACATCAACACAATCCATAACAGCAGTAATAACAACAATGAAAACACATTCATTTTTCTCCTGTCCCGTTTCACTTCTTCAACCTCCCGTTCCTTGTCCTCATGCTCTTTTCATCTCGTGCATTGTAAAATCAGACTCATAGTTACATAATCAATGATGCCCACATTCCATTATCCTTGACATTAGTGAATAAAAAAAAGTACACACAATGAAGCTGGTATTGGACAGCATTTTTCCCCCAGCAGAGTTTGGATAGGCTAATCTCAGGTGCTCAGTCCCAACTGTCAAAGTTTCTGCCTCTACTTTTTCATCCTGGTTTGGACTGTCACCAGTCTTTCAAAGTTCACCCTCACACTGCCTGAGATGCAGATCAATGTCATGATTAGAAACTTGCCTTACAGGTGGGCTACGCTACTGTACAGTTAGGGTATCCAGATTCTTGTTTCTTCTGACTGACTACTGAATGTGGAGCTAGATGTCAATCTCTGTCACCTACCTTTGCAACATTTTGCGCATCCTAAAACTACTTTTTATTTTTTCGTCGTTTTTTTATTTTTTTTATTACGAGGATAACAGGATAAACACTCGTGTGCTTTTTTACATCCAGTACCTATGTGCATGCAGTTTTGTAAATGCTGTCATTCACTCCCACGAGCATACAAAGGCCAAGAGGTTTTAAGGTGTGCGCAAGATGTTCTGCATGTGTTAACACACGGGACTCCAGTTGATAGTCTCATCCAAATGACTTATTCTGGAGAAAAGAAATGTAGATTAAAATTCAGACTGTGAGTGCTTGATATTCCTTTCATCTTTCATAAAAGATCCGTATGGACATACCCAGCATGCAATGTGTGCCCCTGAGAGGGCTGGGCTCAGCCAGGTTTAACAAGACACACATTGCCTGAAGGTTTCAGTGTGGTGTTCCAGTCACTCCTCAGGAAGTTCCGGGAGGGAGAGAGAGAGAGCTGGGCTGATCATTATTTCTTTTTCTTTTCCTGTCTGCAAATGTATTCGTTTCCCTATCAGAGTGGCTTGTATCTACAAAATGTTGCCAGGGACAACTCTCTTGTTGCCCTGGGCTGTTTTATGTGCACTAAATAATTATGTGTAACGCATGGGACCTCGGTTTATCATCTCATCCAAAAGAGTAGCTCCCAGACCACCACTCATGGTCTAATGGATGGAGAAAAATTTCTGGCCCAAACGGGATTCAAACCACCGAACACTGGACTTTTCACTTCCTAGACAGGCAAATCACCTCTAGACCACCTATCCAACATCTCAACATCAACTAACCTGACCCCTACCTGCCTAAATAGGTCATAGTAGAAAAGTGGGTCAGGTAAAACACGACTCATTTCATGTTGGAGGGTCCCATTTTGTTACTTCCCATTACTATGGGTTCAGTACATGTGGGGAAAATGTGGGTTAAAAAAATTAACGCAGACATCAACATGACACTTGCCCAATATATGACACTGGATAAAAACGCAGGTGTTTCAAAATGCATCAATTTAATAATATCCAATAAATAATCTGTACATGATAGTTCTTCTTCAAGTCAAAGACATCAGATCAATTAATGTGAGAGAAGGCTGGTGGTAATATCACAGTTCAGATCAGGTCTATTATGAACAACAAATAACTATACATTAAAAAAAAAACCCAGTTAATTTTCATTCAATGTAATTTAATTTAACTATCTACTTAACAGACTACTCACACTATGGTCTTTGGTACTAACATCATAAATACGGGTAACAATCTGCTACCACTTCATCAACATTTGGGCAACTAAGTAACTGAACAGAGTTTAAATTGATATGGCTTAAAAAAAAAAAACATTAAAAAAACAAACATTAAAAAAACAAACATCAACAACAAAACAACTGTTTTTATGCAATATGAAAACATGGAGAGATATAAAAAAAAATTGCTGGACCAATTTTCAAATGTACTTGCATTTTCAGACACAGAATTTTGAGATCCAAAATGCAAATGTCTTATAATTCAGCTGTTTAGCTTTGAGTGATATGAACATAGTTTAATACACAAGTCATTCATAGAGCTGCAAGCACCTAGTGGCTTTGAGAGTAGTTTACACACACCATTACATGTACATGGTACAGACGAGACTCCTCATCCAAACAGAGTACCACTGAAAACAGGACAGACTTCATTCTCTGAGCTGCCTGCCTGACCAGTGTACGCCAGAACCACTCTGCAGGAGGACACATGTACTCTAGTCACCAAGGGAACTGCACTCTGCAGGAGGACACATGTACTCTAGTCACCAGAGGGAGCTGTTTTGTGAAGACCCATATTCATTTCTCTTACCACACTATTTGCAATCACACAACTCACACTTGGCACTCTACACCTGTTGAAGAAGAAAAAACACACCAGGAAGGTGTTATTTCCAGGTGAAATGTAGCCTTTTACACTTTTAATCCCCCCCCCCCCCCAGTTACTTGGCTAGAGTTCCTAGGTTCACCAGTGGCAGAATTGTAAGTATGCAATTGTTTTGCCCACTTTGAAGGTCACCACATTCTGACGTCCGGGATGTATGCTGGGTATGTTTCTGCTTTGTTTTCCTTCCACCGAACACTGACATGAAATATAAGATTTTTAACGTGTATATTTGATCTTCTGCATGTGTATAAACACACAAAGGCAATTAAGTTTAAGGCACTGGCAGGTTTAAATTTGCAAGTTGACCTTGGGAGATCGTAAAAGTCCCCCACCCTTAATTCTACAGACGATGCCAAGATTTGAACCCACCCACTCCATGTACCCATGGCCACGAAGGCCATATCAGGGCTGTCACCTTAGTCACTTTCAGCGACTCCAGTAACATTCCCCTAAGGTTCAACATCAACACCAGCCAATCCCTTCCAGCATCCAACAGTCAATCTGGAAAACACATTATGACAAAATCCATATTCTTTTCATTTCATGGGACCAGGCTGTGCTGAGCACGCCAGCTTTTCTGCTAAATTTATCATCCCCAGGTTACAAAAAAGTGTACAAAAAGGAATGAACACTTCAAAGTATGAAAACAATGTATAAAAAGTGCTGAAAGGGCAACGAGACAGACAATGGACATCCTGTACTCATCCCAGGTTATCACTACCTGGTCACCAGAACTAAACAATACAGGTAAAATGTCATATATATATAGAAAAAAAAGAGAACATTTGAGAGATTTGCTTGGGAAAAAAAACACTGAGAATGGACTGAGAATGCAGAAAATAAGCAAAAGAGGGGGGGGGGGGGGGTTAGAAAGGTCAGGAAAAAGACAGAAACAAGAGAGAGACAGAACAGAGGAAATTTCCAGCACAGAATGTCCAGAAGTTAGGGATGCTGTCTATACTGAGCGACCCTGGCATCCCTATGGGGGGGATTTTTAGAGGTCTATGAGCAAACCTGGTTGCTGTGTTTACCATGTCACCTGTTGATGTCCATTCATATACCGGACCTTCCCGTTAATGTTTTTAGTATATTATATTAATATTATGATAAATATTCAAATTCTGAGCAAGTTATCTATCTGCCGATCTGTATTGAATTCTATATTTAAAATGTGATTACCAACAAGTAGTTTTATAAATTAATTGGAGTCTGGTCATGTTCAGTTGAAAAAGACCACATATTTACAGACTGAATATTTGAGAAATCCTGCAAGCTACTGATACATGAAGATGCAAAGTAAAAATACAAAACAACCCCCCCCCCCCCCCCCCCTCTAATAAATGCTATCAACTAAATTCAAATACATACTACTCAACGCTCTGTCAGTCATACATGCACACATAAAAAGTCCCCAAAGCAAACTCGAACTTGCAACTCATTCATATATACATATATATATAGAGAAGAGAGAAAGAGAGAGAGAGAGCGAGACAGAGAGAGTAAACAGGAGGAAAAAAAATCCTCTGGATCCATTCCTGTCAGCAAACAGTATGGCAGCTGTACTAGTGAGGTAATAGGCTGTTCTAGAGCACTACGCTACTGTGGCATGGGACTATAGAAGCTTTGGCAACTGTTTCAATTTCTCAATGTCCAGAATTCTGTCATCCTCCGTGGCTAGTGAGCAGTCACTGATCAACCCTGGCTGCTGCTGTTGGGGGCCCCGATAGCGCTCAGGAAACATAGGACTGTCTTCGGGAGAGGAATCCCTGTGGTAGTGACCACGAGGAGGACGCAGCAAAGGCGACGCTCCCAGATCCCCAAGCTGTCTCCTCTCACTCCCCCTCCCTGCACACCCCCCCTCTCTTCCAAAATCCCCGGCGAAGGCTGGAACGCGGGCTTCAGCACCTCTCGCTTCACCGGACTCTGCGCACCAGGATGTTGAGGCGTGGCCGCTTTCTGAGGGGAGGGGGGCAGGCTGGGATTGCTGTGACTGTCGACAGGACGGCCAGACTGAAGTCGGTCTGCAGGCGGATGGTCTGGTTGGTGTCCAGGAGACTGTCGGCCTGCCCGCCTCCCAGCAAGCCGTGCTTTTCCAGGTATTTCTTGGTGGCCATGCTCAGGTTCGTGGCCGACATGCCCATGCGGGAAATATCCGAGGTTGCTGTGGTGTCCAGCGATGCGGCTAAAGCTTGTCTCAGGAGGTGGGGGGTGGGGGGTGCGTGGTGTGGGGACTGGTGGCGCCGCGCTACCTGGGTCAGCTGCTCGTCCCTCAGGTACTTCATGGCCATGGCGTTGATCTCCAGGGACACGTCCGTGTCCGACCCCAGCATCATCGACAGGTAGTTGATGTGCGGGATCAGCGTCGTGTTGCTGCTGCTGCTCGCTCCTCCGCCACCGCTGCAAGCAGACAGAGTGACATTCTTCAATAATAGTGTGTGTGTGTGTGTGTGTGTGTGTGTGTGTGTGTGTGTGTGTGTGTGTGGTGTGTGTGTGTTGTGTGTGTGTGTGTGTGTGTGTGTGTGTGTGTGTGTGTATGTGTGTGTGTGTGTTGTGTGTGTGTGTGTGTGTGTATGTATGTGTGTGTGTGTGTGTGTGTGTGTGTGTGTGTGTGTGTGTGTGTGTGTGTGTGTGTGTGTGTGTGTGTGTGTGTTGTGGGTGTGTATGTGGGTGTGGTGTGGGTGTGGGTGTGGGTAGGGGGTGTGGGTGTAGTGAACCTCGGAGCTCTAGCCAGGAAGAGGAAAACCCCCAACAAACAAACCATCCAACCACAAGTGTCGGCACATAATCTGCCATAAAAATCACACAGACCTCCATTTTCTTTCTGTCACATCCAGGGGATTCAAACACAGTCTGTCAGGGTGACAAAATAACTACTGGTCAAACCACTATGCTACAGGACTCATCACTCCACCACTGTCTCCATCAACATGTCCAGCATTTGACCGCCCTCAATCAGAACAGTCTGACCACTCACCTGGGAGTGGCTGGCATGCCTGGTGACCCTTGCATGGTGGAGTCAAACATCTTCAGGCCAGCAGCGTTTGTGTCGTCGTGTGTGGCAGTGACAGTGGCAGAGTCAGTGGCGTTGGCTTCAGTGTTGTCAGCATCCTGACTGTGACTGTTGAGGAACAGGCGGATGTTGTTCTGTGGACAATACACACACAGTATTATGACGGTGCCATTGTGAAGTAATCAATCCAATCAATCCAATCTTCTTGTTTATAGCCCACCGACCACAGAAGCTATATCGTGCTTTCAACTTGTTCATCTTTTAAATCTCAGATTAAAATTGTGCAAATATACACAGATTTAAACAGGGTATAAAATCAACTCTACTGTCTTCCTTCCCTGTATCAACGCCCTGGCCAACCAAAGGTCAACCCAGGACGCTCATGGCATTGTGGGAAAAACTTCATAGACCTCATGAAGGCTTTCAATCTACAGCAACCTTCTGGCAACTCCTGCGACGGAATTGGAACCTTGTGTATTGGAAATTGCCTTTCCAATGGACCATACCAGTGATGTGGAGAGGGGAGGTCTGCTGCTTGGGTAACAGCTTTCCCTCCATACTTACTATCCAGGCTTTGCGCTCTGGAGATGTCATTCCAGCTTCGCTTTGCAGCTCGACACAACACAGGAAGCAGCAGTCTACGGTTATTAGTCTGCATACTCAATTGGCATAAAGTCAGCTGCTAGGGGCTGCTTCCGACAGTGAATATATACACCCCAGGATAATCCCCCCCCCCCCCAAAATCTCTGTCACAGTTTTAACTATTGCCTTGATCAGAATATTCAACTCTTGGTTTTTTGTTGACAATGTCTAACATACCAGCAAATTTGTCTCTGTGTGTCCACGTGCATGCATGCGTGCGTGCGTGTGTACGTGTGTGGTTGAGGGTGTGTGTGTGTGTGTGCGTGCATATGCGTGTGTGTGTGTGTGCGCGTGCGTCCTGCGTGCATGCATTCGCGCATGGCGTGCATGCTTGCATCTGTGTGCATGCCTGCATGGGGCACTTCAGATTGTTCTTCACTGCATTCATTTCTCTTGGTACTAAAAAGTATTCAAACAGCTGTAATCCATGTGCATGAAAACATACATCCTGAAACCCATAACACAAAAGAGAACCTCTTGCAGTCATTTTTACTCACTATCAACTGATCATAGTACTCCTTGGACACAGGGCTGATATCCTGGCCCCCTTGCTCTTCTTCACTCTGAAAAAAAACCAGAACACACTGTGATAACAGACTGAATCAAAATCATAACCAACACAAAGCTTCATAACACAAAAAAAAACATGTGACCTCCACCATGAAATAAGTCACTTTGCACCGACCAACTTTTTTGCTAAGAGCCATTTTAGGCAGGTGGGGGTGAACATCATTCATTTCAGCATGATCAAGCTGTCAGCTTTTTGCTAAGCCATGCTGCCATTATACCTGGGGGGTTTTGTGTGTGTCTTCTCTCAAAATAGTTCATTTTCAATCCTTGGATAGAATTCTGAGGTTCACCAATATGCCACGTTTTTGCCAACCTGAAGGTAGCTGCATTCGACTTTGGGGATTTATGCTAGGTTTGTTTACGTTTCTGTAACCCACCAAACACTGACCTGAATAATGGGATCTTTAACATGCCTACCTGATCTTCTGCATGTGTACGAAGGGAATTAAGGCACTGGCAGGCCTGCACTTGAAGTTGACCTGGGAGACGGTAAAGATTCCCACCCATACTTCACCCGATGAAAAATGAAGTCGAGCGGTCTTAATCACTCTGCTATGGCATCTGTCAAATCTATTTGGAACCAGATGATTCCAGCTTTTGAGGATTTGTTATCAATTTCAGTGTCCTCTAAGAATTGATGAATAAAGCTTTCCTACACAAGTCTAAAAGCAGGCAAGAAAAATAAAACAAAACCAAGGAAAAAGCCTCAACTATACATCTACAAAGACATAAGATAGTGCCTGTATTTTGGATTCACTCAAGTCTCTCACCTCATCAGGTCGCACACACATACTGGCACTCAGTGGACTGGGAGTTGAATTGGACAGCTGCAGATGAGATTCCACAGACCTGAAAACAGAAAGTGGACTCCTGTAGAATACTGGACATGTTCTACCTCCTAGTTCTTCAAGCTTTCTCTGACTAATAGACAATACAGTTCTTAATGATTCCCTTGGTCTGAGCCAAAGTGACAGAACTATGTGCACAGGGCCCCAAAGTAATTTCCTTTGCTTGGTTCTACTTCAAAAGCAAAGTGTTTCTCTTAGATGAGAACCATTTCTATACTTTCACAACTTTATTCACAATTTCTCTCTCTCTCTCTCTCTCTCTCTCTCTCTCTCTCTCTCTCTCTCTCTACACACACACAACACACAACACAACACACACACACACAACACACACACACACACAACCACACATTTCCTTTTCTCATTTATAAACAAACACAACTGTTTTCATAGTTAAGACGTTTACCTGCCTAAAAGTAAACTGTGAGGTTCTAGGTTCGATTCCAGCCTCGCCCTTTCTTCTAGTTTGACGAAAAAATCGAATTGAATGTCAAAGTCCTTTGGGTGAGACTATAAACGAGGCCCCATGTACAAACACACGCAGAACATATGTGCTAGGTTAAAAACCAGTTCTGCCTTTCAGAAGAGTAGGCCATTTTGTGCAGGTAGGAACAGATGTCAAATTTTAAAAAACCACACAGGCGTCAAGTTTAGACACCATCCTCGAAGTTGGAAAGCGACAACCTAAATGGTGGGGGGAAAAAAGTCACACGCACAAAAATTTCATCACTGGTGAACCTCAGAGCTCTAGCTGACGAATAGGAGAAAAAACTGACCAGTATTGAACCTCAGAGCTCTAGCTGACGAATAGGAGAAAAAACTGACCAGTATTGAACCTCAGAGCTCTAGCTGACGAATAGGAGAAAAAACTGACCAGTATTGAACCTCAGAGCTCTAGCTGACGAATAGGAGAAAAAACTGACAGTATTGAACCTCAGAGCTCTAGCTGATGAATAGGAGAAAAAACTGACCAGTATTGAACCTCAGAGCTCTAGCTGACGAATAGGAGAAAAAACTGACCAGTATTGAACCTCAGAGCTCTAGCTGATGAATAGGAGAAAAAACTGACCAGTATTGAACCTCAGAGCTCTAGCTGACGAATAGGAGAAAAAACTGACCAGTATTGAACCTCAGAGCTCTAGCTGACGAATAGGAGAAAAAACTGACCAGTATTGAACCTCAGAGCTCTAGCTGACGAATAGGAGAAAAAACTGACCAGTATTGAACCTCAGAGCTCTAGCTGACGAATAGGAGAAAAAACTGACCAGTATTGAACCTCAGAGCTCTAGCTGACGAATAGGAGAAAAAACTGACCAGTATTGAACCTCAGAGCTCTAGCTGACGAATAGGAGAAAAAACTGACCAGTATTGAACCTCAGAGCTCTAGCTGACGAATAGGAGAAAAAACTGACCAGTATTGAACCTCAGAGCTCTAGCTGACGAATAGGAGAAAAAACTGACCAGTATTGAACCTCAGAGCTCTAGCTGACGAATAGGAGAAAAAACTGACCAGTATTGAACCTCAGAGCTCTAGCTGACGAATAGGAGAAAAAACTGACCATTAGTGAACCTCAGAGCTCTAGCTGACGAATAGGAGAAAAAACTGACCATTAGTGAACCTCAGAGCTCTAGCTGAAGTATGAGGAAAAAAGTTATCAAGAAGAGTCCCTTACCTGACAGGAGAGGGCTGCTCAAGGCTGCCAGTGGAGTGTAAGCTGTTCACTTTCCCAGAGCTCTCCTCGTGCTCGGTACTGCTCAGCTGCGGCATCCCCTGGTGGCGAAGCTCAGAGGGCGTTTCCCCCACACTGACCCCCTCCTCCTCCTCCTCCCTCCTGGCTGGAGTGTGAGCTCTGCTGGCCCTCTCTTTCCTGGCTGTGGCTGCAGCAGGGGGCCTGTGGGGGTCGTCCTGAGAATGGGCCGAAGTGGCCGGGGACTGTGTGTGGGGGTGAGGCGAGAACTGGGGGGGTGACAGGGGTTTCTGGGGACTGGTCTGGATGGAGACGCACTGGGTCCCCTGCCCGGGCACGCCCCAGGGCGACCCATGATCCAGCAGGGTGGTGTTGACCGCGGTGGAACACGTCTCCCTCTTCAGGGTGGATGGGGTGGAGGCTGGGACAGGAGGCACAGGGGTGGGGGTGGAGGCACTGCTGGCTGGGGAGGGGACAGGCTGTTGCTGCTGCTGTTGCTGTTGCTGCTGTGTCAGCAGCTGCTGGATCTGAGACTGCAGCATTTTGAGCTGCGCGTCTTGCTGCACCAACAGCTGCACCACCTCACCCGGCACCCCCGCCCAGTTCACGCTGGCCAGGTTGAGGGTGTGGGGGAGGGGGGCGGGGGCTCCTCCCTCTCCTCCTCCCAGCTTGGTGTGGGGGCCGGCAGAGCAGGACAGCTTGAAGGAGGGGTTGGAGCGGTCAGGGGTCACGCTCAGGCCGCTGTCGTCGCTGGATTTGGCACTGCTGGTGGTACTGTCCGACCGCTGCGAGTCGTTGTTACCCGTTTGAAACGTTGACACAACGTACTGGGCACCTGGGGGCACTGTGTGCACGAACCCGTCTGACGACACGAGTCCTTGCGGGGCATGGTGACATGGCAGCGGGGATTCCTGCAGTTTCCCTGCGTTGTTGTTGTTGTTCATTTGTGCGTAAGGACCGACACCAGAGTCTGGCTGAGTGTGTGGGGGAAAGACGGGCGGAGAGGGACTTTGCTGCCAGTGACAGGGGCCTCCTAAACTTTGCCTGTGTGCAGGGGAGGAGGAGGATGACACTGTCTCTATTCTCTGAGCATGCGGCAAAGCTCCTTGGGAGGGGGGGGCTGAGGAGATTCCCCCCGGAGCGTAGCTGGGAATGGAGGTCTTCTGCATCACCTGAGGATGAGGCACGACTTGCGGTACGGGTTCAAAGTCTGGCAGGTGCCCTGGGTGAGGAGGACACCTTGCGTGAGGATGAGGGAGGGGGGCAGACACACCTGCCTGCTGCCCGTGCTGTGGACCGGTAGAGGTGATGTGGGGGGGCCTCTGCACACTGAGGGAGGGGTGGGGGAAAGGTGGGGGCTGTCTCGCGGCAGGATTCACCTGGCTGGGCGGACAGAAGTGAACCCCGGCTGCCGCCATCAGTCTGGGCCGCGGCTGACTGTGAGGGGCCACACCGCTGTGACTGTACACCTGCTGCAGGTGGGTAGCACTGGTCTGCACACCTGGACCCCCCTGACCCTGAGAAGTGTGGAAAGGGACGCCGGCATTGCTGTAGTCACTCCCTGCCTGTGGAACTGGACATCGGCTGCCGCACACCTGCTGCTGCGTGAGGTGGGCGGTTGCTGCTGGCCATACCTGAAAACCCCGAAGGCACTGAAGAACCCACACCTGGCACACCTGTCCTTGCTGGGCCGTTCTGGCCATAACCAGCCTGAGGCTGATGAAACTGCGCTGGAATGCTTGCCCGGGGAAAACAGTCACTGTCGTGGTGGCTGAAGTCGGCAGGGTTGCAACAGTTTTTGGCACCTGAGCTGGACACCACATCGCAGGTGGGACAGGTGTTGTGGGAGGAAGGCACGAAACCCAGGCTCTGTCGATGGCTGGGGCCAGGGCCGGCAGCGGGAAAAGCCGGGGAGCGTGAGTCAATGAAGGCAGTGTTGGGGCATGCTGAGGGGGCGGAGGAGAATGGTGGCGGGTTGGGAGTGGGGCTGTGGTCGTTCCATATCATGGACACTTCAGGTACCATGGGTCTGATCGTCATTGTCTGCACACAGCACATGTCACAGTGTTATATTCAAGTGTTTTCGTTTGGTGTTATCTTCAAGTGTATGGCGTTATCTTCCAAGTGTTTTCGTTTGGTGTTATCTTTAAGTGTTTTCATTAGGTGTTATCTTCAAGTGCACTTGGTGTTATCTTCAAGTGTGTTCATTAGGTGTTATCTTCAAGTGTTTTCATTTGGTGTTATCTTGAAGTGTATGGTGTTATCTTCCAAGTATTTTCATTTGGTGTCATCTTCAAGTGTTTTCATCTCCTCAAAAAGTGCATACTCGCTTTTAAATGAAATTAAATATGATAAACAATACATGAAATTAAATACTATAAACAATCTTTTTTTTCTTAAAAAAACCCAAAATAATCAATCAAAACAAAAAAATTATCTGTTTCTTTTCAAATCATTCAACAGAAACAACTTTAGCCTTGAAACTCATGCATAAACAATACACTGTAAAAAAAAAAAAAAGAAAAAAAAAAAGTCTTA
>CM060322.1:13387088-13399588 GCA_030674155.1 Stramonita haemastoma | reverse complement strand
ATCGGGACTAAGAGGGTTAATGGGGGGCAAAAATGGTAGCACATGTACCTAAAATTAAAAACATTAGAACCAATTTTGCTTCCAAAAGTTAAAAAAAAATCACTATAATAGTTGGAGTACACAAACACAGACATGGATACCCTGGGACACCTATACAGACACAGCAGGGTTCGCGCTAGGATTTTTTAAAACCGGCACTGCGAGTTGCCATTTCAGAGATATCTTGACCAACTCCCCAAAAATCGGTCCCCAGAAAATAAAATCCGGTACGTACTGTGAAGAAAACGAAACTATTCAGTGAGGGGGTGGGGGAGGGGGTTGTTCGGCAGCAAAACTAAATCTAAATTGAACGTAAATCTCTCAGACTTTGACTGCCGTGCTGCTGCCACTCGCTTCTTGGGCATGAAGCCACGCAGAAAATAGGATTTTTTTTCCTAGCGCCTGTGTCACTGTCTGTATCAGTCTGTTGTTTTGCATGACACCATTCGTGTGACTTATATTCTTCTTTCTTGTTTCTATGTTTAGCGCTCATCTAGATCTTTCGTTCAGTTTAGAATTAGTTTTCAACTCTTCTCTCTCAAAGCAACGCGCAAATTCATAGTCATAGACCCTCCCCTTTTTGCTTTTCGTAAGAGCAGGCCATCGTGTGCCGGTGGGAACAGATGACATTTACAAAACGGCATACACACGGGGACTGAATGTAAAAAAGCACAGGAGTGCTTATTCCATTATCCTCGATATAAAAGATTAAAAGAATAAAGAATAAATAAATCTGGGCCCCCTTTACTCATTGTAAATGGAAGTCACTGTCATGCCGAGAAGAGTGCGAAGCTCTATTCTTTTACAGTAAAGCTTGCTGTTCTGTGTACTAGGCTAATTAAATGAGGCTGGCCACAAAGATGTCGGAAGGGGTGGGAAGGGGTAGGTGCGTAAGCACAGTACAGGCGCATGACAGACTGTCAGAAAATGTCACTTCAGACTTCTTTTTTTTTTAGACGAAAATCTAATCGGTCACAGGCAAACAGAATCGGTATGCAGTACCAGTTGCTTCGAAAATTTTCGGTATTCCCTGTTTACAATCGGTAAAATATCGACAATTACCGGTTATCGCGAACCCTGCACAGTCCTTCGGATGAAACCCTAAACCAATGTCCCGATAGTCTAGGGGTCAGGGAGTTGTACATTGCGCTTGTGATCTCCTCACCTGGGTTCAAATCCTGTTCAAGGGGATTTTTTTTCTCCTGGAGTTAACATCAGTGCCAACTCCACTTCCCCCAAAAGTGCTCCAGATAAACTCCCCAAAAGTGCTCCACATAAACTGAGGTCCCTAGAGCAAATGCACGCAAAACTTCTTGTGCACATGTTAAGACCTGTTTCAGTTTTCAAAAAAGTAGGCCATTGTGTGCTGGTGGGCATGGGTGACAAAATTTTCAAAAGTGCATACACACAGGGACTGGATATAAAAAAGCACATAAGCGCTTATTCCATCATCCTCAAAATAAAATAATAAAACAAATAAATAAAACCCAGAACCTATGCAGTGCTGGACCTCTTCCAAGTCGTAACCTCCTGTTGGCTTAACATCAATAACTCTAAGTTGATTGCTCCCTCTTGAAAAATAAAGGAATGTACATATATACTACACACAGCCCAAACCTGACACCACTCAGTCAAGAGTGTTAAATTCAGAGCGCCTCTTCCTTTTACCTAGATTATGTGCGGCCAGTTCCTGCTATGATTAGCACCAGCTGGCCCCAGCTGGGCTGGAATGGGATGGAATGGACAACAGCTGAGAGCTACTGAAAGTGGGGGAAACTGACAGCTGTGACTACAATCAGGTTGAACAGCACACAAAACTTCAGAGATTTCATAACAGACACGACAACAATAGATAAAACAACTACTACATAAACGTAAAAACAAAGCTTTATAATAAAAAAAAAACCCACCCCAAAACATACCTTGGACAAAGTGGTCACCTCGTAACCAGTGTACAAATCATACTGGTGATCCGACTTGCCGGAGGTGGTGTGGATTTCATAGAACTGAGGACTGGAGTGCGCTGTGGAGTAGAACATGAGCAGGAAACCCTCAGGTGGTGTGCACACACGATCCTGCAGACGGTCGTTGTGCAGGTAGCGTATGCATGCACCCCACACAAAGGGGTGATGCACCATGGACACTCCAGACACCCAGCTGAAAAACACACAAAACCACCCTCATGAGTATTCAGGGTATCATCACACTACTACTTTGTAAAAAAACACCAATTCCAACACCCAGCTTAAAAACACACAAAACTACCCTCATGAGTATTCAGGGTATCATCACACTACTACTTTGTAAAAAAAACAAAAACAATTCCGACACCCAGCTTCAAAACAAAGGAAACCACCCAGATGAGTATTCGGGGTATCACAACACTACTTTGTATAAAAAAAACAAAGAATCAATTTAATTCCCAACACCCAGCTTAAAAACAAACAAAACCACCCTCATGAGTATTTGGGGTATCACAACACTACTTTGCATTAAAAAAAAACAAAGAATCAATTTAATTCCCAACACCCAGCTTAAAAACAAACAAAACCACCCTGATGAGTATTCTGGGTATCCTAACACAACTTTGTATGAACAAACTCAAAGAATGAAATGAACATGTACTTCAAAGCGAAATTATTACCTACAGAGATAAACCTGCGAACCAAGCTATACCAACAAAACCCCTCGGATGAGTATTCAGGGTATCATAACACAACTTTGAATGAAAAAAAACAAAGAATGAAATGAACATGTATTTCAAAGTGAAATTATTACCTACAGAGATGAACCTGCAAACCAAGCTATACCACCCACAAGAGGAGCTGGAAAGGACATGCCATTATTTTTCCCAGACACATCTGATGATGTAAAGTGAAGGAGAGGAGAAGTAGAATATCGCCTACTTACAATAATGCTTATATGATTCCAGTCTATCTAGAGCAAGAAATTATATAGTCTTAGAATTGCACAACAATTAAAACATACACAGACAGATAAAACATAAAGTTTACAAGCAATGTTGCGTGTACCCCGAGGATACTGACAAAGTTTATTCCTAATTCTCACCTTACATGAACTATTCACTTAAATTCACATATCAAAAAGAAAAAGGACTTACATGCCGACAACTGGCAAACTGGCCACCTTAGGATCAGACTCCAACACCAACAGCACTTTCCTGGTAGCATCCATGGAGAGATACCTGCAGCACATCAACACTCAGATGTCTAGACTGTTCTCTCTGACACACAATTCAAAGTCAAAGTCCTTTTTTTCATTTTCAGATGGTACATTGAATAAGCAAACATTTGTTTTGTTTTCATCAAGCCATCTACCACCCCCACCCTTAAACAAAACTAAAGAATATATATATAGAAAAGAAAATAATGACGATAACAAATGATTATTATGACCACAACCATAAGAATAATGATGATGAAGAATATGATAATGAAGAATACACTTGATTCATTTTTAGTTCATTTTACAATCATGAGCATCTGAGTTGTCTTGTCATAGAAGTAACTCAAAACTCACCCCATCTTGGGGCGCCCCTGCATGTGGCTGAGACTGCGCGGTCCCACAAGGTTCTTGGCCAGGGCGGAGGGGATGATGGGCACGGGGTTGACAGGGGTGGCCTTGAACACGCTACCCAGGGTGACCAGGTCGAACTGCATGTGGGCCACGACCTTTTCCTGGTGCTGGTGGCCGCGCACACTGCACCAGCCCTTCACCAGCAGCAGGCTGTTCAGCTCTAAGGACTCGGGGCTGCTGCACCGCTTCTCCAGCATCTGGCGTCATATAATAATGATAATAATAATGATGAATGATAATGATGATGATGATAATATATGATGATGATGATGATGATAATAATAATGATGATAATGATAATAATAATAAAAAATGATGATGATGATGATGATGATGATGATGATGATGATGATGATGATTATGATGATGATAACAAAACAACAACAACAAGAATAATAATAATAACAATAATAATAATAATAATAATAATAATAACAACAACAATAATAATAATATCATTATTAATCATAATAATGATGATGATGATGATGATGATGATGATGATGATGATGATGATGATGGTAAGGTAGGTAAAGGTATCCCATAACCTAGGTGCTCGTAAGGGAGCGAAGCACCAAGAGACCTCAGCTTCTCAAGGGGTCAGCATGTTGAGGGCTGCGCCCATCTCCTCTCCCTCACTGCAGCACAGCTGTCAGTTTCCTCCACTTTCAGCTCCTCTCAGCTGCTAATTATTCCGTCCCATCCCAGCTCAGATGGGGCCAGCTGGTGCTAGATATAGCAGAAACTGACCACACCTGGACAAGGTAAAAGGAGGGGACATTGTACTCTTGACTGAATGGTGTTGGATTTGTGCCATGTGGCTGCTTTACCTTCCCTAACCCTAAAGAGGGCAGGTACCCATTTACAGCTGGGTGAATTGGGGGAACTGTACTGTAGCCAAGGCACGCAAACAGTCACCCATCCAACTGGTAACCACGCTCGACTCTGCTTAACTTGACTGTGGGAAAGCGAGCGCTCTGACCACTGAGCTATCCAACCCCCAATGATGATAATACATGGAATTTATATAGCATTATATCTTGCAAAAACAAATCAAAGAAGCGCTTGTATTTGACCTTTTCTCACACAAGCAACCAATAACAATAGTTTTAACAAATTCAAATATACACACACACGCACGTAACTGCTTGAGAAGTTGATGAGGCACTGCAGTGATTGTCTTCAATCAGTGTGTCATGAGAAAGTTGAACCTGGCATAGCCCATTCTTCTAAAAGGTGCATGCTGGGCACATTCATTTCATCCATACCACCAACCATAGTTGGTCTACTCTCAGAGGAGTCTTACTGTGCGTTTACTGTTCTGCGTATTTGTGTTGTTGTCTTCAATTTAACCTGGTTTTTTTCCTTCTTTTCTTTCTTTTTCCTTTTTAGTTTTTTATATCGAAGATAATGGAATAAGCACTCATGTGCTTTTTTACATCCAGTTCCCGTGTGTATGCAGTTTTGTAGATCTTGTTATCTGTTCTCAGATGATATCAGATGAGGAAAGTATCAGTGGAGTTAAAGAAGGGAGGAGAAGATGGTGCTGTAGGGTTGAAAGGTCAGAGGATGGAAGATTGAGAAGATAGCATTGTGTTGGTATTTACGCACATTAAACCTTTTTTTTTTTAAAACCTCTAATGTTGATTTTAACATGGGGAAAACTTAAACAATTTTTCAAACTTCAAAATGTTTTGTACATGTGTGTTGTGTGTTTTATTTTTATTTATTTTTTCTTTTATTTATTCTTTTATATCGAGGATAACAGAATAAGCAATCATGTGCTTTTTTTCATCTGGTCCCCGTGTGTATGCAGTTTTGTAAATCTTGTCATCTGTTCCCACCGGCACACGATGGCCTACTCTTACGAAAAGCGGAACAGGATTTAACGTGTGCGCAAGATGTTCTGCGTGCGTTCGCACACGGGGGCCTCGGTTTATAGTCTCATCCGAAGGACTTTGGGGAGAGTGGAGTCAGCACTGATGTTAACTCCAGGAGAAAAATCTCCTCGACTGGAATCGAACCTGGGTCTTCAAATTGCCAGCGCAATGTTCTGACCACTAGGCTATCCGTCCCCGTGTGTGTGTGTGTGCGTGTGTGTGTGTGTGTGTGTGTGTGTGTGTGTGTGTGTGTGTGTGTGTGTGTGTGTGTGTATGTGTGCACATGCATGCATGCATGCATATATATGTGCATATATATGTGCATACATTTGTGCATGTGTGTGTTTGCATGTGTGAACCACAAGTGTAAGGGTGAGAGAGGGTATACTTACATGATGAAAGAAAAATACGTGTGGTGCTTAAATGTATGCACACACATACATGTGCAAGAGTATGTTTACAACCATGTGTGTGAATCCCTCCCTACCTTGATAGCCTCTGCATAGTCATCTCTGGAGCCTGTTTTCTCCTGGCTGTTGTTGGTGGTAATCTGCAATGCACACCATGTCCATGCTATACTTACATCTCAACTTTTATCACATCAAAAACAAAACACACGTTTTCATAGGGTTCAAAATCTGCACAGCATGTAATGCTTCAGGTAAACACGGTGGTGAAAATCCACATTGTCAACAGTCTAGAGGGAGAGAGAGCTATCTGGTGTCCATGGATTTGAACTCTCCACTCCATATCACCAGTCACCTCACAGCAGTGGTGGGTCCTTTTCTGGCTAGTGCCTCATACTGAAATATTTCTCTGTGAATTTTCAACACTTGAGGAAGTGAGAGAACTAAATATTGGAACTGGCTATGCTCAGTGAGATAAGAATAAGGCATATGGGTACATCAGCACCTGCATTGGTATATTAACAGACAAAGCTTCCCCCAACCCCCAATTCCCCCCAACCCCCCCCCCCCCCCCCCCCAAAGGAAAATTATACATTACCTGCACAGGAATCATGACATCATCCTGAAGAAGAGAAGCACTGAGGTCTGTCTGGCAAGTATCCAGTCTGTCGATTTTGAAGGAAACTCCTTCAGCATCTGAAATCAATCATTCAATGGCACAAATTGAAAAAAAAGAAATAAAAAAACCCAGCCCCAAATACCCTCTCCCCTCTTCCAATACTGTCAGTCAGCATGGCTCAAATCAATCAACAGAGAAGTACCCTCAGCATATAAGCACTGGCTAAAAAAAATAGTTCTATATCTTTTCTACATCATCACCACTAATATTACTATGAGTATAATACGTTCACTTCTCATTTAAAACCATTTGCAGACAAACCTTCAGCTCAGAAGCATTCTCAGGGCTGAGGACTCAAGAGAAGGTTTACAACATTAAACATGGCAATATTTTACATTGCAATACTTTGATATGCAATAATACACTTCTTATGTGACTTGCATTATTTCATTTCTTGCCAGAAGGTGAGAAATAAAATTATATGAACATACATTAATGATACTTGAATGCAAAACATGTGAAAAATAGCATACACAGCACAACTCTTGCTTCCCCATAATTCTCTCTCTCTCTCTCTCTCTCCTCTCTCTCTCTCTCTCTCTCTCTCTCTCTCTCTCTCTCTCCACACACACGCACGCACGCACGCACGCGCACTCACCCACGCATGCAAGTGTCACACACACACACACACACACACACACACACACACACACACACACACACACACACACACACACACACACACACACATACACACATATATATACACACTGTCACTCAACATAACCCTAAGCACAACTCACTCTCTCTCTCTCTCTCTCTCTCTCTCTCTCTCTCTCTCTCTCTCTCTCTCTCTCTCTCTCTCTCTCTCTCACACACACACACACACACACACACACACACACACACACACACACACACACACACACACACACACACACACATATAACACACACACACCACCTACCCTGGTCCACAGCCAAGGAGCCTATGAGGACTTTGCTGGAGGATCCATCAGTGCCCACCTGCTTGTGTATCAACCACAGCAGTTTTTCCCACAGCAGCAACTGAGGCTTTCTGTAAACATACCACCACACACACGCACGCACACACACACACACACACACACACACACACACACACACACACACACACACACACACACACACACACACACCAACATTGGATAGGTTATCGTAATATTGTTGTTAAATATTATTGATAAAGTTGTATTTGTTCCTAGATTAAGAAAGACGCTTGATAAAAAAAAACCCAAATGTCATGCTTACTCAATGTACCATCTGGAAATAAAAATTTGACTTTGACAAACACACACAGAGAAAACAGTAACATACACACACGCATGCACACAAGCACGCATGCACACATGCACACAGACACAAACACACACACATACACACACACACAGAGAATACAGTCAGTCACACACACACACACACACACACACACACACACACAAACACACACAAACACCATGGAGGTGTCCATGGAGGACGTCATCAAGATGGCGGAGCTGAAAACAAGTGAAAAGTAACGTCTGCTGATTTTTGCAAAGAAACTGGTAAACATGAAACGAACAACCAGATCAAGAAGTGTGGGAGGGCGGTCCATGTCAGTGAGTAAAAAAAGCATCCCTGACTCTTCAAAAACTAGCGTGAATTTCAGAAAAGACTTGTTGAAAGAAACCATACGACAAAACCTTCAAACTGACACTGATGACGGACTTGAAGGTACGAAAGTTCAAAATAAAGAAAATGACGACAACAACACGGCAGGATTGTTAAAAGACATGCAATCAGTTATGTTAAAATTGTGCGATAGGTTGGCTTTGCTCGAATCGATGGTGAAAAAGCAAAACGAGACAATCGCAAAGTTGAAAAAGATTCCAGTGTCTGTGTCAGACAGCCAGACACAGACAGATAGCACTGTGAACGTTTCAACTTACGCAGACGTAGTGAAAGCTAAACCATTGGTTCGAGCACAAAAACCATCAGTGCCAAAGTCAAACGGGGCTCAGTTGTCCAAGAAAATGAAGCCGTCTTGGAAAGGAAAGGCGTCAACTGAGACTCCCAGGAGCTCAAAAAGAACTGTACAAAATGACGTAATTTTAAGAAGTAAAAATGACATCATGAAGGCCACGCAAATCCAAAGAAAAAAGTCTACGACCAATTCAGTCTTTGAAAAAAGTTCCTCCATGCCTGTAGATCTTCCACGAGTGCTTGTACTACATGATTCTACTTTAAATAAAGTAAATCCTGTTCGTTTAGGCCTGTCTTATGGGCTTCAAGTGGCGGCAAGAAAGGCCTACACTGTGGACAGCATCAGGAGCGTTGCTGAAGAAGCCAGACAACACCTGCACCCTGCTCCTGATTGTGTCGTGCTGCACACGGGGATCAATGATCTCAAGGGGAAAGATGCTACACTGTGTGGCAAGAACATGGCGTCTGCTGTGAAAGCCGTGCAAAGCATCTTTCCTCGATCACACATCGTGTGCAGCAAGGCTCTACCAGTAAAACAACAACATCTGGAGTCGAAACGCGTGGTTTACAATGCCCATACATTTTCAGAGGCTACAGAACAAAATATTCAAAAGCTATCCTATGTAGACCATGAGAACATTCTTCCATCTAGACATCTCCAAGACGGTCTGCACCCTACAGAGCAGGGAGCTAGTCTGCTGGCCAGGAACCTGGGGCGACATCTGCACCGCCTCTACTGGGAACAGCCCCGGCGAAGGCAGAGAGGGGGAAGGTTCGGCGCTTCCAACGCTAGACAAGGCTACCACTGGTCTCCCAGACCCCACCACCTCCTGCCACCTCCTGGCTTCTGTCCTCTACTTCCGCCATGGCTTCCTGGTCCTTAGCTCTTTTGCTCAGCATTGGACTGCATCCTGTTTTAGTCCTTTCTAACTTGATTGAATAATTGTAGTTAAAATCATAGAAATGTTCAATTTTAGTATTTCAGCCACATCATGAAGAAAAACGGACAAAGAAAACCTGAATTATTTGAAGGAGTAAAGATTCTTCAGTGGAATGCTAGGAGCATTGCAACAAACATTTTAAGTTTTGAACATTTTTTAAGTTGTCACTTTTATTCTATAGTAGCCCTGCAGTCTTTGAATGTTTGTAAAAATAAAATGCCCAAACTAGAGCATTTTTATTACCCGCCATTATGTAACATTGATGATGTTACTAAAAAGGTAAAAACAGCCATATATATAAGGCAGGGTTTAGATTATCAAAAGTTAGCTTTGTGGCCAATACCTCCAGATGTCAAGGATATTTATTGTACTGGTGTGTCTGTCAAGATTAACAAATCTGTAGTATTTAATGTCTTATCTGTATATCTTCCCCAAGGTCCAAAACTTGATAATACTGACTGGCTTAAAAACGTAGATTTTACAAAGAATAAATGGGTGATATTGGGGGATTTTAATGCGCATGCCCCGTTTTGGGATTCGGAATGTACAATTGTTATCAATAATCGTATTGTGGAAAATATTATCGATTCTAAATTATGTCTTTTAAATGATGGCAGGATAACCAGAACACCTGATATTCACTATCACAAGCCTAGTGCCATCGATTTATCATTGATTTCCCCTTCTTTAGCACTCGATTGCAAATGGGATGTTAATGAAGATTGTCTTGGTAGTGACCACTTTCCTATTTCTATATCATTTCGTAAAAACATTATCCTAGATTTACCGAAATTTGAAGATAAAGTTCCAAAGTACTTGTTTAATTTGGCAAACTGGGAGTCATTCCGAACACACCTTGACCTATATGATTTGGCAAGTGTGGAAAATGATGACGTAAATATTTTCTACAGGTTTTTTACGAAAGCTGTTACGTCAGCTGCTAAGCTCTCTATTCCAAAGCGTAAAAATCAATGCAGTGGGAAGCATAAAGGCAATATATGGTGGACAAAAGATTGTGAAGAGGCAGTTCATTATAAAAAAGAGAAATACAAAATATGGTTTAAAGATAGAACTGAAGAAAATCTTATCAATAGTAAAAGAGCTAAGCAGCTATGCAAGAAAACAATTGCAAAAGCAAAAAAGACATATTGGACAGAATTTTGCCTAAAGGAAGTATCAGAATCAAAAGATATGCAAAAGGTTTGGAAGAAGATCAATAAAATGAAAAATGGATTTCATTTACCAGCTTATCCAATAAAATTAGAAAACAATAGTTTCCCAAGCACAGCAGAAAAAGAAGAAGCCTTTAATACAATGTTTTCTGAAAGTAGTTTGACTTCAGAATTGTCTCCTGATGTTAGACATAAAAGACAAGAAGAAGCTGAACTAGTAAATATGGCAGAACCTCCAGTAGATAATCTGCATTATCTAAACTCTGAAATTCAATACAATGAATTTGTTGAAGTCCTTGAATCTTTTAGAAGTAACAGGTCAGCAGTTGGTATTGATTGCTTGTCTTATCAAATGTTAATTAATCTGCCCGAGAGTTGGAAAAAAGTACTATTTTCATTTCTCCAAAAATGTTGGATAAATGGCACTCTTCCTAATGTCTGGAAGCAGTCGATTGTAGTCCCAGTTCTTAAAAGCGGCAAATCTCAATCAGCATTAAGCAGCTACAGACCAATTGCCCTCACTTCTCATGTTGGAAAAGTACTTGAAAAAATAGTTCAAAAACGTCTATGGCATTATTGTGAAAAAAACAATATAATTCCTATAAACCAGGCTGGTTTTCGAAGAGGGAGATGTACAACTGATCACCTAGTAAAGTTAACCCATGATATTAAAAAGCAGTTTTCCAAACGAAAGAGTACACTAGCTACTTTTTTTGATGTTAGGAAAGCATACGACAGGGTTTGGCATACGAGGTTATTATACAAATTGAAAAATATTGGCGTTAGAGGCATAATGTTTCAATACTTAAAGGATTTTCTGTCTGAAAGATCAATCTGTACCAAAGTGAATGGTGTATATTCAGACTTTAAATCTGTTGATATGGGAATACCCCAGGGAGCAATTTTGGCACCATTATTATTCTCTATTTTAATTCAAGATCTTCCTCAGGCATTGTCAAAAAATACGACTATTGTTCAGTATGCAGATGACATTGCCATGTGGATCAACACTTCTCTTAAAAAGAATACGAAAAGTAGAGTGATAAAATATGTTCAAAAGATTTATCAGGTTGAACTGAATAAACTTAGTAATTACATGAAAGAGAATGGATTGGAGTTATCTGGAGAAAAAACTTGTCTAGTTCTTTCTAACAATGGGAAAAACCCCCAAACACTACCGTTACTAACACTTGATGGGGTCACACTTCAATACAAACAAGACGCCAGATTCTTGGGAGTTCATTTAACTAGCAAGTTAAACTGGAAAATGCATATTGAAAATTTGATTTTAAACGCCAGGAAACGATTAAACTTCTTAAAGATTGTGAGTGCTCAGCCGTGGAGTCAGGATACTAAAACACTCATGCATCTTGCTGTTTCATTAATTCGATCTAAACTCATTTCTGGTCAAGAAGTGTATTTTTCTGCTCCAAATTATCTCTTAAAAAAGTTGCAAAGTGTGGATAGCAAAGCAATTAAAATAGCTCTAGGAGTGCCGATTCATGCCAGTACATTAAAAACTTATACAGAAGCTCATTTACTTCCACTTTCTGAGCAAAGAATGTTATCTGTCTCTAAATATGTCATTCGAAGTCTTGCTATTTCAAATTCTGTTCGCGATGAAATATTTATTAATCAAAAGGATTATCCAAAAAGAGCAAGGAATATCTCTTTTTTGCAGCCAATAAGAAATTATACTGAAGACCTTTTGAAGGAAAATAATATCGATATATCAAACGTACCAGTTTTACCAGTAGTTCCCCAGATTCCACCATGGGAACATAAATATGCAAATTTTGATATTGACTACACAGAAACAAAAAAGGACACTAATCAAAACCTACT
>CM060322.1:13339588-13377088 GCA_030674155.1 Stramonita haemastoma | reverse complement strand
TATTTAGCAAATATATATTAAAAACGAACAAAATTATGCCATTTGGTTCTGATTTTTGAGATTTATGGACAGAAGAGTAGAACAGCCATCCGTTTTAGACATCTGCGCACTGAACCATTGGCACTTCAGCTTTGTACGACACGCCCCTGCATGTTTCGATTTGCCCCCGCGAACACACGGAAACAGTTGCATCTTAATGTTTTTGAATAAGCAAATTAAAACATACGATCATCTTACACTATGCAACATCATAATGGTTCGATCAATCATTTCCTTAGTGTTTAAACAATGCACCAAACTGTAAAAGCAGAAATTTGACAAGTTTGTGCAGAATGCCGGCCTTGCCCATAGCTAGCAATGAAAGGACAAAACTTGCGATCGGAGAAAACATTTCTCTCGTTTCTAATTTTTTGAAGATGAAAAAGACTACACAATACCTATACTCTATCGTCATCCAGCATATGAAAGTGTACAAAACACAGATGATCACGGGTGTCGTAACAAAATCCACGGAACCGAATATATATTTTGGCTCACCTGAACTTCGATGAAATAGCATTGGCGCCTGGGCAGTCAAATCAAGTTGTAGCGCACTGCGCATGACCGGATAACTTCTTCTATTTTCAAAACAAAAGATTGCCACGTGCATTACTTCATGCTTGGTAGGCCTAGCGAACAAACAAATCAAATTATTCATTCCCATTTCCAAATGGTTTTTTTCGCTCTGTTAAGGTGGTTCAGTAAAATCAAATAATTGTGGAGTTGCCTGCTGGATAGACCCTGGCTGATCATTGTCAAGAACTACCGTTTGAAGTTTAAAAGGGTTCACTCTTAAAAAAACTGAAAGTACGATTTGGATAATCGCAGATAGACCGCTGTGATCCTTCTCATCAGCTGTTGTTTTTTTGTTTTGTTTTGTTTGTTTTTTTGTACTATCGCAACATTCAGTAAATGTTCGGCGAAGTTATTACATCATAGGATAAAGCAGGTGAACAAATTTGCATGACTCCAATCAGTAACCATTGCGACCCGAATGTGTGTGTGTGTGTGTGTGTGTGTGTGTGTGTAGTGATGTCATTTTATTCAGCCCAGTGGAGGTGTTTTATGCATCAGGAAGCTTTGGTGCTCAGTGTCAATACAATGCCAATACAGTGTAAATATACATGTTTCTGCCGCTCGACCCCCCCCCCCCCCCCCTTTCCCCCGCCCTTCTTTATGGATATTTCATCAACAATTTCCTACAATTCAGTTTGCAATAATCTGCCGTGTTGGTAACAGTATTGTCCAGTGACATTGACGGCCTAGCTGGAAAAGAACAGGGGCTACTCGACTTGCAAGGGAGAATAATGAATAATGGCGTTAGGGATTGTTTGACTTCATAAACACAGCAGACATGCAAATGGAAACCATCATGCTTGAAATGCAGCATGATTAATTTCCCAAGTCATGTGCGTGTCTTTACATTATAACAATATTCATTCACCACATTATTATGCAGCATAGTATAAACAAACAATAACTCAGCATGAGAAAGGCATCAAGCCACAGTTTGTTTCAAACTCCGCCCTCACTTTAGATCTCTTACCTTTTATTTTCAGTTGTTTTTTTAAGAACATCTAGATAACTATTGGGTTTTCCTTTCTTGATTTAAAACAAGTATGAGCTTCTTTGCCAGTTTTGAGTGTACTGGGCTGACCTACAACTCTCATGGCTTCTGTGATTGCTTTTCTGTCCACACTTTAAAAGTAACATTTTGGAACAATAAAAAATACATGTCTTAACCAGAAGAAATACTATTTGCTCTTTTAGGATAGGGTTTGGGGTTTTTTTTAAGCGTGTTTCTTCTTGCACAAAATTTCGAATAATAAAATCAGAAACACATTTCCCTGTAGGAATGCCAATAGGGGAGGGGGGGGGGGGGTCGTTCGGTAGGCCTATAAATAGCATATCTACCTATTGGAAAATGTCCTTTAAAAGTCTTTTCTATCACTCTCTTTGTTTCTGTTCTTTCTCTTACCTTTTTATTATCTCATTCGCTCATTTTCTGCCTTCCAGTCCATTCACCTGCCTTATTTCAGGCATTTTTTTCAAATATTCTTGTTTCCCTAAAGTCAGAACCTGGCTACCTACTGTTGGGTTTGTAGAAATGCTACAAATGATTGCTGCGTTAATAAACTGCGTTAACAAAGTGGGCTTCAATCCTCGCAAACCATACTTCTGAAAATGTCATCCAGAATTCTGGAAGCTAGACAGACACTGCATTGATTTCAGCAAGTTGACTAGTGAGAGCCTGCATTTTGTGTGATCAAGTTCGCCAGAATACTGACGTCAACTGATTCTTGTGCGATGTTTGTGTTGTTCGGCATTGGAGTCGTCAATGAATGCATGCTACAAATGATTGCCGCGTTACTAAAAGGCTTGAAAACTCTTGTATAAGTCCACAACTTTCTATTTCTGTTGTTTTTGACGGATTCGTAGATAAGGATGGAAGTTCCAACCCTATTCACAACCAAGGAACCAAGGCAAAATTCTGTAGAAAAAAGCCACTCTGATAGGGAAACAAATACACTTGCATGCAGGAAAAAGAAAAAAAAATGGGTAGGCGCTGCACATGTGGCGACGCGCTCTCCCCGGGGAGAGCATCCCGAATTTCACGCAGAGAAATCTGCCGTGACATAAAGTGGTACAAAATACAAAAACAAAACAAAAAAAAATACAAGGAAAGTAAATCTCTTTTAAGAGTGAGACGCCACAGGCTAAAACAGTCCCACACGCAAAGTTTTACCATAGGTAAACCTTGGAGTTCTAGCCAATGAGCCAACACCACACACACACACACACACACACACACACACACACACACCACACACACACACACACACCACACACACACACACAAATAAAACCCATAACAACCCCTCCCCCTTCCTAGATAACAATTATATATTCTTTGCTCCAAAAGAGAAAGTATATGAGCTTCTTTGCAAGTTTTAAGTGTACCGGGGTGATCTGCAACTCCAAGGCTTGTGTGATTGCTTTTCTGTCCATGCTTTGTAACCTTTTAAAGCGATATTTTGGAACAGAAAAAATACATTTCTTAACCAGAAATAAGTTTAGAGCGTATCAACAAAACAGCAAGATGCATTAATGTTTCCTGACTAAGTATGTTGTCTCCATAGCTGAGCACTCACAATTCTTTTAAGTTTGACAGCTTCCTGGCTTTCGAAATTACATTTTCTATAATTGTTTTATTCCAATTTAGCCTATATTGCAAGCTTTACGCTATCAAGTGGTAACACTTTTGGATTTCTGTCTATTATTTAGAAGTACGAGGCAAGTTTTTTCCCCAGACAATTCCAAAGTCATCCTCTTTCATAGATTTACAAAGTTTATCTAGTTCAGCCTGTTTTGTTGTTTGTTTTTTTTTCGTTCCTGGGTGAGAGCTCCTAGGTTTGACCAATGGTGAGAGTTTTGCGTATGCAACCGTGTTTATGTACCGTTAAGGTAGCTGATTCCGACGTTTCGGGTATGTTCAGTGTGAAAAATGTCTGTACAAACCTTATGACTCGATTTTTGTGTACTTTTTAGTAGGTAGTACTGACATGGCAGCAGCATCTCCGTAGTGAACATTGGTTGTGCTATTTGTTATAGCTTTCAGAAGATCATGAATTTAAAATGAAAAATGATATAGGGGCAATGACTGTTCCTGGCATCCCTGTATGAAAGAATTTGTCACATATTTTCTTAAGTATGAAAACTGCAGTGTGTTCTTGTTTTGGGAACTGAGGGCAGAGAGCAATGACAGGTTGGGCCTAGTCATGAGAAAGTTAAAAATGATCATCAAAATTAATGAGGATTGCTTGGGTTCCTACAGTGCAGCCCTGTGCATGCATATTGTGGTTGGGAACTTAGCAGACAATGAAGGGCTGACCAGGTACCGTGTTTGCTTTAAAAAAAAAATCCCCATTACCAAATTTGTGCAAAATCCCATGAGGTTTGAGTCATAAAAAAAGTGTGTGTGTGTGTGTGTGTGTCTTTTTTCTGTGGATGTCTTTGTACGGGCACAGCTGTTTTCCCCATTTTCAGCTACTCTCAGCTGCTATTCATATCATTCCATCCCATCTCTGGGGCCAGCTGATATTAGCCTAATAACAGCAGGAACTGACTGCTCTTGGACTTGGTAAATGTCTAGCCTAATGTTTGCAGTGGGCACAGGACCCTTGACTGAGTTATGCTGGATTTGCGCGCTGTGCGTTCGGCATGAATGCGAGAGTGATGTAGGAAAAGTACAGAGGGGAAAGTGGCAATAATATAAAGTGGTGTGTAGCCAAAAGCTCTAGACTAGCGACAAAGTGTCGCTCTCTTCTATTGGTCAAAGATGAATTCATAGTATTATTATTTTATTGCTCGGCTCTAAACTCACATCACACACTTTACTGAACCCAGGCGATCAGAAAAATGTGTACAAAGCACGGAGAAGACAGACGCTATAGTAGCGACAGATAGTCAGTTTTGAATTTAAGTAAGACGATGGATGATGAACAGAAAGTTGATCCCGATCGCTTATTGAAGAAATTTAGACATCGGCCATTTACGGCTGGTCTGAACTTTTCACCAAGGGCACTTCACCGTGTGCTCCGTAAATGCTACTCCATTAGGCCTACCCCCAGAGGCTCCGTTTATTTGGCTGCAGTGCTTGAATGTATGGTCATCGAAATCTTAAAAGTGGCTGCATGGAGTGCTCGTAACAAGAAGTCGAGAATCACTCCTGGACACATCTGGGATGGTCTTACAAAGGATATGGAACTGGCCCAAGTGTTCCCGCAAGTGACAATGTCGCGAGCTGACTTCCACCCAGGCAATGAAGAAGATGAAATTATTGATGTTGTGTCTTAGGCCAAGAGGGTGGCGGCAAAACAACACCAGAACCCGAATGTGATTCCTCTGACTCCTGCTCTCAGGACTTTTGAAGTGACCTCACATCCATCCTGTATCATCATTGACCACCCCCCGTCCCCAAATCAATCAACCAAACCTACCAAAACAAAAACAGCATTATAAAAAAATCAGAGTGCAATAACCAGAATGGGAACACTTGCTTGCAAGTTCTTGTTTGAAGTTGCATGTGTGAAACTGTCATGCTTGAGACAACTTCCATGGCTCTGAGTCTTGGAATGGACTCTTTGTTGATCTGATTTAATCAAGAAGACAAACATGATTATAAGTCAAGCGTAGCATAAGACCAGTCTTGAATGATATTTCTAAATGCATGCTTCGTAGGATAAGTTGTCATGATGCCAGCCGTCAATTGTAGAGAGTAATCAGATCAGCCAACAAAAGGGCCTAATTATGTGCATTATGTCTGCCAGACAGGGTATGCCGAGTTACAATGCCGTGAACTTTCAGTTTTGTGTAGACCAATGAGATACATGTAGGTCTATATTAAGAAAAAAATGGAAAAAAAACAGTATAAGTTTGCATGTGATGATAGACCATGTTGGCCAACGGTGGAACATAATTAACTGTATGATTGAATACAAAATTTCATTGGAGATTAACACCAGAAACATTGTATGAAAATTGAGAGAAGAAGAGAGATGAGAGAGAGAGAGAGAGAGAGAGAGAGAGAGAGAGAGAGAGAGAGAGAGAGAGAGTTGAATAACAATTTTGTGTCATTATTGTAGAGCCATAGTGCTCCCCCATAAGACAATTGGTATAGTTCCATTAAAGGTTGTCAACTTCCCTACACTGACAACATTTCCATATGTTCCCTACATAAAAGCCCCTTCTCCCTATGATATAAGATACATGCAGGATCATTTCATGTCAAAGCTCACTTGTGATTTTGTTGAAATTTCGTTTAGTAAGTTGGAGCACATGACCTTATGCTGTTTGCTAAACTGAAACTGGCAAACTATAGATTGACAAACTTTAAAAATTCATAAGCTTTACATCTTAATTTAATTTGAATGATCCATGCTTGAGACATTTACTTACCTAACAAGTAAAGCATGAAGGTTCAGGGTTTAATCCCATCCTTGCCCTTTCTTCCCAGTTTGACAGGGAATCAAACTGAATGTGAAATTTTCGGACAAGACCCAAAACCAGTTGAACCGAGTACTTATGGACTTGTGCATGTCAAAAGAACCAAAAGACAGTTGAAAATCAGAAAGAGCAGGGAGGTGTCTCCCAACTGTCCTGGCAAAATTGGAAGCTGAATTCCAACTGTATTCCGAAGTCAGAATGCAGCTACCTTAATGATGATGGGAAATCTTTGCATGTGCAAAAATATCACTATGGGCAAACCTCCAGGCCAGGTTGAACTGTTCATTTAACACGGGATTTTTTTTTCTTTGCTCACCTCCTCACTATTGCTGTTCAGTCACGTTGTGCTTTGCAGTCGGTACCTGTTTGTTAGTAGTTTGCTTTTGGCACAAACATTTTTTTGTCACTTCAGTTGTTTTGCTGCTCTCTTCTGGTCCCATTTCCTTGAATGGGTGGTTTTCTTGGGTAGTGAGCCTGTTGTGTGTGTGGGGGGGGGTGGGGTGAGGGGGGGGGTTCAAAACAGGATCTGCCATACTTTGTGTTTACCTTGTTTTTCTAGCCTCAGTCCACAGTAAAAGCAGTTTGACCTATCACCTGGTTCCTGCTTTGTCTGTAATCACATGAAACACAGAGAAGAGAGACAGGCAAGGCAGGCAAGGCAAGCAAAGTATTTATTCGAGGATAATATAAGCCACTGTATAGATAAGAGAGAGAGGAGATGATGAGAGAAGAGAGTGAGATGACGAGAGAAGTAGAGGAAGAGAGAGAGAGGAGAGAGAGAGAGAGAGAGAGGAAGAGAGAATGAATGAAAATCTTTATTTTTCAAGGTAACAGAGTAAGTAAGCATTAATACTTTTTTTCATCGAGAGAGAGAGAGAGAGAGAGAGAGGAGAGAGAGAGAGGAGAGAGAGAGAGAGGAGATTTTTATTTATTTATTTTATTCTTTTATATCGAGGATAATGGGATAAGCACTCCTGTGCTTTTTTACATCCAGTCACCGTGTGTATGCAGTTTTTGTAAATATTGTCATCTGTTCCCACCGGCACACGATGGCCTACTCTTACGAAAAGCTGAACAGGATTTAATGTGTGCACAAGATGTTCCGCGTGCATTTGCATACGGGGCCTTGGTTCATTGTCTCATCCGAAGGACTGTTGGGGGGAGTGGAGTCAGCACTGATGTTAACTTTAGAGGAAAAATCCCCTCAAACAGGAATCGAACCGGGGTCGTCAAATTGCGTGTGTGTGTGATGCACTTTCACAAAAGGTATATAAGTTAAATCATTTAGCTTTACAATGATGTATTTGCTGTAGCTGGACTAAAAGCAAATTTCAAGTAATTTGAATTCACAAAGTGGTGAGGCGGCCTTTTAGAGAAATTTGGGTTTAAAGTTTCTTGAACTATGTACTTGTGTCTTGACCAGAAGACCTTAGCAACAGGGCTTTTAAGCTTTATAAGCTGAATTGAGCTCTGATACTTTGGGATATGATTTTTTGATGATTGAAGAAACAAAAACATGAAAATCACTTTAAAAAAAAAGGTGTATCCACCTTTTCCCGCCCATAGCCGAAAACTCTCTCTGCGACTTAGGCCCCTAACGTACCTTTTGTTGTAGCGCGTCACACACACTCATATTGATATGTTTTGGAGGTCATCATCGAACAGGACACACACACACACACACACACACACACACACACACACACACACACACACACACACACACATATATATATATATATATATATATATATATATATATATATATATATATATATATATATATATATATATATATATATATATATATTATATATATCCAGATCAAGATTGTTTGCACAAAAAGGTGTTAAAAGTAATGACCAGCGATGGCCATACTGTATACAGCATGGTCAATTACTTTCAGTATTCAGTAATCAGAAAATCAAAATTTTGTCAAAAGAAAAAAAAAGATCATGTTAATCTGATTTTTTCTCAATTTTCTGTTTTGCTTCATCACAATACAAACTATTTTATCATTTTATTCTTAAACTTTGTGTTAAACAATCTGATGTCATAAAAATAATTGTTTACAACAACAATGTGGTCATGGCATGTGCACCTGTCACACATGGACAAAAACGGACTCTCACTAGTTGTACATCACACACCAAGCTGAAAAACTTCACTTGCAATAAAACAGCTCAAACTGATTTAAAAAAAAACCCAAAACAACAACCAGAACTGGACACAACAATACAGTCCTGCTAGGGATAGATCTAATGTGCAACCCATGCAAACCAATATATATATATATATATATATATATATATATATATATATATATATATATATGTGTGTGTGTGTGTGTGTGTGTGTGTGTGTGTGTGTGTGTGTGTGTGTGTGTGTGTGTTATATATATATATATATATATTATATATATATATATTATATTTATATATATATATGTATATATATAATATACCAAAGCCATGGTACTGACCTTCGCCACGTGTTTGGACAATAACCAGCAGTATATGCCTTGTAGATTCACTAGAGTCAATTCTGAGAACAAATAAATATTACAAATACACACAATGTACCCCATTTGAATCAGTGGTCTAGAGGTAACGCGCCTGCCTAGAAAGCAAAAAGTCCGGGTCGGAGTGTGCTGTGGTTTGAATCCTGTTTGGGCCCAAAACTTTTCCCCCATCCATTACTGAGACCATGAGTGGTGGTCTGGGTACTAGTCTTTCGGATGAGATGATAAACCAGTTCCTGTTTGTTACACATTATTTAGCGCATGTAAAAGAACCCACGGCAACAAGGGGGGTGTCCCTGGCAAAATTCTGTAGAAAAAAACCACTATTGATAGAGAAACAACTACAGTTCCAGACAGGAAAAAGTAATAAAAAAAATAATGCACTTGTGGCAACGTGCTCTCCCCCGGGGAGGGCAGCCCGAATTTCACACAGATAAATCTGCTGTGACATAAAGTGGTATGAAATAACAAATATTTCTTAACCCCATTTTTTTTAAAATATCAAGTTGCGTCAAAGTCAAGAACTCCTTGAAATTTGTATAGTGGTGAAAACATGTTGCAAGGCACTCACCCTGTAATTTGAGAAGTGTGTTGGGTGCAGTGTTTATGCACACCTTCCCATAGGCTGCTGTGGTGGATATATTTATATATATATATATATATATATATATATATATATATATATATATATACCGTAAAATCCCTAGCATACGCCCCCCCCCCCCCCCCCCCCCTGTGCACTGATATAGGGCAAAATTGGGGGGTGGGCGCTTGCTAGGGATAGACCCTTTGCACAAAGTAATGTTTGTGCTCAACCCTGTAATTGAGTGAATACAAATTGAGTGTATACAAACCCGAAAGCATGTAAGTTAGCGCGTAGAAGACTTGACCTATCCACAGAAAATTCACGGGCACACTCCGAAACGTTCCCATCCACCTGCTTCGTTATCCACATACTGGAGAGCTTCCAATTTGAAAGATGCAGTGTAAGACTGTCGCTTAGGCATTTTGCAAAAATGGCAGAGAGAGATTCAAGAACCAACTTCCGGCCATCAGGAAGCCTTCTCAAAGTACCGGTACATCACTGACAGACAAAAGACGTCAGTGGAAAAAGAACAGTCTGCACAAATCCTAGTGAAAGTGAGCATAGTCTCTTTGAAAAAAGCAGGGTGGGCGTTTGCTAGGTAGTTACCCCTGTGCACAACTTTTGGCCCAAAGTGGGGGTGTGGGCGTGTGCTAGATGGTGGGCTTATGCTAGGGATTTTACGGTATATACACACCATGCACTTTATAGGCCTAGGCCAAAAGGCATCAGGTTACACACAAGGGTTAGAATCTGGGGCTTTTCCTTCTATTTTCGGATAAAAGGTAATAATTATAAGGTGTGTGGGTAAGATAAAGGTATATAAGTGTGTGGGTAAGATAAAGGTAATATAAGTGTGTGGGTAAGATAAAGGTAAAGGTGTCCCATAACCTCTGTGGTCGCAGGGGAGGAGGCATCAGAGACCTCAGCTTCTCTAGGGGCCAGTATGTTGAGGGCGGCGCCCATCTCCTCTCCCTGGCTGCTTTACCTTCCCTGACCCTAAAGATGTCAGGTACCCATTTACAGCTGGGTGAACTGTACTGTAGCCAAGGTGCACAAACAGTCACCCATCCAACTGGCAACCAGGCTCAATGCTGCTTAACACTGGCAGGGGGAAAGCGAGCGCTCTGACCACTGAGCTATCCCGTCCCCATAGCTTAAATTCATACTGCAGGTAATAAGGCAGACACAGAAATAAAAACAACTTTTTGTGAAAGCCTAGTCCCTGACTCTAAACTCAGGACAATAGAACAAATTTGGTAGGTTTGAACTTTAAAAAAAAAAATCAGCACTCTACCCCCTCAGTCCTTTGTCCTCTGCAAGCTGCCTTACCACATGCATGCCTGGGGTCAATGCTGTAGGAACACAAGCAATCCTCATTTGATGATCATTTCCCACTGTCTCATAACTGGGCCTATCTGGTGTTAAATCTATGGCCTCAATCCCCACAAGTTTACGATGCATATCTATATATATCTATCTATATATATCTATTTATACATATATATATATATATATATATACACATACATATTTATACATAACACACACACACACACACACACACACACACACACACACACACACACACACACACATATATATATATATTATATATATATATATATATATATATATAATATATATATATATATTATATATATATATAATCTGTGAAAGCCAGTAAACATGTTTCTGACTGACACTTTATACAAAATAGGCCTGCATACTACTTGACCCTGCAAGCTAACCCGTATTCCTTTCAGCATTGGTATCGACTTTCCAGAAACCCTCATGTGACATGCCTTGAACTGCCATAAGATTGGTTGCTCTGACACGCTGCAGAATGATTTCATTGGTTAAAATTGGTGGAGTTGAATTGATTGGTCAGTTGTGACGTAACAGGTTTAGACCCTTGGGCGTAGGCTAGGTACTGCAGCCACGAAAGGAGATCATGCACAACTTTATGAGGCTTCGTTGGTTCTGTTCTCAGCCAGCTAGGGGCCAAAAGAAAGGGCGTATCTGCTGTGTGCAAACATTAACAGTTTGTATTCATGAGAGAGGGAGAGAGAGAGAGAGGGCAGGGGGAAGAAATTAATACATGTATATGAATGAAGTTTTTTGCAGTAGTGGCAGGGACAAAAAAAAAGAGCTTTCTGTTTTAGATGCAAATTCTTATGTTACTTCAAAAGTTTTGTGGGACCCGACTTTGAAGGTGAGTAGCCGTTTCCCTTTTTGAGCAAGCACCACACACATTGAACCCGCGTGCGTGCCACACACATTGAACCCGCCTATGCACCGCATGTGCGCGCGCGCGCGCACCCACACACCACACACACACCCACACACACACACACACACACTGGATGTAAAAAAGCACGAGGGCTTATTCCACTATCCTCAATATAAAAGAATAAAATGAAATAACAAAATAACCACACACACACTCACCACACCACTCACACACACACACACACACACACACACACCACTTATCACTCACACTCACTCACACACACGCTTTTATTGGAGGAGGGGAAATGGGTATAGGTATACTACATGTATGTGCATGTCTTAAGATGGGATGGGTGTGATATTGTTTTGGTGTGGATCCTGGGTCACATGGGCATTGGGGCAAGGGAACGGTTGACTGACTGGCCAGGTGTACCATGGAGAAGGAGGTTTCTGGGTTACTGTGCCGAAACACAGATCTGAAACCTAAACGCGAACAATATGAGCAGTCTCTCTGACGAGAGGAATGGAATGTTCAGACAGAAAATAAACTTTTCCAGAATTGCCCTAACCTGAACAAAGTTTTCCCTCCATGTGTCTAAAACCCCGGCCTATTCCCAAAGTGTAAGGGAGATAATCTAGTTTTGTTTGGAAGGAAGGAAAGGTGGCAGGATGGTTAAGACATTCGCCTGCCAACAAGTAGCCCGTGAGGTTCTGGGTTCGATTCTCAGCCTCGCCCTTTCTTCCCAGTCTGACGAAAAAATTGAACTGAACGTAAAAGTCATTCGGACTATAAACGAGGCCCCGTGTGCGAACGCACGCAGAACATATTGCGTACACGTTAAAACCCCGTTCCGCCTTTGGAAGAGCAGGCCATTGTATGCCGGTAGGAGCGGATAAAAAATTATTTAAAAAAAAACACAACAAACCAGCATGCACGCAGGTGTCGTGTTTAGACACCATACCTGAGGAACAGTCGGGGAGTTGGAGTTCCTAGGGCGGCTCGGGGCTGTATATGGCAACGTTCTGGTGGCTCCTGCGACGGTACTGGAACCATGGAACCATGCGTATCGGCGACTGCCTTTCCAATGAACCATTCGAGTGGCGTGGAGAAGGGGTGGGGGGTGGGGGTGGGGGGGGTGGGGGGGGTCAGCTGCATGGGTAACAGCTTGCCCTCCATACTTACATACCCAGGCTTTGCGCTCTATAGACTAGAGCGCAACTCCTTCGTCTTCCGAGACTGATGGGTGCCTACTACTAGAGTACTACTGTTTGGCGTGCGACATGTCAAAGTTTGTGAGCGATAAATGCAGGTTGCTATGGCCATAAAATCAGCATTTTCACCCATTTTTCGGAACAAAGAAACACAAACATGGTTGGGTTGGGTTACCCTTACTGAAGTCTTTTTTTTTTTATTGCATAGATACACCATTTTAGTAAATTTTAAGTATAGAACATAAATATGCACGTGTTTTACAGAGTGAATGTTGAAAAATCGAAAAATAGCCAAATGGACCCAATTTTATTGCAGGTTTCCAATTGGTTATTCAATACAACACACACACACACACACACACACACGCACGCACGCACGCACGCACGCACGCACGCACGCACGCACGCACGCACGCACACACAACACTCATTCAGGCTCACAGCATAATATTGTGCTTGATGTAAGACATGCACACGAACACACATTTTCCTCAATCCCTCTGCTAGAGCTCATGGCTTCATCAATGGTGAGATATGCATATGCAATTGTGTTTACCTATCATATATTCTAACTTCAGGGAAAAAAATGATAATAATAATAATAATAATAATAATAATAATAATAATAATAATAATAAATGAAATTCATATAGGGCTAGGCCTGTATTTTAAAAAAAACAAGTCAAAGCGCTTGCATTCAACCAATTCTTACGCATGCAACCAATAACAATTTAGATTTTTAACAAAGTCAAATGTACACACACACACACACACACACACACACACACACACACACACACACACACACACACACACAGGCTAAAGGTTATACACTTTGGCAGGGTGGTGGATATTTCGGCTGTTAAGAAGAGGGACAGCTATAAGATGAAATAGGAGGGGGAAAATCTTAGCTTTGAAATAAATGGGTCATGAGGCAGGATTTAAATGTGTCACAGGTAGCCTAGTCTAGGGTTTTTTTGTGTTTTTTTTAAGAAGGGAGAGAGGCAGATCGTTCCAGTTCACTGGACCAGAAATAGAGAATGACGGCCAACGGTGGGTTGATTATATCTAGGTATTTATGTGTAAGCGTAAATCTCCAGCCCAGCGAAGGAAAAAGGAGTGTCAATGTATTCACAGAAGTAGGAGGGTGCTGTTTTGTGGTGACATTTGTAACAGAGGGCACTGACCTTATAGTTTTCTCTCTGAGGCACAGGGAGCCAGTGCTAGTAGAGAGATCGCAAGAGAGGAGTTATGTGATCGACTCAGACTTTTTTCTTTCTGAGGACTAGTCGAGCTGTAGAGTTTTGTATACGTTGAAGGGAGTGGAGAGATGATGCTAGCAGACCAGCCAAAAGAATTGCAATAGTCCAGACGCGAAAGAATCAGAGACGTGACGAGTTTGGATGTTACATCAGTGGAAAGGTACTTTGGAATTGCACTGATATGTCTTACTTGATAGAAGCATGATTGGCAGGTCTGGGTGATGAATTTTTGCATGGACAGTGTGTTGTCAATAACAACCCCTAGATACTTCACAGTGTTGGATAGAGTGATTGACGTATTGCCGAATTCTATTGATGCTGTTGTAATGGAAGGAAGTTCGTGTTTGGTCCCTACAATCGTGGCTTCGGTTTTATCTGTATCTGGTTGTACCTTGTTCTGTATCATTCAGTTTTGGGATCTATATAATTATATTATATAACCACACACACGCGCACACACACACACAAAGAAAATCTTAGTTACTGACATGTGTATGCTTGTTGAGAAGGGAGGGGGGGGGGGGAGTTTTGAACGTAGCAGTGGAGGTACCAGTTGAAATAGAGAATAGAAATAATTACATGCCTTCTCTGCAAGGTTTTCTCATGTGTCCTTAAATTTTTTTTGTTTTATTTGAGGGTTTTTTGGGTTTGTTTATTTTGTTTCTAAATTTCACTTTGTTATAGTGTGCACTTTAGACACTATAACTAGACACTAGGTTAGACTACAACCTCTCCCCCTCCCCCCCCCCCCCCCCCCCCCCCCCTCCTCCTTCCCCTTCTCTTCTAAGAGTGTTACAGGGGCTGGCATAGGTCTATGTGTACCCGACTTACTTTTCTCTGTTAGCGCGATGGGTAGGACTAGAGAGACAGAGTCGGCAGGCGAGCGTGGCTGCCCACTTGAGACAAGCTGGCGACAATTAACAGGTTGGAGGGCTTGTCCCTGCTAGTTATTGCTCAAACAGTTTGGTGTTGTGGTCGAAATTTTGCTGACTTGGTTTCTTTTAAATTTCCACTTTGAAATCATTGGGTTAGGTCCGAGTCAGCTGGCACCCCCTGGACATGATTGGTTTAGACTTTAGAGCAGATGAGGCTTCGTGTAAGTAAGAGGAGCGCGCTCGCTCGTCAGTCACTCAGCATTTCCCTGTGACAGCCAGAGGGCGGCAAGACGACTAGTGGGCCGTAGAGCGCAACGATGTGACGATGCTAGCTTACAGTAGTTGTTCTTCGGGTTGAGCTGTAAGTGAAACATTTTCTTTTTATTTATTGTAGTTCAGTTTATCAGGGTGATAGTCGATTCGATAAACAAATTCGATCGCCTATACTAACTGAATTTAATGATGGATTTGGTTCAGTGAGTGTGTAATGTTTGACACACGGAAGTTGGCTAGAATCATAAGACTTTTATTATTTAATTGTGAGAGCTTGGGTTTATTTTACGATTGATTGGATGTTTATCGATTTGGTTTCGTGTTATTCCGAGACGAGGTTTATAAATCGCAGTGATCGCAGATAAATTAATGTGGACTAGTACAGAGTTATTGTGTTAAACTATTATGGTATAGTTTAATTGGAATAGACAACGTTGAGTTGGAAACTGTGGAGGTTGTCTGAAAGTAAGGACTAGCTTGGTCCTTGTGATACTTGTTTTATTATTGTACTAGGGGGCTTCAGCAACCATGTGTGATTATGGTCAGTCATATGCACGTAAAGCTGCTAGTTTTGTATGTGATTTTTGAGACACTAGATTATGCCTGCTCAATCTCTTCCTTACCCTCTCTCTCTCTCTCTTTCTCTCTCTGTCTCTCTCTCTCTCGTGTGCTACGATATCCATAGGTTTGATAGGAACCAATGTTGTGGAAAAGATCTTAGCATAAACTAAGTTCTGTTGGACATTATTTAGGATAATGTCAGCTGAGAGTACTGAGGAAAGGGTTTTCCTGGTTAATTGTAATATTTGTATTTGTTATTTACAATTGTATACTCTCTGTTGGTTCCCTGTGATTAACTTGGTATCTTGGTGTGGGCGATGAAAGGAGTTTGGTTCTGATACTCGGCTAGACCATAGACAATAGTATTTGCTATGTCAGTATGTGTGCCTTTCATGAGCTATGTACCTGGTTAATTATGAGTAGTTACATGGATTTCGTATTTGTTTCAGGTGTGGTTTTAAATGTGGATAGTTACCTGAATTTTATATTTGTTTCAGGTGTGTGTTTTAAATGTGGATAGTTACCTGAATTTTGTATTTGTTTCAGGTGTGTGTTGTTTTGTTGTGGTAAATGAAACAATAAAACGTGTTACCATAACACCCCTGCATGGCCTCCATCAATACCGTTTGAGATGTGGAGTGCCTGAGTCATCCTACAATCTTCCCCTTCCCCATATCTTCACCCCTTATTGTTGACAACAACCAACGAACCTGTCTGTCTACAACTTGATGGTTGGATATGCGATTTCCTCCAACCTAAAATTTTGTTTGTTCCACTCTCTCTCTCTCTCTCTAACTAGTTCTTATCCACTTTTTATAGTAAAACGCTCAGTCTGGCATTGATTGCTTTCTTGTCATTGAGGATTTGTTTTGTGTGTTGTGTTGCCAGAGTACACACCTTGGACCACACAGTACCAACAGAGGAAGATGAGCTCTATCACTAGGGTTTGCCAGCTGCTTCGGTCGCCTGTTAAAGTCGTCTGCAGGCAGCGTCTCAGCTTTCATCAGCATTGTGGGATCACAGGATCATCCCTCTCACGGCACCATGCTCTGCACTATACACCATCGTCCATTTTCTCCACGACACTGGGTGATGGGAGGAAGCCTCAGTTGCTGAAGCCAGCACATGGTATAATACGCGCTTCCAATCAACAGCAGAACCTGCAAGTCGCTATCTACAGCAGGAAACTTGTGTGGCGGGATCAGCGAAGAGGTATTGCGGCAGACATTTGGGACGATCTAAAACAGATCCGGTTTTCCCCAGCGCCTGCTTTGGTGCTGGGGTTCTCAGGGCTGATCCCTTTCGTAGCCGCGCCATTCTACATGGTTTGGAACCAGGTCTTTCTCAGCCAGGTCGTGCTCGCACAGACTATGTACGGAGCCTGCAAACTGTCTTTTCTGGGCGGTGTCCGGTGGGGATTCGTCATCCCGGAGAGGAGCGAGTGTGCTGGGGATTGGTTCAACTTTGCCTACAGCGTCGCGCCGTCGCTGGTGGCGTGGACAGCGCTGTTGGTGCCGCAGCCGATGTCTGTGCTCCTGGTGATGGGTGGCATTGCCGGGTCAGCCTACTTTGATATGGTTGTTAAAGGGTATCCTCCTTGGTTCAAGGGTCTCCGTTTTACTCTCAGTTTCGGAGCTATTCTGTCCCTGTTGTCTGCCTTTCTCTGCCAGTACATGCTCAGTGCTCCATCAGACAAAGAGACTTCTAAAGTTAAAGACAGTGACAGTGCGTGAATTTTCAGTTTAGAGCAGGAATGGGGAGACTGGGTTCTTTCATCTACAGTCTTATTCTGTCCAGTGTTTTTAGCAAGAGAAGAACGTGTGCACAACTTACAGATATGTGATGTGGCCATGCTGTTGATTGAAGGATATTTGGGGTTTATATATATTCATAAAAAACCCATCAAAACTAGCAAAAACCATCTTGCAAGGAACAGTCGAGGGCAAGAGAAGAAGAGGCCGCCAAAAGAAATCAAGGGTTGACAACATCAAAGACTGGACCGCCCAACCCCTGCAACACCTCCTACTAGCCACACAGGATCGTGAAGCATGGAAAAAGATCCAGACCTGTGCACCTTCCGTATTTTTCCGTATTTGTTCCGGAAAAAGTTGGAAAATACGGAAATACGATTTTATTAATCAAAATCCGATTTTTGTCAACGAAAAATCCGGAAATCGAAAACGTCGTCTTCAATCGTTCAGCGATGCCGTTTATCTCGCGTTCCGTCGTCTGCTAAGCCCTATCGTTCAGTTACTTATCTCCCCTGATGACGCATGCGCACAACAGTATCTTCAAAACAAAATGGCGGAAAGTGTAAACTTTCGCGGAGAAACAGACCAAACTGATACACTTATAAGCAAAGAAAGACGCGGAGTGAATGCAAAATGACGCTAACAGGCCAGGATGGGGCTAAAAGAGGTACAGTTGCGGATATAGATGCATAAGCAGCAAAATTGGCTGTTCGTTTTGCCGAGTAAGGTTTGAAACCTGCGCTACCTCTCTCGCATCAGGCTACTCGCTAGTGAAAGTTGAACTTTTATTCGCAAGTGGTGTCGAAAATTGGAATGCGGTCGGAACATAGCAAACCACGGCTCTTCATTTATAGAAGCGCTGATTTCTTGGAAAATCATGGAACAGTAAAATTTCTCGCATCTTCGAAAAATCAGTTTATCGTTAAAACGGCAAAGTGACTTGTTCTGAAGTTACATGAAAACTCGCTCTGAAGTTATATCGTACCGAACACGGCTTCCGCTCTGGTGCTGTACTGGTGCTGCGCTTCTATAAATGAAGAGCCGTGGTTTGCTATGTTCCGACCGCATTCCAATTTCCGCAGTTTGACATACTCTGGTGGTTCTTTATGGAAGGTCTGAGTCTCTCTCTCTCTCTCTCTCTCTCTCTCTCTCTCTCTCTCTCTCTCTCTCTCTCTCTCTCTCACACACACACACACACACACACACACACACACACACACACACACACACACACACACACACACATGCCTCCACATTGCACAAAATGGTGCCTGGAGAGGCCTCCAAACTGCCTTTAAAATGCGAAAAATCGTTTTCGGCCGGGGGGCTTCGCCCCCCTGGTCCCCCCAGCGGGGCTTTGCCCCTGCACCCCACCAGGGCCTAAGCGGCCCCTGGACCCCGGCTCGATTTCCTCTTTTTTTCTCTCCCAATTCTACACTCTGTATATTACATCACTTATGAAGTCATCAGACCTGTCCAGATTTGCTAGTTGATAAAAGAAAAAGCTTATGAGCTTTTGTACAATGGAAAGAAATTTGAAGGGGGATGAGCAAACAAATAGAGATACAAAAACCAGATTAAAAAAAAGACGTTTATGCTTCATGTTGAAAAAGTGTATCGCGAACAACGCGCAAAAATACTGAAACTTGGTGAAAAATACTGAAAATTGCCATGAAAATACTGAAATCAGTAGTAAGGGGTGCACAGGTCTGAAGATCTCTGTTGCGTCTTCTCTCATGTCCCCCCTACGTCCTTTGGGACATGGGACTGAACTCCACTGAACTGAACATATATTCATAAGGGGACGGGATTGCTATGTGGTCAGAGCGCTCGCTTTCCCCAAGTCAAGCAGCATCGAGCCTGGTTACCAGTTGGATGGGTGACAGTTTGCGCGCCTTGGCTTCAGTACAGTTCCCCCGGCTGTAAATGGGTACCTGCCCTCTTTAGGGTCAGGGAAGGTAAAGCAGTGAGGGAGAGGAGATGGGCGCCGCCTTCAACATGCTGGCCCCTAGAGAAGCTGAGGTCTCTGGCGCCTCGCTCACCTACGACCGCCACAGGTTATGGGACACCTTTACCTGGTATATATTCATATGTCTAAAATTACAATCCGCATATATGCTGTAAATCAAATGCCAATATACAGACATGAAAATATCATATGCTATATATCAAATGCCAATGATTGATTTATGCTATATAGTTACTTCCCTATTTTTGTTGTTGTTAAAAAACCCCAAAACTTTGAGCATTGTTGAATCTTTTAAAACATAAGATAATGAAAGAAAGAAAGGAAAACAACTTTCTTTTTGTGGGTAGTCAAGTTCAAAAGACCCCTCTGGCTTTTTACTGTTGACTTTGTTGTTTGTTTTATTTCATGTTTTTTGTGGTGGAGGATCACATTTGGAAAAATCACAAACCAGTTTATGTGATTTATGGGTTAACCCCCCCCCCCCAACATAATATGCATTGCTCCACACACACACACACACACACACACACACACACACACACACACACACAGAGTGAACAGACACACAAACTGAAACACACGCACGCATGCACGCGGGCACACACACACACACACAGAGGAGAAAAAGTGTGAGCGGTTCCTTATGGTCATAGAAATAAGCCTCTACAGTGCATGCACTTTGCTAATAAAAAAAAAAGTCACGGGGGACACAATTTTTTGGTTTCTTATAATGAGGTTTCTTTTATGAGTGTGAAGACTTAGATATAAGAAAATTTTAAAGTGCATTTTCTAATAACTGTGGAAATGGCAAGAAAAGAGATCAAGAAAAGGAAAAGAACACAACTGTCAAGAAAAATGAGTATTAGAGAGGGAAATTTTTTTTATTTCAATATACTGTTCCTCTTCCATTGTACATTATTTTATTTTTTTAAATTTTTTAAATTTCTTTTTTATATTTCTATATATATCAAGGATAATGGAATAAGCACTCATGTGCTTTTTTTTTCATCCAGTCCCCGTGTGTATGCAGTTTTTGTAAATCTTGTTATGAATTCCCACCGGCACACAATGGCCTACTCTTACGCAAAAGCGGAACAGGATTTAACGTGTGCGCAAGATGTTCTGCGTGCGCTCGCACACGGGGCCTCGGTTTATATCATCTGAAGGACTTATTGGGAGAGTGGAGTCAGCACTGATGTTAACTCCAGGGAAAATCCCCTCATACTGGAATCGAACCCGGGTCGTCAAATTGCGTGCATAATGTTCTGACCACTAGGCTATCCCGACCCCTAGTTGTAAGACTAAAGAAGCTTATGCTGCTAGACATAGCAATAGAATGGGATGATGTGATGCTGTGAGCGTCTTCTTTTTTGTCTGGCAGAACACCTCACAGATCTTGGCGAAAATTTAAGATGCTGTGAGGTTTTTGTTTTGAGAAATTCTTAGTTTCAGTATCCATATACACACACTCAAATATGGTGTAAATGTGTAGTATCTTATAGAGTCCTAGGCATAGTCTACTTCCCTCTTCTTTGAGAGTTCTGATAACTGACTTGCCAGTTTTGTCATATTACTGTGACACCTAAGAACCTTTGAGTGACTGAAAATGCTAGGCAACACAAACGAAGGCGTTCAAAATGATGGCACAAATTTTGGAAATACATTTTTTTCTCACTACCGTCTGTTTCAGGAACAGCAAAAAGTGGTGGATGGGGCAACCCCTGTCTGGATGTATAAAAAGCACATGAATGCTTATTCCATTATCCTCGGTATAAAAGAATAAATAAATAAATAAATAATAAATAAATAATAAATAAAAACATGGAGAACAGGCAGTGTAGACAAGTTGGTTGTCTGTAACAGTGTTACTCAGGCAAAAATTTCCACATCCCACCCCAGGAACTGTCTTGAAGAGTGTTCTGTGAGGTGTACTGTCCAAGATATTGCCACAACATAGGCAGTAAAGACTGTTGATTCTGGCACATCAAATCACTTATCAAAACTCTCACATGCTCATGGCAGTCCTGTGTGCCACACACTTCAAAACTGAGCGCTCTATATAGACAATTTCCATTTCCCATGACATTATATAGACAATTTCCATTTCCCATGATATTATTGACTTCACTGGGTTTTCAAGTTCTTTTCTGGTTTTCCATTCCATTAGATCTCTCTCCATCTCCTCCATTTTCCTCCCTCCTTCCATTTCTGTTATCTTTTTGTTTCCTCTGGTTTCATTCCTTTTCTTTCACTCGTTTCCTTGCACCCACCCCTTCTGTTTCCCCTCCTTTTTCCTTTCCTTCCTTCCCTCCATTCTCTGCGTCCATCCCAGCTTCCTCCCTTTCTCTTTGTACATACCTCCATTTCCCCCACCTGCCATTTGTCCATCCTTCCCTCATTCCATTTCTTCCTTTCCCCCTGCTTTCACCTCTTCTTCCACCCCTCTGTTCCTACCTCCCCTCCCTCCTTTCTCTCCCTCCATTCCTACCTTTCCCCTTTCTTTCATTTCTTCTTCCTCTTCATCATGTTCTCCTTCCATTCCTCCAGCTTTCACCTCTTCTTCCTTCCTTTCCTCCTTTATCTTTTACCACTTCTGTCTTCTCTCCACAGTCTACACTGTTTGTGTCTACTTAGCCCTGATCTTTGGCAGTACTCTCTCCACTCTTTGTTCCAACCTGGAAGAAGTAGGTGATTTGTGTCTGAGTTTCAGCACTTGTCATGTACTTTTCAGCAGGTCAGTAAATACATGGAACAACTTTATAATAGCATCATCACAACTTGAATTAAACAATACATATCGATTTTCTGGACACAGTCTAAAGCGTCTTTGCCTGAAATTCTTGTTTTGCCTTCTCCACAGTCGTCCTCTCCATTTAATGCATCCTGGCTGAGCAGAAGTTTCTTATATCAGAGGGAAAATCATGTCAGGAGCAAGAAATCATGTTTTTAGACGAAGTTTCTTAGTAAAAGAGTTTCTTATATATGAGGTTTTTTAAGTATTCACAAAGAAAAATCTTGACAGGGACAATTTTTTTCGTTTTGCTTTCTTATAAGTGGAGTTTCTTGTGAGTAAGATACTTATAAGCAGCGAAACACTTATACTGAATAATAAGAGTTTATTAGTTATTATGTAACATGTTGCAAAATATTTTTGTTTACAGTTATCCTGTTACCTATTCATATCTGTTTGGCAAATGTATTTGTCATTTATATTCTGTCCATTTATTTGATGGTTGCTTCCCTTATTTTTTCTGAATCATATTTTCCTTCAAGTAGCTCAATTTTCTTGTCCTGCAAATTAAACTGATGTTGCTTTTTGTATTCTTTTCTTGTTTACTTCTGATACGAATGATAACAGTTATGTTTTATGAAGCATTTTTACTGTTGCATTTTCATTTCTTGTCAGGGCAGGATGAACAAAACATGTAGAAGTTTAATTCTTTGCCATCAAGAAAGATCAGTTTGACCACACACACAACACACACACACACACACACACACACACACACACACACACTTTATCACACATTTCATTATCCTCAATATAAATAAATGAATAAATAAATGAAAAATAAATAAATAAACACAGTGTTTCACACATCACTAACATTAAGTTACATACAAGTTACATATATACAAAATATACTGACACACAAAGTAGAGACTTTCAGAGGAGAGGAAATGTCAGTATGGAAAACCTAACCCCAAAAAAAAGTTTACTGGTTCTGTATTCTGGACACTGTGGCCACTGTGACTAGTGTCAGTGAGACAGACTGAACACAGTTTGTGTTTGCAATGATGTTGGGATTGTCACTTCTTCCATTAAAAAAAAAAAAATCTCTTTTTTTATGCTGGGCCCTGGGTTTTCTTCTTCAATACACTTTCTTTTTTGGTGCAACTACCCCTTTTTCTTCGCTGAAGCAAATGAGGCTGATGTAGTTGGATCAAGTGACTGACTGACTGATTCTAGTTCAGGTTGCTGGGATTCATGACTGGCCTAGCCTCTTCTCAGATTTCCTCTTTTTGTGCCAAACTTATGGAGAACTCTCAACTTCATTCTAACTTTTCTTGGCAATTAAAAAGCCAAAATTCTGCCTAAAACTGGCAAACTATGATTGCCTGTATATATCACTGACATCAAAAGAGACACTGTACACAAAAATGGCAGACACAAGTGGAGAATCATGGATTCACCCTTGTGACAGGTTAATCACCAGTCTGCAAAATGCTTTCTAGTGGCAGTTTATGCTTTGCGGTAGCTCTTGCAGTGATGTCATATGAATACAAAACTAGGTTCACCAAAAAAGTGTTCCTTAACCTTTCAAATGTGTGTTTGCACTCTGCAGTCAGTAGAAGCAAAATGATTTTAGTGGCAGAAAACAGCAAATTTTGTGAAGCGAATTCATTTTTTTAGGCCACCTTTTCAAAAAAAAGTATAATTATACACATTTTAGGCAAATTTGAACAAAATTTCTCCTAGAAGTGTTTGTAGAGACATTATTCTTTCAAAATTTACAGTAATCCCAAACACGTAATTTTTGTAGTGATTTTTCATCAAAATTGTACACCTTAGTTCCCTCCTTTAAAGGTGAATGGTATACAAAATGCTGTGAACGTGTAAAAACATGGGAGCTTGGTTCATAGTTTGAACTGAAAGACTTGGTGGACGGAGTCAGAAGCACGGCTACCTCATGGAAAGACTTGATCCCTACAGATGAACAATAAATCTTTAAGGTCACTCAAACTGCATGAGATGATGACAAGCCTGACATCCAGTTGACTGGTGTGTGTGTGTGTGTGTGTGTGTGTGTATACACATGTTGTGTGTGTGTGACATGGTGTGTGTTGTACACGTGTTGTGTGTGTACACGGTGTGTGTGTTACACGTGTGTGTGTGTGTGTGTGTGTGTGTGTGTGTGTGTGTGTGTGTGTTGTGTGTGGTGTGTACACACTAGTGTGTGTGTGCGTGTGTACACGTGTGTGTGTGTGTGTGTGTGTGTGTGTGGTGTGTGTGTGTGCATGCATGAGTGTGCGCTAACTCCTACTGGGTTGTCTTGGTCCCATTTCAGTTTTGTTCTTCACACTCTATTTGAAAGTTCCCACCAGATGCGGCACTTGCGTCTTGGAATCCACAACTCTGAACTTGAGGATGTCCCCATCTGTGTAGTGCTGCAACACGGCAGTGCCAGGGAGAAAGAGAGGCCGCTTAAACCTGCACTCCACTTCTGTCAACCGGGATGGGTCTCTGTGCTCCCTGTTGTCAAAAGAAGAAAAGCATGTTGAGATATAAATGCTGTCTAGAAGACGTCCACAATTCCTGGAGAAAATACATGCACGCACGCACGCATGCATGCATGCACGCATCACACATGCACACACATAGACACACACATACACAGACAGACACACACATACAATAGCAGCTGGGGTTGTTTTGTTGTTCTTTTTTACTAGATAGATAGCTTGATGAAAAAAAGTAAATTTACTGCTTACTCAATGTACCATCTGGAAATAAATTGTTGACTTTGACTCACACACACACACACACATACACACACACACACACACACACACACACAGAGAAAAACTGATTCAGATTGACAGAAATGCACACATTAGTTTTCTTTTACCAGTATCATAAAACTAATACCACACTTTCCCCATGGGGATGCCAAAAGGTTATCCCTATTTATTATAAGCAGCACTCGCATCTTCTGAAAATTCTGTGCTAGGAATTATCTCTTTTCTAACCCTCTTTCTAGCCGCCGCTGTGGCCTAGTGGTTAGGGCGTTGGACTCGTAATCTAAAGGTTGCGGTGTTCGATCCCAAGCTTTCCGCTTATGCGTTGTGCCATTGGAAAAGGCACTTTATGCTATTTCTCACAACCCCACCCAGGTGTAAAAGGGGTACCAACCTTGTGTTGGGGTTAACCCTGCGATAGACTGGCGTCTATCCAGGGGGGAGTCTGTGACCCCAGTCGCTTAAACGCCACAGAAACCGGGATAAGCACCGGCCTGATGAGCCTAGTGCTACGGCAGATTCTCTATCTTTACTAACCCTCTTTTTGTTTCTGTCTTATTCTTTTTGCTTCCTGCACCTCCTTCTTGTCTATGTTCAACCTTCTTGGTCAATTCTCCTGCCTTTTTTTTCAGAAAGACTAGAGTATACATTTCTGTACATGCTTAAGTCAGATGCAGTAGGCCTGACTTGTCAGGTCTGTAATGGCAGCGTAATGCATTTTCGCTTATATGTCGGACAATACTAGTAGCTGTTTGAGCAATTGTAGAAGAATTCCAGATCACATGTCACATGGAAGAAGACAGTCTGTCACAAACTGCAATGGGTGAATATGCTAATTTCCTAAGCTGTTCAAGTACATGAATTTCTTAATTCTATCAATGGTTATTTATTTATTCTCCCCAAAAGTCCTTCGGATGTGACTATGAACCGAGGCCCCATGTGCGAACACATGCAGAACATCTTGCGCACATGTTAAATCTGTTCCGCTTTTCGAAAGAGTAGGCCAGTGTGTGCTGGTGGGAACAGATGACAAGATTTACAAAACTGCATACACGCAGGGACTGGATGTAAAATAACACATGAGTGCTTATCCCATTATCCTCGATATAAAATAATAAATAAATAAATATATAGTTTCATATTCAATCAAAATATCCAAATCGACAACACGACCCCCACCAGCTTCCACAATGAATTCCAGTTACTGTGACTCATTTCATGGTGGGGGGTCATATATGACATGTTTCACACATGGTAACATCCCTCTGGGAATGGTGGCCCCACGGTGGCCTAATATTGAAGGGCTCCCTGTGGACTCCCGATCCCAGGGACGAGACACAACAGATCTGGGTATGGCTGTGGAGGGGAGATTGAAATGAGCGGCGTGGGAACAACAGGACGGGGACTTCACAGAAGATCAGGCAGCAAAAAAAAAAAAAAAAATCCCTCTGGGAAAACCTCCCAGAAAAAAGGACAAACCCCTAACCACTCAGAAGGTCCACTGCCTTGGCCAGAGTCCACAGACCATGGGCGATGGGTGCACGGTAACCCAGCAGCCAAGCGGTCCAGGGGTACAGGTGATGAGGGTTCCAGTCCCCTGAGACACCTGCATACCTCACACCTGTGTCTGCTGCTGCCTCCATCACCTGGCTGCACACCTGGTCTGCACAAACGTGTCAGGGCACAGAAAGGTTAGGGATAGTGCCACCTGACAAATGGCATGTTAAGAGGAAAAAAAAATTTCACTACAAGAAACTGATCATTCTTGCTACTTACCAGTTCTATCTTAGAATCCTTTAACTACTTAGAACCTGGCATGATGAATAAAAATGAATAAAACAAAATATCTGCAACGTTGGAAATTGGCCACCTTTAATGGGGCAAATATGTTCACATATATTTATAAAACAAATCTGACAATTGGACAACTTCAGAGCTCTAGCCAAGTAATAACCCCCCTCCCCCCCCCCCCAATCCAACAACCCCCCCTCCAATAAACAACAAAAAACAAAATGAACAAAAAAGAAAAAAGTACCACCTCCCATGAAAACCAAAACAAGTGAATCCCCCCTCTCTCCTCAATTCAATGACCTGTTATCTTGTATTATAACTGACACAATAAGCCTTCTCATTTTTAAGCAGTATCATATTTGAAATAATTGTAAAAATATATGTAACCAGCTGCTGTGGCGCAGTGGTTAGCACCTTGTACCTTGCTTCTCCCAATCAGAATCCACGTTGGCTGTTGCCCAGGACTTGAACCACCGCGTTGCTGTACATGTTGAGAACGGGACAAGAGAGTTGCCACCCCTGACCACACACAGAGATCTGACGCAGCGATGACGCGCACGTTGATATCCACTTCTATTCCCTTCGACACTGCCCGATACTCTGTTGTTCGAGCTTCGATAGAACAGGGGCCTTCCAGCAGTTGTTGCAGATTGCCATGTCTTTTAATGGTTTGCCCCACATGGATCAAGCCTGTAACCATTCATGATGATTGCAACATGTGGACAATAAATGGCAATTTTAATTCTTTAACATTTTCTGAGTATAATAAAAAAATGTTACCAAAAACCCCAACAATTATTGGTAATAACAACACACACAACATAGTCACAGAAAAACAGACACACACACACACACACACAAACAACACACAAACACACATGTATGCACATACACATGCACATATCTACAAAAACATACACAGAGACATACCTGTTTATTCATAACAAAACACACACACACACACACACACACACACACACACACACACACACACACACACACACACACAGAGGCAGATTTCATGAATGAAGAAGTTGAATCAACTTATTAGAAAAACAATCAACATTAACAGAGTTATACATTTGTATTTGTATACGACTTAAATCACAACAGATTTCACTGCCAGTACAAACATCAGAAAACCCCCACTTTTAGCAGAATGGCAAAGTTGAAATATGGTGAAAATAACATCTGACTCCCATAGATAAAGTTCTTTAATTAATTTTTTTTCCTGATAAACATACAAGATCAAAGGATGTTATCTAAATTACAGATTTCATCAATGACTGTTGAACATGTTTACAAAAGGGATTAAAATGAAATATTCATTAAGTGAAAACATGGTTACTTCATCTTCTTTGTTGAACGCTCATACAGCAACTATTGTCGTTTATAAATTATGGGTGAAAAAGTGTTGCACTGCCATTAACTAAGCACCTGACAAAGTCAGGCCCTGCACATCCAACTTCAGTGTGGAAGAAAAATGTTATCTTTCAAGTTTTCTGGAAAAAAGGCTGGAGAATGGACCAAATAGGCAGAAAATAGACAAGAGGAAGAAAGCAAAGGAACAAGGCAGAAACAAAGAGAGGGAAGAAATGAAGGGAATCATAGCATAGCATTTCCAGAAGTAAGAGATGTTAAAATTGTTATAAATTCATACCAGTTGACAGGCCCTATGGTCCTAGCATCACATGGAGGAAATATGATTCTAATTATTTAAAAAAAAAGATGTTATTACTTAAAAAGAATGTGACACAAAATGCCAGTGTGTCTCACCTAGAGGACTCAGTTGAATGAAGGCTTGCAGACCAGCAGGAGGAAGTTGTACATGAAGAGACTGTCAGGAAAACACAGAGGAACCGCTCCTCTGCTGTCATCTTTAGACTCTTTTTTGTCGTCCTCTCCATTGCTGCACACTGCTTGGTACTCTGCAACCTGCTCCTGGGTCACTCTGCATACCAAAACACACACAGACAGTGAGACACACGTTACTTGCATTTGTAAGGAAATTCAACTGACTTTGCATGATCAAGCATTTAAAAGAAAAAGAGACAGAAAAAAAAGTTTGCATATTTGAAGAAGCTCATTTTCATATGCTATATGTGCTTGTTTATATAATTAATTTTAAAAAAATCTTTGAAATATATCCACTCTTGTATTGCTGAAATAGTGTTCAAACAAATGAGAAAAAAGTTGAGCAAGATGTAATCTATGAAGGAAGAAGAGGATAGAAGAGAGAGAAGGAGATAGAGAGAGAGAGAGAGAGAGAGAGAGAGAGAGAGAGAGAGAGAGAGGAGAGAGAGAGAGAGAGAGACAGACAGACAGAAGACAGACAGCAAGACAGAGAGACAGAGATGACAAGAGAGAGAATGAGAAAATGAATGAATAATCTTTATTTTTAAGGGTTAGAGATGAGCATCAGCACGCTTATTCTCATCCAGCACTTGCCCTGATTAGAGACTTTCAAAACCACCCCCGTCCCCCCAAAAAAAGCAACAAACAAACCAAACCAAAACAAAACCCAAAACCAAAACAGACCACAAAAAAAAACCACCAACAAACCACCACCGACCCACCCTCCGACCCCCCCCCCCCCCCCCCCCCCTCAATCATGACACAAGTTCAACCAATGATTTAAAGAAAAAAATATCAACAGAAGAAAATCACCAGTCAGGACCTGTAATCATTGATAATGACGACTTCATCAGGAGAAGGCTTTAAGTGAACAACACCGTCCCCATCAGTCCTTCCCTCCAGTTTTGCACGATCAGTGACATCGCCATGATAGACTTTGCCCTGTCGTCTGCGAATGATCCTCACCAAAATTTTCAGTAAAACGGCAGCGACTGATGGTGTCTTGCTCCAAGTGTACTTTGTCTCTGTAAACGACTGTGATTTGTAGACCACAGCAAAATAAAAGGCCAGCACCGCTATACCAACTAACATGAACATCTTCGGTTGTCAGCAGACGCCGGAAGCCGACTTTGCCTTCCTTTGGCTACACACCTGATTTAAACAAGCGCACCTATACTTCTCTCATTTCTACATGATTCTTATCATCATACCGAACGTACAAAGGCATCCACAGAAATGAAAACCACTTTATGTAAAAGACTATCCCCATAGTCTCCTCTGAAGAACTCTTTGTGTGTGTGTGTGTGTGTGTGTGTGTGTGTGTGTGTGTGTGTGTGTGTGCTGTAAACTATTTTGTTAATGCAAATCATATATATATATATATTATATATATATATATATATATATATATATTATATATATATATATATATATATATATTACAGTTGATTTTGTTTACTAAAATCTTCTGTGCCCCAAGAGGGATCTAAGGCAAAGACACCAAAAAATTTGCCCAGGGCCCCCCCATCACATCCAAAAATTGTATCTAATAAACGGATAGCCCAGTGGTCAGAACATTGCGCTGGCAATTTGACGACCCAGGTTCGAGTCCGGTCGAGGAGATTTTCCTCCTGGATAACTCCCGACTCCACTCTCCCCAAAAGTCCTTCGGATGAGACTGTAAACCTAGGCCCCATGTGCGAACGCACGCAGAACATCTTGCGCACACGTTGAATCCTGTTCCGCTTTTCGTAAGAGAAGGCCATTGTGTGCTGGTGGGAACAGATGACATTTACAAAACTGCATACACGCGGGGACTGGATGTAAAAAAGCACAAGAGTGCTTATCCCATTATCCTCGATATAAAAGAATAAAATAAATAAATAAATAAAATTGTGGCTACCGTGTGTACATAGAGCCTGTATGTGAGTAAAACCAATGAGCAATTTTCTGTTTTCTGATTGGCTGAGCGCTTCAGTTTTGACTTCTGTTGCACTTAACTTTGAAGACAAGCTGGCAGGCAATGTGAAGTTCCGGGGGTGCGATTACACACCACTGGGTGTAAAGGATGATGATGATGATGATTAAAAAAAGAACAACAAATAAACAACAGAAAACAACAGTGGCCGAAACAGAGGGCCAGGGTTTAAATCTGGCCAAAAGATTTTTGTTCACCCCCTCGTCAGCATTAATTAATTAATTAAATAATTAATTGATTGATTGATTAATTAATTAAATGCTTCGCTTTGTGCACTGGCCCAATGGTTGTAATGGCTGTGGCTGCAATATGTTGCAGATCCTTTTGCTTTTGATAAACGTTGCAGTGGAGATTTCTGATCTAGGACTTCAACTACCCATGTATAAACAACAAAGTCAAAGGCGCCTTGTTGTACGCTGCAAAAAACCCCTACAAAACCCACACAGAAACAAACAAACAAACAAAACCCCTACAAAACCAGCCGTGATGTCGGAGATCGAAAACTTGCAGTTCTAAGTGAAAACAATAGCGTGCAGTTTGTTGTAGAAGCTAATAACTTTGACTAGGCCTTAATCGACAGCAGTGTTCATGGTCGACTCAATGTATCCATTAGATAGTAAGCCGGCTTGGTAGAACGGCGAGTTTGGCCAGCGTATTTGAGAGAGAGAGACAAGGCAAGGCAAGGCAAAGTCTTTTATTCGAGGATAATAGATAAGCACTCGTGTGCTTTTTTACATCCAGTCCCGCCCTTTTCAGGGATACATCAAGTTGAAAATATACTAAAACCGCAAAGTTCTTCTCTGAGAGAGAGAGAGAGAGAGAGAGAGAGAGAGAGAGAGAGAGAGAGAGAGAGTATGGTATTGCACTTTCCCTATCTAAATTCAAGTATTTTGTCAACATTAATCATAGAGCTTAGATCTGTTCCCACATCTTGAGTTTTGCACCATTTGGGGTAAAATTCAGTACTAAAAAAAAAATTGCTGTCTCTATAGACAGACTACCCCCACTCACACAGACATAAAAAAATAGGTATTATGTTTTCTTCATTCTAAACAACTCTCTACTCCCCCCCCCCCCCCCTTTAGTAACCCCCTCCTATGCGACACAACACACACAATTTCCTAGACATAGAAAGAAAGAAATAGGCACAGAATGACAGAGACAAATGAACGGACAGTCAGATGGACGGCCAGGCAGACAGGCAGGCAGAAAGACAGACGGACAGCCAACTAATGTCAAAGGCTGGATAAAAGTAGGCTTACTAAGAAGTTGGTAATTGATTTTCATGAGGAAACTTTTTTTATCAGCTTCGTTCGTTTCTCATTATGCTACTAAGTAGTCATCCGACAGGATCGGAAGACTATGAAGTTACGCTCTAGGCTCTAGAGTACAAAGCCTGGATAAGTATGGAGGGCAAGCTGTTATCCATGCAGCAGACCCCTCTCTTCACGTCGCTGGAATGGTCCATTGGAAAGGCAATCGCCAATACAAAATTAATGATCCAGTGCCGTCGCAGGAGTCACCAGAACGTTTGCCTAACAGGCCTATAGCTCAGAACCGCCCTGGGGACTCGACTCCTCGATTTTTCCTCAGTGATGGTGTCTAAACACAACACCTGTGTACATACTGGATTTTTTGTTGTTGATGTTATCCGGTCTTACACTGCCCTTCTCTTCTTAAAGGCGGAGCAGGTTTTTAACGTGTGTGCAAGATGTTCTGCGTGCTTTCGCACACGGGGGCCTCGGTTTCTGGTCTCATCCGAATGACTTTGGCATTCAGTTCAATTTTTTTGTCGAACTGGGAAGGAAGGGCAAGGGTGGGAATCGAACCCAGAACCTCACGGTGTACTTGTTGGCAGGCGAACGTCTTAACTATCCAGCCACCTTCCCCCCTTTTGTTACTACCCTGATCCATTAACCATGCAATGTCGCCCTCTCTCTCTCTCTCTCTCTCTCTCTCTCTCTTCTCTCTCTCTCTCTCTCTCTCTCTCTCTCTCTCTCTCTCTCTCTCTCTCTCTCTCTCTCTCTCTCTCTCTCTCTCTCTCTCTCCTCTCTCTCTCTCTCTCTCTCTCTCTCTCTCTCTCTCTCTCTCTCTCTCTCTCTCTCTCTCCTCTCTCTCTCTCTCTCTCTCTCTCCTCTCTCTCTCTCTTCTCTCTTCCCTCCTCCTCCTCTTCATCCTCTTCTCCTCCTACTCCTTTGAATTTTTGTTCGGAATCATGCTATCATAATCATAATTGTGAGAAAAACACCAAACTCTTAGTCAGTTACCCCACAGAAACAAAAGGTAGTTCGTTTGTACTCTCTCTCTCTCTCTCTCTCTCTCTCTCTCTCTTCTCTCTCTCTCTCTCTTCTCTCTCTCTCTCTCTCTCTCTCTCTCTCTCTCTCTCTCTCTCTCTCTCTCTCTCTTATCCAAATGTATGATTTGAATGACTTGTATAACTGTAGACATATGGCCGTAGACTGATGTTTCAGTTGTTTATTAGAATGTTCTCCTGCTGGCTCCTGCTGGCTCTTTATCTATTAGCGTTTTTGTTGTTGTTTTTTTGTTTTTTGTTTTGTTTTGTTTTGTTTTGTTTTGTTTTTTGTTTTATTTTTTTTTGTTTGTCTGTTTGTTTTTTGTGTTTGTTTGTTTGAATTTTGTTGTTGTTGGTGGTTTTTTGTTTGTTTATTAGTTTGTTTGTTTGTTTTGTTCTGGTTTTTTTGGTTGTTTTTTTTTCGTTTCTTTTCTTCTTCTTTAATAATCCAATTATTTTATTGTGACTTCTGATTTTCGTCTTATGAATGAGGGCACCTTTCTTACCTTACTATATGTAGTGTACTGTCGCATTTCTCTTACCTTATTATATGTAGTGTACTTATTTCTTGTATGTTGTTTGGTACTGCGTTATAGTTTTATTGTTTAATATCTTTCATTTTGATGTTATCCCTGAAAAGGGCGGGGACTGGATGTAAAAAAGCACATGTGTGCTTATCTATTATCCTCGAATAAAAGAATTTGCCTTGCCTTGCCTTGCCTTGCCTTGCCTTGCCTTGCCTTGTCTCTCTCTCTCTCACTCTCTCATAATGCTCCAGAAATGCAACATGTGGAAATATGCAGGCTGTTGTAATGACATGGATGTGTGTGTGTGTGTGTGTGTGTGTGTGTGTGTGTGTGTGTGTGTGTGTGTGTGTGTGTGTGTGTGTGTGTGTGTTACGTGCGTGTGTGTGTGTGCGTACGTGCGTGCGTGCGTGCGTGCGTGCGCATACATCACTGTTTTATATGTGGGAATTTTTTGTGTGTGCAAAGCCCTTCAAATGGGGCCATGGTTTTATTTGAAAAAATATTACATCTCGAACCTAAAATCTCTACTTTTTGTATTGTACTGTATGACATCACATTGCATTCTATTGTGTCACATTTTACTGTCTAGTCTGTCTTGTCTTGTTTTGATTTGTATTGTGTTGTTTTGCATTGTGTTGTTTTGCATTGTGTTGTATATCACTACCTGTCGGGTCATCATTGGTTCGAATAAGCACTCATGTACTTTTTTTTACATCCAGTCCCCGCCCTAATCAGGGATTACATCAATTTAAGAAACATCTCCAACTAACAACATTAATAAACCAGACAACAAGGCCAAAACAACAAAGACAGTACTAAACAGAAGACAAGATGTAAGGACAGAAGATAGAATAGAATAACAAAGGCGCAATACAGTGAACTAAAATTAATAATAAACAATCACAGAGAGAGAGAGATGGGGGGGGGGGGGGAGAAAAAGGGAGCGGTATGGGAATACATATAGTGGGGAGAGAGGGGGGAGGTAGGGAGAGAGAGAGAGAGAGAGGGGAGAGAGAGAGGAGAGAGAGAGAGAGAGAGAGAGGAGAGAGAGAGAGAGAGAGAGAGAGAGAGAGAGAGAGAGAGAGACGAGAAGACAGACAGACAGACAGACAGACAGACAGACAGACAGAGAGACAGAGAGACAGAGAGACAGAGAGAGACAGAGACAGATAGAGACAGACAGAGACAGACGTCACAGAAGATTGAGATATCGTAACACACATACCCCCCCACAACCAACAACCCGAAGCCTCGATGTATCACAATCCCCTCTCCCCTTACCCCCTACCAACGAAAGACACCATTTTAGAATATAACAATTTTTACACAATTTTAACAGTCTTCAGATAAGTAGTTGTATCCCTTCCCACAGAAAAAAAAATATTCAAGAATAAAGTTTAACACACACAAAAACTACAGCAAGGAGGAGAGAGGGGAGGGTGGGTGGTTGGGTGAAGGAAGTGGCTAAAGAGTAGAAAAGGGTAGAGACACAGCATGCTAAATGGGGGGGGGGGGGGGGGGGGGGGGGGGGGAGGAGGGGGATTAGGCGGGAGGGGGGATAGGGGAGGGGGGGGGGGCATTTAGCTTTTAGTTTTGAAAGAGCAGCTACCGCAAAATCAATATCAGCGCAGGTTGTGTTGTTCCGATGCCACCCTGAGAGAGAGAGAGGCAGAGACAGAGATAGAAAGACAGACAGAGAGAGACCCCCCCCCCCCCACACACACACACACACATGCACAGAGAGAGAGAGAGAGAGGAGAGAGAGAGAGAGAGAGAGAGAGAGAGAGAGAGAGGAGAGAGGAGAGAGAGGAGAGAGAGAGTTAAAAAAAAATCACAGATAACAGATAATCACAACAATAGGCCTAGTGCCTTTTGTTTTGCTTTTTTTTTTTTACATCCAGTCCCTGGCCTTATCAGGAAGTGATATCATGATGTTGGAGTGCCACTCTCCAGTGCAGACCTGCTAGTGCTTTAATTCCCTGAATACACACACACACACACACACACACACACACACACACACACACACACACACACACACACACACACACACACACACACACACACACACGCACACACACACATGCAGAAGATGAGATATGCAAGTTAAATATCCCGTAATTCATGTCAGTTTCCGGTGGGTAACGGAAAACATGAACATACGAAGCATACATCCCCGAAGCCGAATGCGGCTACCTTCATGGTGGGCAGAAACGTACGCATTATTACGCCAAATCTCACATGGGTGAACCTTGGAGCTCCAGCCGAGGAACGCAGGAAAAAAAAAAAAAAGAGTGCCACATAGAACAGAAAATTCTGATTACAAACACAACAAATCAAAGCAAAACAAAAACTAAACAAACCCCCAAACAAGAAAGCAGAAGCCCCCCCCCTCCCCCCCCCCTCCCCCACCCTTTCAATATTCCGACAACGAACTTTGAAAAAAAAAAATCGTGAATCTGAGAGAGAGAAAAAGAGGAAGAGAAAGAGAGACTAACAAACGTAGAGACTAGTCAGAAGGAACGAAGGGATGAACGAATGAATGTTTTTTTGTTTGTTTGTTTTTCGTTTTGTTTTTAACAGACAGACAGGCAAAGACAAAATCAGAGAAAACATATTCGTATCAGTCAAACTTTGAATGAACTGATTTCGATAATTATCATCGGCAAAACGAGCCATTATGATATAACAGCCAACCTCATACGTATTATCGTCATCGCAGTCGACATCATCACAATCATCCTCGTCGTCATCTTACATCATCATTATCATCATCACCCTAATTTCCAACATCGTAGTTAACATCCTCATCATTATCGTTTACAACCTGAACGACATACCACAATTATTTCACCCCCTCTTTGCAAAATCACAGGGAGGAAGGGGGGGGGGGGGGGAGAAAGGGGAAGGGAGTAGGGAAGCAATAAAATAGGGAGTGAGGTGGGGGTGGTGAGAAAAACACACACAAAAAAAATCCAGTTTCGAGTAAACTGGGTTGGTGTGAATAAAGGTGACTGGGAGGAGGGGGGGTGGGGGGGGGGGGGGTGCAAAAGAGAAGGGAAGAGGGGGGGGGGGTGTCTATTTGAAATGCTAGTTTTGTAAGAGCAGCACTATCAGAAAATCGATGAAGAAGCCAAGTTGTTCTAGATCCATCCCTACCCCACGTCCCAATTTTCTGACAGTGAAGTTCGGTAGATGGGCGTCGTAGCAGAGCAGGTAGAACCTTCTTTCTCACTTTGCCGTCCCTGTGGGTCCATGAGGTTGTAGGTTCGAATCTTGGCTAAGAATGAATTAAGAGTAGTTGGATACATGTGTGTGTGTGTGTGTGTGTGTGTGTGTGTGTGTGTGTGTGTGTGTGTGTGTGTGTGTGTGTGTGTGTGTGTGTGTGTGTGTGTGTGTGTGTGTGTTGTGTGTGTGTGTGTGTGTGTGTGTGTGTGTGTGTGTGTGTGTGTGTGTGTGTGTGTGTGTGTGTGTGTGTGTGTGTTATTTTTTACATTAAAAAATACATTTTACACTACTTTAAGTCAGGGCAGATTTCTCTGCGTGAAATTCGGGCTGCTCTCCCCGGGAAGAGCAAGTCGTCACAAGAGCAGTAGGCTACCACCAATTTTTTCTTTTTCTGTCTGCAACTGTATTTGTTTTCTTCTCAGAGTGGCTTTTTCTACATAATTTTATTTTATCTTATTCCTATATTCCATTCTTTCATTTCGACGATAATGAAAAAAAAGCACTCATGTTTTGTTGTTTTCTTTCACATCCAGTCCCCATGTACATGCAGTTTTGTAAAATTTGTCATCCATTCCTATCGGCACACAATACCTACTCTTCCGAAAAGCGGAACAGGTTTTTACGAGGTCGCAAGATGTTTTGCGCGCTTTCGCACACGGGTCTTCGGTTTATAGTGTCCTCTGAACTCTTTGTGTGTTGTGTGTGTGTGTGTGTGTGTGTGTGTGTGTGTGTGTGTGTGTGTGTGTGTGTGTGTGTGTGTGTGTGTGTGTGTGTGTGTGTGTGTGTGTGTGTGTGTCACACACACACACACACACACACACACACACACACACACACACACACACACACACACACACACACACACACAGAACATCTTGCGCACACGTTAAATCCTGTTCCGCTTTTCGTAAGAGTAGGCCTTGGTGGGCCGGTGGGCACAGATGACAAGATTTACAAAACAGCATACACACGGGGACTGGATGTAAAAAGGCACATGAGTGCTTATTCCATTACCCTCGATA
>CM060322.1:13322088-13327088 GCA_030674155.1 Stramonita haemastoma | reverse complement strand
TTTTGTACAAATAGAGCTTTATTAAAGTAAAGCCTGTTTTGGAATGTAAGAATATTTGTTTGCTTATAATCATTGATGGTTAGGGAGCTTGCTTTTAATAGGACAAGTTTTAGTGCTCTTTTATATAATCGATGAATGAATTTCAAATTAGTTTCACTGCAGTTGTCCCAAAGAGATGAGGCATAGTCAACTATAGGCAAGATGTGTCCACAAAAAAAGAGTTTGCGTGAATGATCATCTAGAAAGTGTTTTATTTTTGATAGCTGGTGTACCTTGTTTGTAAGACGTTTTCCTAATGCCATCACATGGTCAGTCCAAGTAAGATTTTTGTCGATAATTACACCCAGAATCTTGTGTGAGTCAACTTCTTCAATAATTTTTTGATCTATCAACAGAGGTTGAAATTTACTTTTCATTTTTTGCCTCTTTTGTCTTGCTAGTACGTACATACTCTTAGTTTTTTGTGCATTTAAGGACATATGGTTTAATTGAGTCCAAGTAATCAATTTGTTGATATTGTTTTGAAGTTTGAGTGTCAGTCTTTGGGGGTCGGTATCACTACAATAGAGAGATGTGTCATCAGCAAACATTTCACAGCTACAATCTAGAAATAAGGGTAAGTCATTTACATATATAGAGAACAAAAGAGGACCCAATATTGATCCTTGTGGTACTCCATATTTAATAGATACTAATTCTGATGTTTGATTATTTGCAGTTACCAGCTGCTGTCTATCTAACAAAAAACTCTTTAAAAGATTGATTATTTCAGGTGTTAGTTTATATAGGTGAAGTTTACGTACTAGCAAGGAGTGATTAATTACATCAAATGCTTTTTCAAAGTCAACAAAAATTAAGCCTGTATAGTTATTTTTATTTATGTTGTGTAAGAGACTGTCTGTAAGTTGAGTTAGAGCTGTATGACAAGAATAGTTTTTACGAAAGCCTGACTGATCTTCATTTATTAGATTGTTGTTAGCAAAGTAGGAATATAAAGATTTTTGGATATGTTTTTCGATGGGTTTAGATAAGACCGATAGGATTGAAATTGGTCTGTAATTTGAAGGACAAGAAGTATCTCCAGATTTGTGGACTGGTATGACTTTTGCTCTTTTAAATATCAGAGGAAAGTTGTTTTTATCTATGCACAAATTATATAGATATGTCAATGTTTCAACTATAATAGGACCAGAAAGTTTCAATATTTTTCCATCCAGATTGTCAAGGTCACGTGTTGTGAAATTGTTTTGGAGAGATAGACTTTCCAACACATCTTTAATTGTCATTGGCAATAATTCAAACGGGAATTTAATTTCTTTTAATGCAATATATTGTTCTAAGTATTGGAGATCATTTTCATTTGACTTATCACATGATATGACTTTAGTAGCAATGTTTGAGAAATGGGTGTTCAGTTCATCAGCTGTTATGTCTTTAACTGTCTTTTGGCTTTTTGATATAGGTCTATTACATAAAATATTGATGGCTTTCCATACCTGGCGAGAGTCAGTAGTTGTGATTAATAGTTTTTGAAAGTAATCACGTTTTGATCTGCGTTTTAGTGAAGTTACTTTGTTTCTTTGTATTTTAAATTCTTCTTTTGTACCATGGGTTTTCAAATAGTCTCTTAAGCGCATTTCAGACTCTATATCTTTTGTTATCCAAGGAGGTTTAATTTTTTCTTTAACTCTTTTTTTGATGAAAGGGGCATGCCTATCATACACTGAAATAAATGTGGTAATCCAGAATTCTGCAGCTTCGTTGGGGTCTCTGATTTGATATATGTCTTGGAATGGCGAGTTTATCAAGTCTGAAAGAAAGTCTTGTTCATTGAAGTTATTAAATTTTCTGTAAAAGATGGTTTTATGTCCTACTTTGGGAATTTTGACACGATGTTTAAACCAAGTAAAACACACAGAATTGTGATCACTGCATCCACAGGAGGGGGCGCATACTTCTGTTATGTTTTGTTTTGTAGTAGTATAGATATGATCTATCAAAGTTCTTGAGTTATCTGTTACCCGAGTTGGTTTGTCTATTAGTTGTTCCAGGCCATGCATAGTAATGTTGTGACTCCATTTAGGCTTGGGTTTTAATAAGTCTATGTTAAAATCCCCAAGAATAATTGTTTCATGGTTTAAAAGTGTCACTTCATCCATAAGAGAGTTGAATTTTTCAAACCATTCTGTGGTTTCCGAAGGATTTCTGTATATGAATCCTATTAATATTGGACTATTGTGTTTTAATTTTATTTCAACCCAAATCGATTCAATGTCATAAACATCAAAGTTGTATAGTATTTTACAACTCAGTGAAGAAGCGAAATATGTTAATAACCCAGTGGACTTGGGCTTGTGTGGATCCTGTCGAAAGATCTAATAACCTGGAATATTTATGCATGTGTCAGTTACATGTGGTGAGAGTCGTGATTCAGCAAGGCAAAATAAATGAAATTGATTCCCATCATTGTGCAGTATGGTCGAGATATCATCTTTTTTGTTTGTTGCATTGTTGATATTTAGGTAGCCTACACGGAGGCCTTGCTTTGTGGGCCACTTGTCTAAAGTTAAAGTCATGTTAAATTTTTTCCTTTTTTTTATGTATATGTATAAAATCTATCAAGTCAGGAGACTTGATTATCAAATTTTAAAAAAACAACAAAAAACTATAATACAATTTCGAAAACTAAAATATAAACACAATTCAGAATCTGTAAGGAATCAATGTGTTATTATAAACAACTTTTTGAATCCAGTCCCGTTTTTACATAAATCATATAATCATAAAAAATAATAAAGCATATAAATTGGGAAAAAATATTTTTAGTAAAACTAAAATACAACAATTTTTACTAAATCAATATAATCAACCACACACTAAATATTAATATGATACTAAACACAAAAAATACAGTGATAAAAAAATAATAGATGAAAAAGCAAACGAAAATATAGTATGCAGAATTGATTCAAAAACTCCAGTACACACTAGTCCAATGCAACAACTGCTCTGTTGCAAGAGACTCTGAATCCCGATATACCTGCTAGATATAGAAGGCAATTTTCCACTCAAATGGAATACACACTGCAGCATGACATTGATCAACACCATTTGAAGTTGGGTGAAAAAAAAAAAAAAAAAAAAAAAAAAAAAAAAAAAAAAGGGGGAGGGGTGGTGGTAGGGGCTGGGTAAAAGTATGGGGGGGGGAGAGAGAGAGAGAGAGAGAGAGAGAAGAAGAGAGAGAGAGAGAGAGAGAGAGAGAGAGAGAGAGAGAGAGAGAGAGAGAGAAGACAGACAGACAGACAGACAGACAGACAGAGAGAGAGAGAGAGAGAGAGAGAGAGAGAGAGAGAGAGAGAGAGAGAGAGAGAGAGAGAGAGAGAGAGAGAGAGATATCCATTCATGAAAATTGAACCAATCATTTATCATCAATGCCAACACTGCATATAACATTTGGACACCTGCACAAATACATTTGTAATTATTTAGAACATTATATATGGGCTGTATATTTGATGCTGGCTTACAGGCAGATATTTATCGCATGCACACACGCATGCACACATGCACGCACATACTCATTCACATAGTTATTATACACGTACACACGCGGTGCAATACGCACAAGCAAGCACGCATGCTTACCTACCACGCAAGCACGCACATGCTCGCAAGCACGCACATGCTCACCAGCGTATCCACAGACCCACAAACACACACACTCACACGCACACACTCACGCACGTACGCACGCACTCATGCAGGCACACACGCACTCATGCAGGCACGCACACACACGCACTCACGCATGCACACATACACACAAATGCACCCCCCACACGTGCTGAAACATGCATACACATGTTTCACTTACAATACACTCAAACACACACATACACACACTCACCCCATCCCCTTCCCTCTACACCTACTCATTGGTACACACACACACACACACACACACACACACACACACACACACACACATACACACACGTAAACACACACACCACATACTATTGGGTCAGACAATGAAGTAGATCCGAAAGTATTAATTTCACAAGTGGCTGTGTATCTGCCACGGAGTGTTTGTCTCCCTAACACACGTGTTACTTCTGAAGAATGGGGGTTCCTTGGCTGGGGGATGGGAAAGTCTCTGTCCAGTAATAGACCTGGTGTGGTAGGCCTATTGTCGCTAGTCGCACTGTGGGGTGGGGGTGAAGTCGTCTTTTTCTTGAAGGCAGCCGACCGTGAATGTACGCCTTTGGCTGCTTCAGCGTAGCTTGGCATGTTATTGTAGCTTGTCTCGGGCCTCACGGCTGGCTGCTGTCGATGGTTTCCGGGGAAACGGATGTTGAGGGCAAGCGTTTCTGTTACCCTGAGGACTGGGATGAATTGGATCATCATATAGCACCTTTTTTGGCGCCCCAGTCCTGGTGAGGAAGGAGGGGGTGTTGTCAATAAGAACCACCCTCTCTTGACAGCACGTTTCCCCAAGAGTGGCCGTGGACCGTGAGGCCTTGTCCCTCAGTGGATGTCGTCCAAAGGGGGGAGGATGGAGGAGGCCTGTAGAGCAGCATGGGGGAAGATTTTTTTAAGCAGGTGGATCAGTTTTGTCCATTCTGCTTTTGTGACTGATCGTGTTTTACAGTCATTGATCCCCACGTGGAAGGTGACATGCTGTATGTGTGGAGAGGGGCGGCTTGTTGTCAGCCACTGACACAGGTGTTGTACTGTCAGGCCTGGTACTGACAGGTTGCAGACTTGCCGGCCCCCCACTGACATCTTTTTCTCGTCCACCCCTTTCAGCACTGAGTCACCTAACAACAAGGTGTTACACTCTATGGGGACTGTTTTTTTGTTGGAGGGTTTTCAGGGGGTTGGAATGGGGGGGTTCTCATGGTGCATTTGGGAATGGAAATTGGAGTGTAGGCTTTGGTGGGTTCGGGAGTGTGTGCGTGTCTGTTGTGATGTGTTTGTAAGGAGAGGCTGTTTGCTTG
>CM060322.1:13297088-13307088 GCA_030674155.1 Stramonita haemastoma | reverse complement strand
TTAAAAGCATGTTCCTCCTTTCTCAAGAATAGGCCATTTCATGCCGGTAAGGAACAGATGAAAAAAAAACCCAACACCACCCCCCCAAAAAAAAAAATCAGCTGTAAATGGGTACCTACCCTCTTTAGGGTCAGGTAAGGTAAAACAGTGAGGGAGAGGGGATGGGTGCCGCCCTCAATATGCTGGCCCCTAGCTAGAGAAGCTGAAGTCTCTGATCCCTCGCTCCCCTATTACCACCAGGGGACACCTTTACCGTTACCTTTTTCTTTTTAAGCCAACAACAAACAAACACAAACCGCATTCACACAGGTGTTGTGTTTAAACACCATTCTCGAAGTCAGAATACGGTTACCTAAATGGCGGGAGAAAATGGTTCACGACATCCCTTCGACAACACTCGTCCTGGAATCTTCTGAATCAGAAGACCTTGATCCCAAACTCTGCTCAAGCAAGGAAAAAACAAACCAACCAAAACCGTGATCACTATGAAGCCATGAAACAAAGGACCATTTGCTCAAAGACCACTTTTCTGTTGTTGAATCAACGCAAAATTCAGATTGAAACAAAGGACCATTTGCTCAAAGACCACTTTCTGTTGTTGAACAACGCAAATTCAGATGGTGTTAGACCCAAAGCCGTGATCACCATAAAACAAAGGGCAATTTGCTATGAAAACAAGCAAACAAACAACAACAATAAAAAAAAAACCCACTGTTCTCTTGTGGAATCAACGCAAAATTCAGATGGTGATCAGACATATTTTCTAATTCGTCGTCGAACGCTAAGACAGCAACCATTGTTTCAGTCATATGAGCGAAAATGCATTGCACCTGACAAGTCGCTTGAGATATCAGGCACAGCGGATCCGACTTTGGTGTCGGAGAGAAATGTTATCTTTTATGTCTTTCTGGGAGAAAAGGCAGGAGAATGGAGCAAAGAAAGCAACAACAAAAAACACCAAACAAAAACAAGAGAGAAAAAATAGACAAGCATGAGGCGCAGGAAGAAAAGGAAGAAAACCAAAACAAAGAAAGGGATAGAAAAGAGGGAATTCGTAGCACAGAATTTCCAGAAGGTGGGGATGCCATTTAAACTGACAGGTCCCCCAGCATCCCCTAGGGGGATTGTGTGACATGAGGGTAAACGAAACTGTTTGTGGGTGACGTTTATGCATCAGATAGGTTGCAGTGTCGACTTCAACATTTGTTTTCGTAACATCAGCCTGGCGTCAAACAGGCCCGAGAAACACAGACACCTGTAGTGTTAGCCGTAGAGTTTGATCAACACAGTCTGATTTGTATTCATAGAGTGGATGCCACTCGATCATAGGTCCAGCTCCCCCCCCCCCCCCCCCCCCCCCCATCATTTGAGATTGTAGCGTTTTGTCATTTTGGGAATAAGCAGCCGGAGCGTGGGAAATCTCTCCCATTTTACGATGCCAGTGATGGGAATTAAACCATGATTGTCTGGCCGAAGTCCTGCGCTTTATCCACTGTGTGTGCCATGACGACTGGTTTATATTGCCTGTCTTGATCTCTGACTCTCTGTCTCTCGTCGGCCTCTGTTTCTTTTTTCCACTGTTGTGTGTGTTTTGTGTGTGTGTGTGTGTGTGGTGTGTTGTGTGTGTGTGTGTGTGTGTGTGTGTGTGTGTGTGTGTGTGTGTGTGTCTTCTCCCTTTCCTATCTCTGTCTGTCTCTCTGTCTGTCTGTCTGTCTATCTGTTCCTGTCTCTCTCTCTCTTCAACAATCTTTATTCCTTTCTTTACCCCTGTTCATTCTTTCCTTGTGGCCTCTGCGGCGTGTGAATCTGGTTCATTTTCTCTTTTGATTGCTAGAGGAGACCATTTGTAAGATTTGCCGTGCTTTGAGTGTTGCGGACAGTTAAGACAATGTCAGATGGTGCATCGCAACAGCATTCGGTATCGAAGCTGACTTTCACTAGAGTGCTTTCTAAACAACACACTCTCTCCCAAAACATGCTATCAGCTGTCTAGGGGAAAACTTGTGGTTTGATCCCGGTTTGGGCCTCCCCCCCCCCCCCCCCCAGCCATTAGACCATGAGAGTGGTTTGAGTGCTAGTCTTTCGGACGAGATTATAAACCGAGGTCCCATGTGTTACACATAATTATTTTAGCGCACGTAAAAGAACCCACGGCATCAGGAAAGTTGTCCCTGGCAAAATTCTGTAGAAAAAAGCCACTCTGATAGGGGAACAAAATTAATACAGCTGCAGACAGAAAAAGACAAAAAATAATGAGTGGCGCTGCTCTTGTAGCGACGTGCTCTCCCCCCTCGGAGACAGCAGCCAGAATTTTACGCAGAGAAACCTGCCGTGACTTAAACTGGTATCAATGAATAAATATGTACAATAGAGCACACTGCAATAACTACAACCACAACACAACACAACAAAGAAAACATGCAGAAGACGGTAAAGTTAAAAGTTACACTGTACACTCCCCCCTCCCTTACCCATTTCCACACACCCCTTCCCCCCATTACCAACCCGTCCTCTGCCTGCTGGCTGTCAAGGAACGAATTTTGTTTTGTCAGTGATGCTGACCGTTAACAGGGGTGGCTGGGTTCTTGTCTCCATGTCTTTCTGTCTGCCTGTCTGTCTGTCTGTCTGTTTGTCTGTGATACCTAAATAGCTGACAGAGGGCGACATGGGACTTCATTATATTTCTCATTAATCAATGTTCCATCCAAAATAAGGTGGAAGGTTGGGAATGGTGTGTATGTGGGTGATGGGGTGGGGGTGGGGGTGGTGGTGTGTGTGTGTGTGTGTGTGTGTGTGTGTGTGTGTGTGTGTGTGTGTGTGTGTGTTAAGTGTGGGGATGTAGGATGTATGTGAGTGGGGGTGTGAGTGGGGGTGGGGGATGGATGTGTCTGTGTGTGTGTCTGGGGGGATGTGTGTAAGTGTGTGTGTGTGTGTTGGGGTGTCGGATGGGGGGGGGGAGGGGTAGAGGGTTGGGGTGGCGGATGTATGGTGTGCATTCGTGTGTGTGTGTGTGTGTGTGTGTGTGTGTGTGTGTGTGTGTGTGTGTGTGTGTGTGTGTGTGTGTGTGTGTGTTGTTATTTAAAATCTGTTAATTTGAGGATAATGAATAAGCAAACATGTGCTTTTCTGTATACAATTGTGCGTGTAGGGGGAGGGGTAGTTTGCACGCGCACGCGGGTGTGCACTGAAGAGAGAGAGAGAGAGAGAGAGAGAGAGAGAGAGAGAGAGAGAGAGAGAGAGAGAGAGAGAGAGAGAGAGAGAGAGAGAGAGAGAGAGAGAGAGAGAGAGAGACAGACAGACAGACAGACAGACAGACAGACAGACAGACAGACAGAACAGACAGACGACAGACAGACAGACAGACAGAGAGACAGAGAACAGAGAGACAGAGAGAGACAGAGAGAGAGAATAGGTTAGGGATAGTATTTTACACACGTAAGTATGTGAATGTGCACACGTGCTCGTTCACATTCATCAAGGAGCACGTACAAAATGAGCGTGAGGTCTTAGTGGAGAAAGTAAGGCTGTTTTCAAACATGTGATTCCCCACTTCTTTAAATAAACCCACTTTCCTTTCGGTTAAGTGTATCAGCAAAATGAACTCAGATCGATAGAGTGCCTTTACCTTTCTGTGTGGGCGTTGTGGTTTGGGAAGAAAGTCCTCCTCTTTGAATACACAGGACATTAAACTCCAGAGACTAATGAATGTAGACATCGAGATAGGCTGGATCGCTGGCTGGCTGGCTGGCTGGCTGGCAGCTAGATCGCCAGACAAAGAGACCTTGAAAAAGAGACAAACAAATTAAAGAAGGGATGGCTTCGTTTGCCAATAAGACGGGTCACAGTGAAAACTCTCTGTGTGTGTAGTGTTTGTGTTTGTGTTGTGTGTGTGTGTGTGTGTGTTGTGTGTGTGTGTGTGTGTGTGTGTGTGTGTGTGTTGTGTGTGTGTGTGTGTGTGTGTGTGTGTGTGTGTGTGTGTGTGTTAGAGAGATAGAGTTTAATGTGTGTGTATGTGTGTTTATCTCTGTGTGTGTGTCCAGTGCGTGTGTGTGTGTGTGTGTGTAGGAGAGAGAGAGAGAGAGAGAGAGAGAGAGAGAGAGAGAGAGGAGAGAGAGAGAGAGAGAGAGAGAGAGAGAAAAGAGAGAGAGAGAAACAAATACACAGTAGGCAGATAAACACACGGACAGACAGGTAAGCAGACACAGACAGACTAGACAAACACTACAATCGGAACGCATACACACACTCATACCGCACACACATGCGTGTACAACAATCGCGAAACACACAACATGCACATACATACACGCGCACACACATACATGTATGTATAGATTATATAAAACACACAACACACACACACACCACACACACACACACACACACACACACACACACACACACACACACACACACACACTACACACACACACATGCACACAACCCTGTAAAAAAAAAAAAGCAACCAACAATACTTTGCTACAACTGACTCAACAGCCTCTACCCACCCACCCCTAACACTCACACTTCCCTCCACAAATACCACCACTACCAACCTTCACCATAACCTATTCCGTAGCCCAGTAGAACTTAAGGGAACCACTGAATATTTTGCAACCAGCTTCTTCCACTCCTTACGATCCTCAACTTTCTGTAGCATTCGTTTCACTCAAGGCCATCCCCTCATTGATGTTGTCGTCCATTGTTTTCTCTGTCTGCCTCTTCGTCTCCCGCCTTGTCCTGTTCCTTTTAAGACAGTCTTGGCCAGTCCAGATGTTTGCGTGACGTGCTCGCACCGATTTTGTCCCTGAAGTCAGGAGCTCTTCGTATGGTGTAATGCTGTTTTCAATTTTAGTTTTCACTTCCTCATTAGTTATGTGATCTCTGTATGAGATACCAAGACGCTTGTGGAAGTATCTCATTTCCATTGCCTGTATCCTTCTTTCAATATCTGCAGTTATGGTCCATGTTTCACATGCGTACAAAAATATGGACATGACCAGGGAACGCATCAGTCTGATCTTGAAGCTGATGGTGATGTTTTTGTCATTCAAGAGGACTTTCACTTTTGGTTATTGCAGCTGTGGTCTGAACTATCCTGGAGAGAATTTCAAGTTTTGATCCTTTGTTCGATACTATGGCTCCCAGATATTTAAAGCAATGGACCGATCAATGTTCTTGCTGTCTGAGACAATGTCAGTGCTGATGCCATTGGCACTATTTGTCATCAGCTGATTTTTTTCTTTATTCTTTTATTTCGAGGAAAATGGAACGAGCACTCATGTGCATTTTTTTTACATCCAGTCCCCTTGTGTTTGCAGTTTTGTAAATTTTGTACTGATCTGCATGCCATATGCCGATCAACCTTCATCAACTCTAAAAACAAAAGCTCCCCCCCCCCCCCCCAGAACACAATACTTGTCCAAAACCGACTCAGTAACCGCCCCTCCCCCTCCTTCTTTAAGTGCATTTTTAATAAACACAAACAAACCATTTTTTGTGTAAGTGTAGAGCAGATGTTTATTGACAAAGTCATCAAATTTCAAGGCTGTAGAGTTGATAGTTTTTGAGTTACAGAGCAAAATATAGCGGTCTGGGTGTAAATACACCCAGAGCGTAGGGGAAGGTCCAAACACTAAACACTACCAAAAGCAACCTTCTCAACCTCAGAAAAAGCTCTGCCCCACCCCCCCACCCCCCAGAATCGCAATACTCGCCCAAAACCAACTCAGTAACCTAATTCCTCAAAACAACCTCAAACCAACCGTCACAAACTCATTAACAGCTTCCCACCTATCCCCACCCCTTACACCTCACTCCTACTTCCACTTTTTTCCCACCCTCATAAGTCCGTTACCGGAGTGACCAGAAGGCATGTTCTGTTGACGAGGAGACACAGAAGTAGTCAGGCAGCAGGGGCGGAAGGCACACAAATAGCGAAGGACAACAATCATCAATATCATGTTTACATATATACGTACACCCACACCTGTCTCTATATCTCACGTGCGCGCGCACGCACGCACACACACAACACACCAGGCCACACACCACACACACACACACACACACACACACACCACAACACACACACGCACACACACACGCTCACACACACACAACACACACACACACACACACACACACACACACACACACCACACACACACACACACACACAACACACACACACACACACACACACACACACCTCTCAGAGACCGGGATAGAGAGAAGTGTGGGTGTACGTATACATGTATACTTCATATTGATGATTGTTGTCCTTCGCTATTTTGTGTGCTGACTGTCTACTTCTGTGTTATATATGGTCTTCTCATCAACATAACTTGCCTTCTGGTCAGGCTACTTTTGTTTGTGTTTTTTTTTAAATTAACACTTAATTATCATCGTTTTTTTGGGTTTCACTTTGTTTTTGTTTTCTACTATAATGATCATTTGCTTGTTTATTATCAATTTTAGTTCCCTGTATTGCACCTTTTGTTATTCTATTATTATCTTCTGTCTTTACATCTTGTCTTCTGTTTATTACTGTCTTGTTGTCTTGGTCTTGTTATTTGGTTTATTATTGTTGTTAGATGGAGGTGTTTCTTAAATTGATGTAATCCCTGATTAGGGCGGGGACTGGTGTAAAAAAAAAGCACATGAGTGCTTAATCATTATCCTCGAAATAAAAGATTTGATTTGATTTGATTTGCTACAAGTCAGTGCTGGAGGAACTAGGCCTAGTATAGCGGAGCATTAATAATCCTCTCTTCCTTAGGTCTGCTATGCTGCGCTGCTGCTGCTGCTGCTGCTGCTGCTGCTGCTGCTGCTGCTGATGAGATGATGATGTAGTCTAGTCTGCACGCCTTCCCTCGCCAACCTTAAGTCGTCTTTTGTTGTCCTTCGCCACTTGTCTTTCTGCTTGTTTGGTTCTGTGTTGTCTGTCTCTGTTTTTGTTGTGTGTCTCCGTCTCTTGAGGAGGAAGAGAGGAGAGAGGGAGAGTGGTGAGGAGTGAGATGAGGAGGAGAGAGAGAGAGAGAGAGGAGAGAGAGAGAGAGGAGAGAGAGAGAGAGAGAGAGAGAGAGAGAGAGAGAGAGAGAGGAGAGAGAGAGAGAAGAGAGAGAGAGAGAGAGAGAGCGTGAGCTAAATATTAAGAAGAAAAAGAAAAAAATATACTGTAAAATATTACTGCATCCCCCGCCCCCTCAATGATAAGTGAAATAGACATGCTATGAAATCTTTGTGCTCATTATTATGCTCGGGAATCTTTTAGGATGCAGAAGATCATTTTGATATGTATGTGTATACATACAGCTTCAGTGGTCAGCTCTGCCATGGGTTATCCAAACGTTGTCCGATCATTTTGACTCAACTGGTAAAAGAAGTTGAAAAAAAGGACCATATTTTGATCTCGAGATATACAATTCCCTCACCTTTGAATAATAATAAACATTAACGATAGCGAGTGTTGAAGAAAAAACAAGTGCAGGTTACCATTGCAACCTCTTCATCATTGCAAAATGCTTCAACATGTTTGAATTAAGAACAAATTAAGTAAAAGAAAACGCAATGAGTGTAAAAGTTTGGTAACACCACTGGAGGCTTTTTTGCAGTAAGAACCAGCTGTATCTATCTATCTCTTTTCACTATCTCTCTCTATTCTATCTCTATCTATCTATCTACTATCTATCTATCTATCTAATCTACTACTATCTATCTATCTATCTCTATCTTTACTTTGCTTTACTATTTATGTGTGTGTGTATCGTGTGTGTTGTGTGTTGATTTATTACGTATATATATATGATATATATATGATATATATATATGATATATATATGTATATATAGATATATATTGTGTCACACACACACAACACACACACACACACACACACACACACACACACACACACACACATATATATATATATATATATATCTATATATATTTGTGTGTGTGTGTGTGTGTGTTTGTTGTGTTGTATCTGTGAGAGTCTGTGTGTGCCCACGTGCATGGGTATTTCCTCCTCCCCCCACCCCCTACCCCTGTTCCCAGGCACACTCCCAATCAGTGTAGATTGCAAGCTGTCCATCTGTTGTTTCCTACACTCCTCCCTTGTTCACGGTGGTTCTGTCCGCCCACTGGTGATATGAGCAGAAAGAAGGCCTCCCTGACTTTATTGGTAGGCCGCTTGCTTCATTAGTCCTCAGTCATCAACACCAACACACACATGTGCTCGCTTATTCAGTGATAGTCTGCTTTTTCTGTATGTTTTCTGTCTCTGTCTCTGTCTGTACTCTCTGTCCTGTCTCTGTCTCTCTCTCTCTCTCTCTCTCTCTCTCTGTATAATTAAATCACTGACTGTCTCTCATAAACACACACACGCACACGCACCACACCACACACACACACCACACACACGCACGCACGCACGCACGCACGCACGCACGCCGCGCGCGCGCCGCGCGCGCACGCGCGCGCGAGCGAGTGGAGTGTACCCATTACGCACGCACACACGCACGCACACACACGCGCGTGCGCCCACAAACATATACTCGTGCGCGCGCCGAGAACACACACACATACACACACACACGCACTCACACACGCACTCACACACACACGCACACACACACCACACCACGACGTACACACACTATCAGTACACACACAAACACACACACAAACCACACAGCATCACACACACACACACACAACACACACACTACCAGTACCACCACAACCACCACCATCATCCCAAGATACACCTACCACCCCTGTCTTACTATCACTCCACTGCCGCCACTACTACCACCACACCACATCACCATTTCCATAACTTACGAGCCACCACTTCCATTCTCCCCCATCTACACAACCATCACCACCAACCTCCTACATCCCCTCCCCCCACAACCACCATCCACCCACTCTACTCCAACCTACACAACTACCACTACCCAACACCACCACCACCACCATTACCACCACTTTACTACATCATCATCAATTCCTCGCCATTCTTTACTAATCAACAGTTCTGTCTGCTCAGCGGCAATTTTTACTTTCACTAAATACACACAACACAACACACACACAACACACACAGTCAAACCCGCACACACACACACACACACACACACACACACACACACACACACACACACACACCAACACACCACCACGCACACACGCATAATACGCGCGCACACACACACACACACTCACGCATGCACACAGGCGCGCGCGCGCACACACACACAACACACAACACACGCACGCGCGTGCGCGCGCGCATGCACCCATGGACACAACAAATAGTGTTATCACAACTTTGTATTATCACCAAGCACCTTCTACTATGATCTCCACACACACACGACACTGATGAATAGATGGGCGTGTTCGCGTCCGTGTGCGCGTGAACACTCACACACACATACACATGCGTGCATGCACATGTACACACATATTATTTGTCCATGCCCACTGTTGTGTATGTGTGTGTGTGTGTGTTGTGTGTGTGTGTGTGTGTGTGTGAGGGTAGTGATGTGTGTGTGTGAGAGAGAGAGAGAGAGAGAGAGAGAGAGAGAGAGAGAGAGAGAGAGAGAGAAGAGAGAGAGAGAGAGAGAGGCGCATGTGAGTGTGTGGATGTGCACACATACAGGCACGTGCATGAACACATGCGATTTTACACTGGGAAGTTAATGACTGGCCTCGGTGTTTCTGATGTTTGGGTGCTTTTTATCTGGTGATGAGTGCGTGTGATTGTTCGGATGCTGTGTTGTATTTTGCTGTGATAAATGTTTTTCTGTTAATTATTCTTTTTATCGTAACCTAATGAATTTAATCTGTTTGTGAGATAATAAAGTACTTGAGCTGAATGCCCACACATACATTACACACACGCGCACGTACACACACTCCCGTATATGCGCCCGCTAGTGCGACCACAAACAAACCCGCACACAAACACACGTACACGCGCGCACGC
>CM060322.1:13289588-13292088 GCA_030674155.1 Stramonita haemastoma | reverse complement strand
GTGTGTGTGTGTGTGTGTGTGTGTGTGTGTGTGTGTGTGTGTGTGTACCGAAGAGATTGATACTGATGTGTACTACAGAGGGGTTTTTTTTTACATAATTTTTTCCCAAGTAAGTAATTTTTATTTTCCCCTTATTGTTCTGTTTTATTAATTGCACTGATAAATGTATGTTTGCTAGTACAGGTATTAAGGCTAGACTCGGCTTAGAATCTTTATCTTTGCGTGTTAAAGATCATTTGTTCCACACGTTGAATGGTGACAGTGGCTCCAGACTCATCAGATTTCCAGTACACGGTCAGCCGGCACACAGAACGGTGTAAAAATTGGTTAAAAGGACAGAAGAAGGATGGTTTAAGACATTCACCTGCCTAACAAGTAAACTGTGAGGTTCTGGGAAAATCGAACTGAATGTCAATCCTTCTGATGAGACTATAAACCAAACTTGTGCACTTAGAAAACTTTTGCACTTCAAAATAACCCATGATAGTTATACATTTTTAACTTTACTAGTTATAAATCAGAAAAAAAAACGGGAAGTACACCCCCCCCCCTCCCCGACTCTCCTGGTAAAATTGGTTAGTTCAATTCCCAAATGTGCCCTCGAAGTTGTAATGTGGCTACCTAAATGATGGTGAAATAAAAAACGGTCGCATACGCAAGAATCTCACCATTGGTCACACAATCGGAGCTCTAGCAGATGACCGAAAAAAAAGATTGGTGTAACTCTTTCATGTTATATATTTGGTTGGTTGGTTGGCTGGCTGGCTGGCTGGCTGGGCTGGTCTGGTGGGTGGATAGGTGGGAGGGTAGATGGGTGGCTGGCTGGTTGTTTGGGTAGGTGGGTGGATGGGTGAGTAGGTGGTTGGTTGGTTTGTTGATCAGTAATTATCTTCATTTTGTTCATTCTTTCATCTTGTCTTTCAATCTTTCCTTATTTTAGTCAACCTTTCCTCCTTTCTTTCTGTCTGTTTATCTTTCTTTGTTTCTTTGTAACTTTCTTTTTTTCTTTGTTTTTTCTTGTTTGTTTGTTTGTTTGTGTTTGTTTTTTCTTTCTTTCTTTCTTTCTTTCTTTCTTTCTTTCTTTCTTTCTTTCTTTCTTTACTTTCTTCCATCTTTGTTTCCGCACCCGTTTTCTATCTTAATATTTCTTTTTCTGTCTTTCTTTCTTTCGCTTTATTTTTCATCACTTTCCCCCTTTATGCTATCATTTCAAGTTTTCAGCCAGAATGCTCGAATTTGTCTGACAGCGGATGCTGACAGTTTAGATGGATCTGACGTTAAAGTGACATAGATGGACTTTATGTTTTGTGCTTTGAGGATTTTTCACACACGCGCGCGCACACGCACGCACACACAGACACAGACAGACAGACAGACAGAGACAGACAGACAGACAGACAGACAGACAGACAGACAGACACACACACACACACACACACACACATAAACACACACACACATAAACACACACACACACACACACACACACACACACACACACACACACACACACACACACACACACACACACACACACACACACACACACACACACACACGCACACACCAGAGCGAGAGATGAGGAGAGAAGAGAGAGAGGGATGGATGGATGGATGGATGGAGAGAGAGAGAGAGAGAGAGAGAGAGAGAGAGAGAGAGGAGGAGAAGAGAAGAGAGAGAGAGAGGAGGAGAGAGAGAGAGAGAGAGAGAGGAATAAATGAATGAATCAATGAATAAATGAATGAATGAAATCTTTATTTTTCAAGAGTTACAGATAAGAATTCACATTTTAGAGAGGCAGGAGGACACAGACAGACAGAAAGACAGACAGAGATAGAGACACAGACAGAGAGACACAGACAGAAAAAAACAAGCAAACGCAGAGAAATACCCCCCTATTACTGTCATCTTTTAGGGAAAATAACGAAACGAAAAGTGGAGATAAGCATAGCTGTCCCAATCTTCGGTGATGAAGCGAAAATCCATGTCTGTTTCACAGCTCTAACCGAACCTATTTTATGCCAGAAAAAAAGATGAAGGGAGGTAAATGAGAATTTGAAAAACATCCTTAATATTCCACACGTCCCCCTCCCTCTCCCCTCACCTCCATGTCTCTGACGTTGACAACTTAATGATTACAGTCTGTGTGACACAAATTGAGGATATGAATCGTAATTTTTTGTTTAATCCGTTAATGTAGTCATTTAGAATCGGAATATTTGCTTCAAAATACGCGGACAGGATAATAGGACAAAATACAAGGGAAAAACAAACAAACAAACAAACAAAAAAAAAGAGTGAAGAAGTCATACGCATCCATTGACGTAAACATGCATATATGCATGATTCCGTAGCACACACATTTTGGGCATCACTCTTTTCCGATGCTTTTTTGCCCTCGTGCTTCTGTATGAGTGTATACATGTAGGGAATGAAGGCACTGGCAGGTCTGCGCTTTGGAGATCGTTAAAATTCCCACCCTTGATTCAACACACACACC
>CM060322.1:13241687-13289488 GCA_030674155.1 Stramonita haemastoma | reverse complement strand
ATGAGAAGAGTTAAAAAACAAAACATATATACATACATACCTCTGTCTGTCTCTGTCTGTCTGTCTGTCTGTCTGTCTGTCTGTCTGTCTGTCTCTCTGTCTCTTTCTCTGTCTCTCTCTCTCTCTCTCTCACACACACACACACACACACACACACACACACACACACACACACACACACACACACACACATAGTTCATTTTGCGTACACGTTAAAATCTGTTCCGCTTTTCGGAAAAGCAGGCCATTGTGTGCCGGTGGGAATGGATTAAAAAAAAGTTTGTAAAACTGCATACACATGGGGACTGTATGTAAAAACACATAAGTGCTTATTCTAATATTCTCGAAATAAAAGAATTAAACAAACGAAGAGCACACACACACACACACACACACACACACACACACACACACACACACACACATATATATATATATATATATATATATATATATATATATATATATATATATATATATATATATATATTACACACATGCGCGCATGCACACACAAACACACGCACACACAATGGGTAACGCTTGTCTTGAGGCGACCCTTACTTCCCGGAAAGAACAGCCAGAATTTTATGCTGAGAAATGGGTCGCGACTGAAACTGGTATAAAATATACAAAACAAACCCACACAACAACATACACCACACCAAACCACACCACACCACACCACACCACACCACACACACCACACCACACCACACCACACCAAACCACCCACAGAATCTTTTAAAACTTTTTTCAGAAAGACTATCTCCTGACTCAAAACTGAGAATAATACGAACCAACTTGGTAGGTTTGAACTTAAAAAAAAAAAAGTTCACAGTTACAGAGCCCACGGCACCAAGAAAGTGTTCTACTTTATGCATACACACTTTACTAGCATCTTTGATAACGGTGGCGCCGTTCTTGCGGCGACACCACAGCCTTGAAGAGGACAACCTGGTTTGAACATAGCAAGCTTGTCGGAACGAAAGCTGGTACAGTGTACGCAAAAGTATATAGCACTATACAAAATAATAACGATAACATACAATATGATGCACTGCATCACAATGCAGGGCTGTGGCGACATGCACACACAAAAAACCCCACACACACCCTTGAGCGCGCGCGTGCATGCGCGCGAGCATACACCACCCCAAGATTAAAGCGCATTTCGAGAAGATTTGGCAAAACACCGGGTTTAGTCCCGTCCTACCCCGACTTTTTAAAAAAAAATTTTTTTACAGTAACAGAGCCCATGGCACCAAGAGATTGCTCTACTGTATGCATACACACTTTGCTAACTATTGACATTAATATTTGTAATGATGTAGGGTAGTGCATTATAACAACTGATAGTGTTCTTATCATAGTATGATGTTATAACCATTTGAGCATTGGCATGTGTGTATGCATCCTGTATGTGTGCGTGTGTGCGTGCGTGCGTACGCACGTGCATATATGTATTTATGTATGTGCGTGCGTGCGCGCGTGCACGTGTGTGTGTGTGTGTGTGTGTGTGAGAGTGTGTGTGTGCGTGCGTGCGTGCGTGCGTGCGTGCGTGCGCGCATGCATACGCTCGTGAATGTATGTGTTTGTGTATGTGTGTGCGTGTGTGCGTAGGGGGGGGGGGGGAGGGGGGCGTGCGTGTTTGCACACACGCGTATTTGTGATTTTTAAGATTGAATTTCATTACCTTTTGTGATAAGTTTAGGCATGTGGCCCACTTCCTTACCTCTTTTTATTGATATTATTAAGTGTGTAGTATTAATATAGGCATTATCTTGTAAAATGTCCGTACTGGTGTTCGTATACATTGTTATATATACTGTGATAAACGTTTTTCCCATTTATTTTTATGTATGGCTTGCAATCCACACGAATTTCTATTTTTGAGATAATCAAGTGCTTGAACATTTTCATCATATAAATATATATATTACATAATGCATATGGTGAGACATAGACACTGATAGACAGTGAGAGAGACAGAGAGACAGTCAGACAGGCAGACAGACTAGACAAGACAAGACAGACAGACACAGAGAGAAGTGAGAGAGATTGTGAGAGACAGAGACACTGACAGACAGACATAAATACAGACAAAAAGGTGTACACGCATCAAAGATCTTGTAAACAGACATACTGCGCACATGCAAACGCCCAGTCATTCATGAATAGAACTCAAACACTTTGCTCAAATTTTGGGGTTTTTTTAATATTTGGTCTTGTTTCTCACTTGTAGTACTTTTCATCAAGTTTTTACAAATCTTTCCAGTCATCATGAAGTAGTAGTTTTTTTTTAATTACTACAGCTGCCAGTGGGCTACCCAACCCTAACTCCAGCTTTTTTTCTTGGCTGAAGGGGGAGATAGGCTTTTCCCAATGCTCTGACCAGTAGTGACTAGACAGTACATGACTAGATTTCATGTTTGTTTCAACATTTTAAAAAAAAAACAAAGACCAACAAGACCCCCACAGACACACGTAACAGACTAATAGACTATGGCATGAAATCTCTCAGATACGTTCATTTTTCATAAGCTGTATTGGTGTAAAATCTGTTATGATCTACCAGTGGAAGAATCAATACACAGATCTGCCACCAATACCACTAACCTCATTTCAACACAAAGACAAGCATAGAACCTGGTCCCTTTTATATTCCATTGGATGCCATTTCAAACACAAAAAGACAACAACAACAAAAAGCAAAGTCACTTTACCCACATATACTTCATACACCACTCTGTAAACTAATAACACCCCTGCCCATATCAAAGACTCTTGTAGGACTAATTTTTTTCCAACTGACATTTCATTTAACCAAACTCTTGCCAACTCTTCAAAAATAAACAAAGAATTTGATTTGTATTCCTTGAATTCAATCTCATAAAGAAAAAATTTTAAACACAATTATAGTTCTTGCATTTAATCCAATAAAATTATGAAAAATACAATATTGTATTTGTTGCATTGATTTAAATATTTGTAAAATGCACTATTACATCTCTTGTATTGATCAAATAAAATGAAAAAAAAATACTATTTTTTTTATTCATTCATTCTTTTATATCAAGGATAATGGAATAAGCTCTCATGTGCTTTTTTACATTCAGTCCTCGTGTGGATGCATTTTTGTAAATATCCGTTTCCATCTGCACACAATGGCCTACTCCTTGAACAGGATTTAACATGTGCCCAAGATGTACTTCTTCCATTTAATTTCTTTTTTTCGTAAGACGAAAAATATATTGTATTTCTTGCATTCAATTTCTTATTTTTTTAAAACCAACAAACAAAAAATATACTATTGTATTTCTTGCATTCAACCTCATGAAAAAAGCGAAAAATATACTATATTAAAATATAAAAAACCACCCTTTCTCTCTCTCTCTCAAAATAACCCCTTATCAATATCTCCATATCTTATCAGAAATCTCTCAGATACATTCATTTTTCATCAGCTGTATTGGTATAAAATCTGTTATCCATCTCCCAGTGGAAGAATCAATACACACTAACCTCATTTCAAAACAAAGACAAGCATAGAACCTGGTCCCTTTTACATTACATTGGATACCATTTAAAAAAAAAAAAAAAAAAAAGGAAAAAGAAAGGCACTTTACCCACATATGTCCTACACCACTATATAAACTAATAACACCCCTGCTGGTATCAAAGGCTGTCCTAGGACAAGATTTTTTTTTCAACCGACATTTCATTAAACCAAACTCTTGCCAACATTTTGAAAATAAACTAAGATTTTGATTGTACTTCTTCCATTGAATCTCATAAAAATCGAAAACATACACTATCAGATTTGTTGCATTCAATCTAATAAAAATCATGAAAAGCACACTATTGTGTTTCTTGCATTCTATATCATAAACAATCGAAAAATGCACTATTACATCTCTTGTATTTATCTAATAAACAGAAAAAAAAAAAAATTTTTAACCTATTATTTCATATATTTATCTATTCTTTTAAATAAAAAAAATGGAATAAGCACTTATTTACTTTTTTTACATCCAGTCCCCTCTATGCAGTTTTGTAAATTTTGCCATCTGTTTTCAGTGACTCACAGTGGCCTACTCTTCTAAAAAGCGGAACAGGATTTAATTGTGGGCAAGATGTACTTCTTGCATTCTATTTCTTTTTTTTAAACCAAAAAAATACTATTCATTTTCTTGCATTCAATTTCATTAAACAAAAATAGACAAACAAAAATACACTATTGTATTTCTTGCATTCAACCTCATGAAAAAAGCCAAAAATATACTATGTTAAAAAAAAGTTTAATCTGTCTCTCTCTCTCTCTCTCTCTCTCTCTCTCTCTCTCTCTCTCTCTCTCTCTCTCTCTCTCTCTCTCTCTCTCTCTCTCAAAATACCCCTTTATCAATATCTTAGAAATCTCTCAGATACATTCATTTTTCATAAGCTGTATTGGTGTAAAATCTGTTATCCATCTGCCAGTGGATAAATCAATACACAGATCTGCCACCAATACACACTAACCTCATTTCAACACAAAGACAAGCGTAGAACCTTGTCCCTTTTACATTACATTGGATGCCACTTCAACACACAAAAAAAAACAGAAAAAAAGAAAAAAGTCATTTTACCCACAAATACTTCATACACTATAAAATAAACATATTTCCCTGCCAATATCAAAGGCTCTGGTAGGACTAGATTTGTTTTTCAACTGACATTTCATTTAACCAAAATTGAACCCTTCATAAATAAAGAATTTGTATTTCTGGCATTCAATCTAATAAAATTAGGAAAAATACATTATCGTATTTCTTACATTCCATTTCATAAATATTCGAAAAATGCACTATTACATCTCTTGTATTCATCTAAGAAACAGAAAAACCACCAAAAAAAATCATTTACTTATCTTATACAGTTATTCATTCTTTTATACAGAGAATAATGGAATAAGCACTCATGTGCTTTTTTGCATCCAGTCCCCCTGAGCATGCAGTTTTGTAAATTTCACCATCTGTTTCCACCGGCACACAATGGCCTACTCTTACGAAAAGCAGAACTGGATTTAACCCCATGCGCAAGAAGTACTTCTTGCTATCTATTTCATTTAGAAAAAATGAAAAATATAATATATTTCTTGCATTCAATTTAATATATATAAAAAGACAAACACAAAAGAACTGATGCATTTCTTGCATTCAACCTCATGAGAAAAATGAATAATTATACTATGTTCAAATAAAAAAAAAAATACACCATCTCTCTCTCTTTCTCTCTCTCTCTCTATCTCAATCAAAATAACCCCTTATCAATATCTCCATATCTTATCAGAAATCTCTCAGACACATTCATTTTTCATCAGCTGTATTGGTGTAAAATCTGTTATCAATCTGCCAGTGGATAAATCAATACACAGATCTGCCACCAATACACACTAACCTCATTTAGCATAGAGCCTGGTCTCTTTTATATTATATTGGATGCCATTTCAAAAAAAGCAAAAACAAAAAAAGAAAAAAGAAACAAAGGCACTTTACCCTCATATACTTCATACACAACTATATAAACTAATAACACCCCTTCCCATATCAAAGGCTTAGAGCCTGGTCTCTTTTATATTATATTGGATGCCATTTCAAAAAAAGCAAAAAGAAGAAAAAAGAAAAAAAGGCACTTTACCCTCATATACTTCATACACAACTATATAAACTAATAACACCCCTTCCCATATCAAAGGCTTTGTAGGACTAGGGTTTTTTAAATTTACATTTCATCAAAATAAACTCTTGCCAACACTTCAAAAATAAACAAAGATTTGATTCTATTTCTTACATTCAACTTCATAAAAAAAAAAAAAAATGTACTATCCATATTTCTTGCATTCAATCTACTAAAATTATGAAAAACACACCATTGCATTTCTTGAATTCGATATAAATATTTGAAAAAATGCACTATTACATTTCTTGTATTTATCTAATAAACAGAAAAACAAAACGAGTACTATTTTATTATTATTTTTTTATTCTTTTATATTGAGGTTAATGGAATAAGCTCTCATGTGCTTTTCTACATCCAGTCCCCTGTATGTATCCAGTTTTGTAAATCTTATCCATTTCCTCCTGCACACAATGTCCTACTCTAATGAAAAGCCAAACCAAATTTAAGGTGTGCCCAAGATGTACTTCTTGCATTCTATTTCATTTTTTAAAAAAAGGAAAGTATACTATTGTTATTTCTTGTACTTAATTTCTTGAAAAAAACAAAACCAAACAAAAAAGAAACTATTGTATTTCTTGCATTCAACCTCATGAAGAAAAGGAAAAATATACTATGTTAAAAAAAAATAATAACCTCCCCCCCCCCCTCTCTCTCTCTCTCTCTCTCTCCTCTCTCTCTCTCTCTCTCTCTCTCTCTCTCTCTCTCTCTCGCTCTTTAAATAACCCCTTATCAATATCTTATCAGAAATCTCTGACACATTCATTTTTCACAAGCTGTATTGGTGTAAAATCTGTTATCCATCTGCCAGTGGAAGAATCAATACACAGATCTGCCACCAATACACACTAACCTCATTTCAACACAAACACAAGCATAGAACCTGGTCCCTTTTATATTACATTGGATGCCATTTCAAAAAAATAAAAAGAAAGTTACTTTACCCACATATACTTCATACACCACTATATAAACTAATAACACCCCTGCCCTTATCAAAGGCTTTCCTATGACTAGATTTTTTTCAACTGACATTTCATTTAACCAAATTCTTGCCAACACTTCAAAAATAAAGAATTGGATTGTATTTCTTGCATTCAATTTCATGAAAATCAAAATTATAATTTCTTGCAATCAATCTAATAAAATTAGGAAAAATACACTATTGTATTTCCTGTGATTTATATATTCGAAAAATGCATTATTACATCTCTTGTATTCATCTAATAAAAAAAACCAGTAAAAGTACTATGTATTTATTGATTTATTTTATTCATTTATTCTTTTATATTGAGGATAATGGAATAAGCACTCATGTGCTTCTTTACATCCAGTCCCTATGCAGATTTGTAAATTCTGCTTCCACCAGAAAACAATGGCCTACTCCTACAAAAAGGAGATCAGGATTAACGTGCAAGATGTACTTCTTGCTTTCTAACTTTTTTTAAAGTACTATTTTATTTCTTGCATTCAATGTCTTTTTTTAAAAAATATAATGATTTTTTAAGCTATACTTTTGTATTTCTTGCATTTAACTTCATGAAAAAAAAACGAAAAATTTACTGTTAAAATAAAAACACCCCCTCCCCCTCTCTCTGTTTCTCTCAAAATAGCTTATCAGTATCTCAATAAATAACTTGGAAATCTCTCAGATAAATATTAAAAAACACCATCTCTCTCTCTCTCTCTCTCTCTCTCTCTCTCTCTCTCTCTCTCTCTCTCTCTCTCTCTCTCTCTCTCTCTCTCTCTCTCTCTCTCTCAATAACCACTTAATATCTCAGTATCTTATCAAAATCTCTCAGATACATTCTTCACAAGCTGCATTGGTGTAAATCTGTTATCAATCTCCCAGTGGAAGAATCAATACACAGATCTGCCACCATTACACACTAACCTCATTTCAACAGAAAGACAAGCATAGAACATGGTCCCTTTGATATTACACTGGATACCATTAAAAAAAAGAAAAAAAGAAATAGAAACAGAAAAAAAGAAAAGCACTTTACCCACATGTACTTCATACACCACTATAAAATAATAGCACCCTTTCCATTTCAAAGGCTCTGGTAGGCCTATTTTTTAAACTGACATTTCATTAACCAAACTCTTGCCAACATTTCAAGTATAAAGAATTTGATGAAATGCATTCATTTCTTTAAAAAAGTTTTTAATGCACTATTATGTTTCTTGCATTCAATCTAATAACATTATGAAAAATACACATTGTATTTCTTGCATTTGATATAAATATTCAGAAAATGCACTATCACATCTCTTGTATTCATCTAAAACAGAAAACCAAAAAAGTACTGTTGTTTATTCATTTAAAATATTTTATTCTTTTATATAGAGAACAATAAAATAAGCACTCATGTGCTTTTTTTTTTTTTTTTTACATCCGTCTCCCATGTATATGCAGTTTTGTAAATTTTGCCATCTGTTTCCTCCAGCACACAATGGCCTACTCTTAGAAAAGTAGAACAGATTAAACACATGTGCAAGATGTACTTCTTGCATTCTATTTTCTTTTTTTAAACGAAAATATATTATTGTATTTCTTGCATTCAATTTCTTCTTTTTTTAACCCAAAAAAAACATACAAACAAAAACTATACTATTGTATTTCTTGCATTCAACCACATAAAAAACAAAAGAATATACTATGTTAAAACAAAACAGCATCTCTCTCTCTCCCCCTCTCTCTCCCTCGAGTGCACACACACACACACACACACACACACAACACACACACACACACACACACACACACACACCACCACATCACTCCCACACACACACACACACACAAAATAACCCTTATCAATATCTCCATATCAGAAATCTCTGCTACATTCATTTTTCATAAGCTGTATTGGTGTAAAATCTTTTATCAACCTCCCAGTGGAAGAATCAATACACAGATCTGCCACCAATACACTAACCTCATTTCAACACAGACATATTACATTGGATGTCATTTCAAAAAAAGACAAAAAAAGAAAAAGGCACTTTACCCACATGTACTTCATACACCACTATATGGACCAATAACACTCCTGCCCATATCAAAGGCTCTGGTAGGATAAGATTTATTTCAACTGACATTTCATTTAACCAAACTCTTGCCAACATTTCAAAAATAAAGAATTTGATTTTACTTCTTGCACTCAATCTCATAAAAATCGAAAAATATATTTCTTACATTCAGTCTAATAAAACTATGAAAAATACACCATTGTATTTCTTACATTTGATATAATACAGATTCGAAAAATGCACTATTGCATCTCTTGTATTCATCTGATAAACAGAAAACTGAAAAAAGTACTATATATTTATTTATTTTATATATTGATGTATTCTTTTGATATTGAGAATAATGGAATAAGCTCTAGTGTACTTTTTTTTTTTTACATACAGTCCATTGTGTATACAGTTTTGTAAAGTTTGCCATTTGTTTCACTGGAACGCAATGGCCTGCTCTTACAAAAAGTGGAACAGGATTTAAAGCATGAGCAAGATGTACTTCTTGCATTCTGTTTCATTTTTTTTAAACGAAAAATAGACTAATGTATTTCTTGCATTCAATTTCGTAAAAAAATAATAAATAAGAAAAAAGACAAAAATATACTATTGTGTTTCTTCCATTTAACCTATGAAAACCCCCCCACAAATATTCTATGTTCAAATAAAAAAAACCATCTCTCTCTCTCTCTCTCTCTCTCTCCTCTCTCTCTCTCTCTCTCTCTCTCTCTCTCTCTCAAAATAACCACTTAACAATATCTCAATATCTTAGAAATCTCTCAGATACATTCATTTTTTCATAAGCTGTATTGGTGTAAAATCTGTTATCAATCTGCCGGTGGAAGAATCAATACACAGATCTGCCACCAATACACACTAACCTCATTTCAACACAGACAAGCATAGAACCTGGTCCCTTTTATATGACATTGGATGCCATTTCAAAAAAAAAAAAAGGAAAGGCACATTACCCCCATATACTTCATACACCACTATATAAACTAATAACACCCCTGCCCATATCAAAGGCTCTGGTAAGACTTCATTTTTTTTTCAACTGAGATTTCATTTAACCAAACACTTGCCAACACTACTTTTAAAAAAACATCACAATTTGGTTGTATTTCTTGGTTTGAATCTCATTAAAATCGAAAAATACACATATTTCTTGCATTGGATCTAATAAAAATGATGGAAAATACACTACTACATCACTTGTATTTATCAATTAAAAAACGAAAAAAGTACTATTCATTTTTTAAATTATTATTTATTCATTTTTACATTGAGGATAATGGAATAAGCGCTCATGTGGTTTTTACATCCAGTCCCCGTGTTTATGCAGTTTTGTAAATATTTGTTTCCACCGGCACACAATAGTCTACCCTTAAGAAAAGCAGAACAGGATTTAACGCGTGCCAAGATGTACTTCTTGCATTCTATTTCATTTTTTTAGAAAACAAAAAAATATTGTAGTTCTTGCAGTGAATTTCTTTCTTTTTTTTAACCGACAAAAAATATGCAATTGCATTTCGTGCATTCAAGCTCATGAATAAAACGAAAAATATACTATGTTAAAATTTTAAAAAAAATTTAAATCTCTCTCTCTCTCTCTCTCTCTCTAAAAAAAAAAAAGAAAAAAAAAAAAGAAAAAAAGAAAAGGAAAACAAAAAAACCGGATCTGAACATTTTCGCCCTCCTCCTCTTCCTCACCTATAAATAACAAAGCCAACCACCAATCTATCAAACATTTATGCAAACACTAGCATGCACATGTGCATGCACACATGGGCTCATGTTATCTCTTATGCATTGCCACACTGAAAACATTCGTTTTCAATTCTTACCCCCCCCCCCCCCCCCCCCCCCCCCCAAAATGTACAAACATGATCTTTCTTGGCACAAAGTATATAAGGTAAATCTGACAGCAGTCTGCCTATACGATTTTTGCGCCCTGCATAGAAGTAAAAAACAAAAAAAACAAAAACATCACTTTGCCATTCTTGTGATCATCATAGGGCCAGGTCAGTTTTATCTGACACTTTCTGAATCAATTTCAGAAACAGGTTAACACAAAAAACAGAGAGAAAAAAACCCACACAAAAACAAGACACCAGTGGTCGACCATACACCAAACATTCATCTAAAACGAATAAGTAGCAATTATGGCATCTCCAACTCTCTTTTCCACAAAAAATACCACCACCACCACCACCACCACCACCACCCACACACACTTTTTCGCTGGTTTCACAAAAAATCTAATGAACTGGTAATCTAATACCAGTGGTATACCATTCCGTAGATATGCCTGCAGTACACGCACTCACACTTGTGTGCTGGTGGGGACAGATGAAAAAATTTGCAAACTGTATGCACGCGGGATCGGACAAAAAGAATTTAATACTCGCACATACCACACACATACACACGCACGCACGCACAGGCACACACACATACACACACACATCATACACACACGCAGACGCACACACACATACACACACACTTTTTTGTCGGAAGGAACCGATGATAAAATTTGTTCAGTCACGTGCTCACGGAGACTGGAAGCGGAAAAGCGCACAGGTGCTCTTTCCATTATTGTCAAAATAAAAACTCGAGAATGTGGGCACAGATTTAAAAAAAATTGCAAACACTCCTGTACACGAAGATCGGATGTAAAAAAGAACAAAAAACCGCACAAGTGCTTATTCCTTTATCTTCGCAACAAAAAAATTGATAGCACACGCGTGCGCCCCCCCCCCCCCCCCCCACACACACACACACTATCCTCCTTTTAAACACCCTGTCGTATAATACACATCCCCTACCCCCCACCCCATCTTGTCCCTCCTCCCCCCCCCCCAATCCTCTCCCCCCTACTCCCCCTCCACACATCCTCCCCCACCCTCTCAATTCCATCACTCCGCTATTCCCGTTTATAAAATTATGCATTTTTTTTTTAATCTTTACCCACAGTGTTTTAAAAAATATTTTTAAATAGTTTTGTAAACTGCCCCCTTCCCCCAACTTAAGATGACTGCCTATCCCCTATCAGCATTCACGTGTTCAGTCCTCATACGTATTCCCACAGACCTAAACATCCTAAACACCCCTCACCCCTTTTCTAGCATCTTTCCCAAAAATTCTAACCCCCAATTCCCCCACCACCACCCAGATGGAGGCGTGGGGCTGTCAGTATAAATAGTATCCCCAGTTTCTGAAGTTTCTGTGCTAGGAAGTCCCTCTTTTCTCTCCTATTTCTACCTTATTCCTTTTCTTCCAAACTTCTTAACTAGATTCTACTTTCTTGGTCTATTTTCCTGCCATTTAAAAAAAACTTGAATAATAAGAATCTCTCCTATGCCAAAATCATATTGCTGGGCCTGCCTTGTCAGGCAGTGCAACGCATTTTCGCTCATATGACAAACAATAGTTGCTGTCTGAAAGTACGACGGCGACGAAAAAGTTCTACAAAAATGTTTTGCCATAGTGTCAGCGTGTACCAAGGAATCTACCTGCCATTTGTGTCCACATGAGGGGCCAGGGTTAGAGTAACTGTAAAGGTTAGTTGTAAAGGGTTAGTGTTAGAGGTTAATATTGGGATAAGGGTTGTCAGTCCGTTGGCTGGTCTGTCTGCATGCATGGATGTGGACACAAGAGCAGGTAGACACTATGGTGTGTAGCTTTAGACACAACGGTATTATATCGTTTTTATCACCGGATTAAAAACATTTAACAGAGCCAGGGAACGCAGAAAAGACGTTTTATCAAATTATTCAAGTCCTATCAACGTCAAACCTTTTGTCAATTTCGGTGTTTTATTATTATTTTTAATAAATTTCCAATTTTCAGCGGTATCATATCGTTTTTATCACCGGATTAAAAACATTTATCATAGCCAGGGAACGCAAAAAAGACGTTTTATCAAATTATTCAAGTCCTATCAACGTCAAACTTTTTTTGTGGATTTCGGTGTTTGATTTTTTTTTTAAATTAAATTTCCAGTTTTCAGCCAAGTCATTGAAGATCTTCCATTTTTCTAACATTTTTTTCTCCATTTTTAAAACAAAAGAAAGTAGTACCATCAAAATAACCCACGTAATGACTTTTAACGAAAACGCCGAAAATGAACCACGTAAAAAAATCTATCAGCTAGGCCCCCTCCCCCATCTTTTTTTCCTACTCCCAAAGATCCAAACATGCCTGTCCTTCTCCCAACACCCCTTTCCTTTAAAATACATCTACCAAAAGTTATGTCCCCTCTTCACTACCACCCCCTTTCCCCCTAAAACACACACACACACACACACACACACACACACACACACACACACACACACACACACACACACACACACACACTGACATAAGCTGACACAGACAGACAGAGACACAGACAGACAGAGACAGACACACAGACACAGACACACACACACGACAAAACTAAAGAAAAAAGCGCGCACTGGATGTATAAAAGCACACGAGTGCTTATTCCATTATCCTCAAAATAATAGAATATTGGAAAATTTATGCAAAACTCAGGTTTTCTAATGTATGGGAAAAAATCTTTCACTTAAAAGTATTTCAAACCGTCATTTGATTTAAATTGCCCCATTTTCTTTATACTGCGTGCATTTCGGAATGATATATCAATGGTAGATCATCCTATAGACTTGTTCACAATACTGTAAAACTCGATTCTACTATCATAACCCTCGCCCCCCCCCCCCCCCCCCACTCTCTCTCTCTCTCTCTCTCTCTCTCTCTCTCTCTCTCTCTCTCTCTCTCTCTCTCGCACTACTACTACAGCTACTGCTACTACAAACTTACTGTATCTGCACCCATCATCTATGCTTGAATAAAACAAAAAAAGTAAAGACCACTACTTCAAAAAATCGCAAAATGCGAGTCCTAAATGGATTGATGCGACATCAACTGATGCATAATAATAATAAACATTTTTTTAAAAATTGATTGGAGTAATAATTTTTTTTAGGTATATCGAAAAGACATCAATAGATTATCAAAAAGACAGTCACAGATGATTGATCGTAAGTCCCATAAGGAGTGTTGAAGACAAGTGTGTTTTTCTCAACATATGAAATCCGATTCTTTTTTTTTTTTTAATTTAAAACTCGGTGTAAGACAGCACTAACGAAAATCAAATTTCCGGTCTAAAACGCAACAATGTGGCATGTGCGAATACTTTTTTTAACCAATATATTGAAAGATTTTTTTTTAAGTTTCAGCAAAGGATGCCACTCTCACGAAAAAAAATACTTTATAATTTTTTCATTCCTAGTTGATAAAAAAGACACAACCTCATATCAGAGAATTAGTAATCTTTTTATGGTCTATCGAGCAAAAACATGGAGATATAGAGTGTTGGCTTCCACTATCCATTACTTTATATCAAAAACGTATCAAAATGCACTATAGATTCCACCAGTCCTACACGCATGAATAAAGAGCAAAGAGCATTCATTCTGGTGTATTTTATTTTATGTGTAAAGCCGTAAAACGTTGACTACTACCCCAAAAAAATCTTTGAAAAAACAACAGAATTTTGTTTCGAATATAACAAAAAAAAATCGCACCAAAACTAAACCAAAAAACCCCATCAAAACCCCAAACCTTCATCATTTCGTGTCTTATATGCTTATATGCAATAAGGGTTACATCAATCTAGGGGATTCGTCTCATCCTATCTTTCAATCTAATTCGTTAAATTAAAAGAAAACTTTCACAAAACTTCAAAAATCACAAAACTTAAATAATTAACAGTTCTACATGCACCAAAGGGTATAAGAGTTGTACGATTACTTGATGCAACTCATTTTTTTTAAAACCAAAAACTATTTAAAAACAAACCATTTTTACCCTATTTTGTTGCCCCATAAGCACGTTTTATCAGGCCATAGCATTTTCCGAATTAATCACATCTGAATCTTCGATGATTTACCATGTTGTCCTCGATGTCCTCAATGTTGAACTTGTTGTTCTAGATAATTTGCCGTGTTCTCGATGTTGTCCTCGATTTGCCGTGTTGTTAATGTCTTATTTGATTTGCCGTATTGTTCTCGATGTTGTCTTCAATGTTGTCCTTGTTCTTAATATCTTACTTGATTTGCCGTATTGTTCTCGATGTTGTCCTCGATGATTCGCACACATCACTGTCAGGTCAGGTCACTGGCCCTCGATTCCCGACCCACAGCCCCTGAAAGCAGAAAGTCATTTGTAAGACGTGTGCGCGTGTGCGTGTGTGTGTCCGTGTGGTGTGTGTGTGTGAGTGTGTGTGTGTGTGTGTGTGTGTGTGTGTGTGTGTGTGTGTGTGTGTGGTGTGGTGTGGTGTGGTGTGGTGTGGTGTGGTGTGGTGTGGTGTGGTGTGGTGTGGTGTGTGTGTGTGTGTGTGACTGTGTGTGTGTGTGTGTGACTGTGTCTGTGTCTGTGTACACTGCTGTGTTATACACGTACTATATATTTTCGTTCCCCCGCCGGAGTTCCGAGGTTCACTAATGGGGACACTTTGCATAATTATGGGAATGTTTACCTACCGGCAAGGTAGCCGTGTTCCGACTTCGGGATGATGTCTAAACAAAACACTGATGTGCATGCTTTAAAAAAAATTGTCGCAATTTCATACAACCAAGCAAGAGCCTACTCTTCCTAAAGGCAAAACAGGTTTTAACATGTACCTACTATGTTCTGCGTACGTTTGCAAGTAGGATCTTGGCTTCAGTCTCATTCAAAAGACTTTAGGGAGAGTGGAGTCAGTACTGATGTTGACTCCAGGGGCAAAAAAATCTTAAATGAAAGTCCCAGTGGTGGCTCGAACCCTTGCCGGAAGATCACGAGCTCAATGTTCTAACCACTAGGCCATCTTAGTTCCCAACAGAAATAGTTAATACCCAGTGATTCACTAGATTTGGAGATGAAGTTATCAAGTACACTATTTCTGCCCATCGTTGTATCTGAATAAAATATAATAATTAAAAAAAATTGTTATCAAGTACACAGTTTCAGTACATTTCTTTGTGAATACTTTTTTTTTTTTAAACCAAACCCAAGATATTAAGTACACTATTTCTGTACATATTTTCTCTTAATAAATTCCAAGCATGGAGACTTCCAGCACAATAAGCAGCAAACACACACACACACACACACACACACACACACACACACACACACACACACACACACACACACACACACACACACACACACACACAGAGGGGGAGAGAGAGAGAGAGAGAGAGAGAGAGAGAGAGAGAGAGAGAGAGAGAGAGAGAGAGAGAGAGAGAGAGAGAGAGAGAGAGAGAGAGAGAGAGAGAGAAAAGAGAGTTTACAATTAAAAAACACTAATGATTCATCGTGCTTTACCAGAAGCAAACCATAGTTTATTCAAAGACCTAAGAGCTAAACACCCTATACCTGAATCATACATAATAAAGTCGCTCTACTATATGTGTACACTTCTTATATACTTACACGTACCAAGCATTTGATGAAGTCAGTTTTCCACTACAGCTGTATGCTTCTTAGACCTATATACTTACACTTCCCAAGCATTAATTTTGATGTCAGCTTTCCAGACGATGGCCTCATTTTTGAGGAGGCGGCTCCGGGTGATCCACATGATGGCTTTCAGGAGAAGACTCCCAGATGATTCACATGGTGACTCACGACTGAAGAGGACTCTCACATGACCCAAACCACCACTCACCAGATTAGGACCCGTGTGGAATAAAATGGACAGGAAAGAGCCTTAGGAAATGCTGTGAACGTGTGAGAGGTGACAGTCACAATCCTCCTGACCACTGTCTCAAAGCCTGTGTAGGTGGTGGTGTTTTTCGGACACCAGGATCACTGTAGATGGGTGTTTTCGGACACCAAGATCACTGTAGATGGTGGTGTTTTCGGACACCAAGATCAGTGTTGGCGGTGGTGTTTACGGACACCAGGATCGCTGTAGGTGGTGGTGTTTACACCAAGATCAGTGTTGGCGGTGGTGTTTTCGGACACCAAGATCACTGTAGATGGTGGTGTTTACGGACACCAGGATCGCTGTAGGTGGTGGTGTTTACACCAAGATCAGTGTTGGCGGTGGTGTTTTCGGACACCAAGATCACTGTAGATGGTGGTGTTTACGGACACCAAGATGACTGTAGGTGGTGGTGTTTACGGACACCAGGATCACTGTAGGTGGTGGTGTTTACGGACACCAGGATCGCTGTAGGTAGTGGTGTTTACGGACATCAAGATCGTTGTAGGTACTGGTGTTTACACCAAGATCGTTGTAGGTGGTGGTGTTTACGGACACCAAGATCGTTGTAGGTGGTGGTGTTTACGGACACCAAGATCGTTGTAGGTGGTGGTGTTTACGGACACCAAGATCGTTGTAGGTGGTGGTGTTTACGGACACCAAGATCATTGCGGGGTGTGGTTTTTGCGGACACAAGATTGTTGCGGGGTGTGGTGTTTGCGGACACAAGATTGTTGCGGGGTGTGGTGTTTGCGGACACAAGGATCACTGTCACCCAGATTGCGCTCCTGTCATCCCTAGCACTTTTTTTTTAATTTTGGTTTTTATCATTTTTATGGTTTATATCTTTTAATTTCTATTTTATCTCTCTACACTATTTCTTATTGTAAGTCACTTTCAATGAAAATGATTTAAGGTTTTGTTTCATTTATTTTATTCCCTATTTTATGTTTTATTTTCTATTTTATTTTATCTACTTTTTATCGTTTAGCAAGGGTTGAGGATGCAATCAGAAGTGTGGTGCCCAGCGATCCTTTGACGGCAGGCTACTGACCGGGCAGTCAGTCCAAAGTCCAGCAAAACGAAGGCGACCGAGTGGGCTGGACTGGCCTCGACGGGAAAAAGCTGTATGTTGCGCATGCACAAGGACCGGAGGAGAAGGAAGCTGGTTGCAAAATTTTCAGGGGTGAGTGCCCCAAGAATACGGAATTGATGGAAGGTGAAAGGGAGGAAAATGTCCAGGTGTCCCTTTTTAGTGGGGTGACCATTGTCCAGACGTCTCACAGCCGGTTGTGTTGTGTTTCTGGTCATGCCTGTGAAATCGGTAGTTGCAAGGTGGCAGTGGAGTGGTTGGTGGCTGTGAAAACGAGTCTCTGGGACCGAAGTTTATCCCTGGTCACAAGTCACAAGCAATCAGATGCGCTGGGCCTGACTTGTCAGACACTTAACGGCAGCGCAACGCGTTTTCGCTCATATTGCAAGACAACCGTAGCTGCTGGCTGAGCTTTCGACACAGAAAAAAAGGAAGATCCGATATTTTCCTGTAGTCCCAGATCTCAAAAAACCCTCAGGGCTTCGTTGAATGCCGAAGTCGGATGCGAGTGGCCCGACATGTCAGGCGCTTGACGGCAGTGCAAGGGATTTTTCGCTCCCATGACAAGACAGATAGCTCTAGCTGCTTGTCTGAGAGCGTTCCACGAAGCAGAAGAAGCAGCTTCTTTGCATTTCCTGTGTCTTCATTCCCTACCCTTTTATTGACCAACACGGGCCTAACCAGTGAGAGTCATGCGGGTCATGGATTGTGTGGTGAGGGGGTCAAAGGTTGCTGTGAAGTGCCTGAAAGCACAGATATCCATCCATCCATCCATCCATCCATCCATCCATCCATCCATCCATCCATCCATACATTCCCGAAGTCGGAATGTGGCTACCTTCATGGTTGGCAAAACGGTCGCATAATAAAAAATCTCACCATTGGTGAACCTCAGAGCTCTAGCTGAGAAACGCAACAAAAAAAATCCCACATGCATGTGTGATAAATGATTCATTTTTGTCTGATCAGAGATATTTGAGTGTATGTGTGTGGGTGTGTGGGAGGGAGGGAGGAACAGAGCGAGGGGGAGGGAGGGAGGGACAGAGAGAGAGGGAGAGAGAGAGGGGGGAGGAGGAGGAGGAGGAGGAGAGAGGAGGAAAGAGAGAGAGAGAGAGAGAGAGAGAGAGAGAGAGAGAGAGAGAGAGAGAGAGAGAGAGAGAGAGAGGAGAGAGACAGACAGACAGACAGACAGACAGACAGAAAGGGGGAAAGAAAGACAGATAGACAGCGAGCCCGAGAGCGAGACAGACACACAGAGAGATTGTGCGTTTGTGTGTGTGTGTGTGTGTGTGTGTGTGTGTGTGTGTGTGTGTGTGTGTGTGTGTGTGTGTGTGTGTGTGTGTGTGTGATCTCTCTAGGAACACTGCTTTTTTGTAAAAAGACTTTATAAAGGGGTGAGAAGAGCATCTTTAAAAGAGAGAGAGAGAGAGAGAGAGAGAGAGAGAGAGAGAGAAGAGAGAGAGAGAGAGAGAGAGAGAGAGAGAGAGAGAGAGAGAGAGAGAGAGAGAGAGAGAGAGAAATAGACTCAAAGCAACAAGAACCTGGAATAGGGTTAAAAAAAATTTAAGCAAATTATGAAGTGACAACCAACACAGACTGACAGACAGACGGACGGACGGACAGACAGACAGAAGAAAAGATAAGAGAGAGAGAGAGAGAGAGAGAGAGAGAGAGAGAGAGAGAGAGAGAGAGAGAGAGAGAGAGAAAGAGAGGGGGGAGAAGAGAGAGAGAGAGAGAGAGAGAGAGAGAGAGAGAGAGAGAGAGAGAGAGAGAGAGAGAGAGAGAGAGAGAGAGAGAGAGAGAGAGATGTCAATAAAAAAAAAATGTGAGAGACAGACAAGAGAGACAGACATACACAAGACACCAAGTATATCAAGTGTATACAAAATTGAGTAAACATTGTACTTACATTCAGTTGATGGTTTAAGTGCCGCTTTTCTTTGCAGCCCCTCAGTGAACAGACAGCTCAGTGAAGGCACCAGTGCGCTGCAGGTCCTCCAAGTCACCGTTTAGCTTCTTGGCCACTGGGGTGGGAGGGGGGGGGGTAGGGTCTGGCCACATGCTTCTGAGTTGTGTAGTGGAGCAGGGCTGTTGCACATCGTCTCTAGTCTGGCTAGAGAAGATGCAGGGTGGCCTGATTCTGCAGCTATCTTACTAACGACTGTCAGTACTGGACGTGGCCGAAGTGCCTCCCTACTGTCATGTCACACCATGTCATACCCGAGCACCGACATTTGCATCTGCACCTCATGTCGTTTCTTCTGGCTCTCCTTTCAGGAGGGTAAAGTTGTTCCTTGGCTGTGGTGGCGATAGTGGTGGCGATTGTGTCGTGGTGGTGGTGGTGGTGGTGGTGGTGGTGGTGGTGGCGGTGGTGGTGGCGGTGGTGGTGGTGGCGGTGGTCTGCTGTTAGCCGTTTTGATGTCACAAGGCTCCTCTGTGAAGAAAAAAACCAGTTTAAATATTCTAACAAGGATTAGCTAGGGGCATGTTGCCCTCAGAAAGAAAAATACACGTGAAAACTTGCTATTTTACAATAATGCACGTGAACACATTCTGTTTTACTGCTATCGTTATGGCAATCTGTCAATGCAAAATCCTGTAATTTTTAATGAGGTGTCTATGTGTGTGTATGAGAAGTTTCGTTTCTATACTTTTCAAAACTTTGTGTTATCAACCAAAATATCATGCTGTTCTGTTACAACTCAATGTGAACTATTTTTTAGATTCTCTAAATCACTACAGTCATTTCCCTCCTCAAAAAAAAGGTAAAGGTGTCCCATAACCTAGGCGGCCGTAGGGGAGCGAGGCATCAAAGACCTCAGCTTCTCTAGGGGCCAGCATATTGAGGGCCGTGCCCATCTCTCCCTCGCTGCTTTATCTTCCCTGACCCTAAAGAGGGCAGGTACCCATTCACAGCTGGGTGAACTGGTAAGGGGGGGGGGGGGGGGGCTGTACTGAAGCTAAGGCGCCCAAACGGTCACCCATCCAACTGGTAACCACGCTCGACGCTGCTTAATTAACTTGACTTGGGGAAAGCGAGCGCTCTGACCACTTAGCTATCCCGTCGCCAACATTCAGTAGTATGATACTCAATGGAAAAACATTGTGCCTCGGTTTAAAGTCTCATCCGAAGAACTTTTGGGGGGTGGAGAGAGAGAGAGAGAGAGAGAGAAAAGAGAGAGAGAGAGAGAGAGAGAGAGAGAGAGAGAGAGAGAGAGAGAGAGAGAGAGAGAGAGAGAAGACAGACAGACAGACAGACAGACACAGACAGACAGACACAGACAGACAGACACAGACAGACAGACAGACAGACAGACAGAGAGCTCCGTGTGTTCTGGGGGAGGGGATAGCTCAGTGGTCAGAACACGGCCCTCGCAATTTGACGACCTGGGTTGGATTCCCGTTCAAAGGGAATTTTCCCCTGGAGTTATCAGCCCTGAAGCCACTCTTCCCGGAGAGTCCTTGGGATGAGACTATAAACCGGTGCGAACACACGCAGAACATTTTACGCACACGTTAAATCCTATTCCGTTTTTCGTAAGAATAGGCCACTGTGTGCCGGTGGGGACAGATGACAAAATTTACAAAAACTGCATGCACACTGGGACTCGGTGTAAAAAAGCACAGGAGTGCTTATTCCAGTATCTTCGATATAAAAATAAATAAATAAATAAATAAATAAATAAATAAATAAATAAAAGACACACAGATGAGGACAGAGTGAAAAAAAAGTTAAATCTTTGACCCTCCAAAAAAATTGACTAGATTTGACTTGAACCCTCCCCCCCCCCCCCCCCCCCCCTAAAAAAAGAGTACCCCAACAAAATTAGTAGCCATACCAAAAACACAAACCAAACCAAAAAAAACCACCATAACACTCCACAAAAATAATCATCAGTTTACCTGTAGCCTCAGATCATAACTGCCCAAAATGGCGACTCCGCGGCAAAGTGAATGTATTTTAAGGTATTGTGCCTGCAGAGACATGAAGTGGTGTCAGCTCTGGTCCCATGTAGAATGAAGCGATGTGAGGCGATGTGATGTCCCCGTAACACGCTCAGTGTTCATCTCGTGACCCGTATGTGTGGGTGAAGGCAGTGTAGTTCAGATTTCACGTGCAAATCTTGGAAAGAAGCGTTTTGCACTGAGGGGGATAGAATCACTTGTTGAGCTCGCTACACTTAATTAAAGAGTTCCCTGCTGTTTCTTCCTTTCTTGTTTGCGTGTTTCTATTTATTTGTATTTATTTATTCTTTGGATTTGAGGATAATGGAATAAGCACTCGTGTGCTTTTTTTTTTTTTTTTTTACATCCACTCCTACTGTGAATGCAGTTTTGTCATCCATTTCCACAAACACACAATGGCCTAATCTTTTAAAAAGCAGAACAGGTTTTAATGTGTGCGCGGTTGTTCTACATGCATTTGCACACAAGACCTCAGTTTAGAGTGTCATCCCAAGGACTATTGGAGGGGGGGATAGGGGGGGAGTCAGCACTTATGTCAAGTCCAGGGAAAAATATCCCTTCCAACGAGGTTTTGAACTGGGTTTGCAGATCACAGCATACTGCAACCCCTCTAACCAGCCAGGCTGTCCCCCCTAGTCTGTGTTTGTTTGTTTGTTTGTCTCTGTCTGGCTGGCTGGCTGGCTGGCTGGCTGGCTGGCTCTCTCAGACGAAAGAATTTACAGATCTACATGCACAGGAGGAATAGAGCAGGCCAGTGTGTGCCAGTGGGAGCAGATGACAAAATTTACAAAACTGCATACACACGGGGACTGGGTTAAAAATAAAGCACACGAGTGATTATTCCAGTATCCTCGATATAAAAGAATAAATAAATAAAATAAAATCGAATAGATGAATCAAAATCAAAATCAAAACCTGTTCCACTTTTAAGAAGAGTAGGTAATTGTATTCCCGTGCGAACGGATGTTAAAATTTACCAAACTGCATGCACACTTGAACTGTTTGTAAAGGAGGCAGAAGAGTGCATATTAAATAAAATTAATATATAATATGATGCACTGTAGCACAATGCAGAAACACCCTCACATATACACACACAATGCACACACCAGCACAGGTGCGCGTACACATGCACACACACACACACACACACACACACACACACACACACACACACACACACACACACACACACACACACACACACACACACAGGCCCCCTTGAATAAGGCGTATTTCGAGAAGATGTGACAAAGCACCAGATCGAGTCCAGTCCCACCCCAACTTTTGCACAGTAACAGAGCCCACGGCACCAATAAAGTGCTCTACTGTATGCATATACACTTTACAAGCACCTTTGATATGGGTGGCACCGTTTCTGTGGCGACACCACAACCTTGAAGAGGGCAGCCATAAGAAGGAAAGCTGGTACAGTGTACGCAACAATACATAGTATAACAAATAATGATAATGGTTACATACAATATGATGCACCACAGCACAGTGCAGGGTCGCCACTGCTACACACACACACACACACACACACACACACCCACACCCACCACACACACACACACACACACACCACACACACACAACACACACACACACACACACACACACACTTAATTTGTGTAGATTCTAAATCGGTGTTGCATACCCTTAGATCTGCTAACCAAAAAACAAGACGTGAAACAACAACATAAATAAAACACCTTATACACGTTTTGTCAGTTAAAGATGTGTCAGTAACATTCTTCCGGGTTCCTTCACACTGTGGGATTATTCCCAATGAAAGAGTGGATCAAGCTGCCAGAAAAGCAGCGCACAATTCTGAGGGTACAGAAAGTCTCTCTATTCTGTTAGATCTACAAGAGTGTTATAGGCACATAGAAAAAATATCTTCCGATCATTTTGAAAGACATTCTTAAGAACTCAGATTGTCAGTATTACCACAACTGCCTGAAAAGAGCGGCTACAATTAATGAATTTTGCAATATTCAGTAATTTTTTCTGTTGCCCATTTTCATCAGTGATTCATATTTATAAAAGTTTGGGTGGTTTGTGCAATACCTAGGCAAATATTGATTGCGCAAGTTCTGCAATGCTGGGCATTCCATAATAAAGTAATATTCATCACCTAGGCGGTTGACACAAAGCGATTAACAGTTAAAGGGAAGGAACTCGTTTGAAAGGAGACTTGATTTTGGCACTGTAGTTTCCCTTAGATTGAACAAGAGTTTATTTTATTTATTCATTTCTTTATTTCTTTATTCATTTCTTTATTTATTATTCTTTTATATCGAGGATAATGGAATAAGCACTCTTGTGCTTTTTTACATCCATTCCCCGTGTGTATGCAGTTTTGTAATTGTCATCTGTTCCCACCGGCACACGATAGCCTACTCTTACGAAAAGCGGAACAGGATTTAACGTGTGCGCAAGACAGTTGTTCTGCTTAATGTTTAAAGAAAAATCCTGTTTTGTGAAAAGCTAGAACACAGCGTTTTTGAGGTGTAAAGTAATTGTTGTAGCTTGAGGTGTCACACAACGTCTATGAGTTTTGATAATGGTGGACGAACATCAACAGGGAATTGGACTCTTCATCCACACAACACTGTAAATACCATCATGGGGTGTCCACCAGTCTCTAGTTGACTCCTTACCATCTGTCTGAGGGCTGCAGCTTTTAACATCCCCATCATACAAGCATATGCTCCAACAACAAACTATGATGACCAGGACGTTAAAGACTCCAATGATCAACTGCGATAGGTCATTGACCAGATGCCAAAGAAAGACATCAGTGTAGTTCCGGTGACTGGAATGCAAAGAAAATTGGAGCAGGGGCAAGCAAGAATTGGAAGGGGATTATGTGGACAGTATTGCAACCCTGATGCCAATGAGAAGGATTGAGGCTTCCTAGAATTTGCCAGTTTCAACAACCTGAAGGTGGTGAACACATTTTATTTTTTAAATTTTATACCACTTTATGTCACAGCAGAAGTCTCTGGGTGAGGCGCTGCTCTCCCGGGGAGAAAGCATAGCCACAAGTGCAGCGCCTACCCATTTTTTTTCTTGTTCCTGTCTGTAACTGTATTTGTTTCCCTATCAGAGTGGCTTTTTTCTACAGAATTTTGCCAGGGAAACCCCCCTTGTTGCCATGGGTTCTTTTACATGCGCCAAATAAAGATGTGTAACACACGGGACCTCGGTTTTTCATCCGAAAGACTAGCGCCCAGACCACCACTCATGGTCTAATGGATGAGGGAAAAGTTTGGGGCCCAAATTAATGGGATTCGAGCCACCGCACACTCAGGGCCGGACTTTTCACTTTCTAGATAGGCGTTACCTCCTAGACCACCATCCACACAAAACAAACCATCAAAACGCTGGACATGGCACAGCCCAGGAGGATATCATCACAATCAAGTTGACTTAATCCACAAGATGGATCCCAAAAGACTGGGTCAGTGATATGGGCTGAAAGTGACCATGAAGAAGGTGATGGTGGCTGAAGAGTGTATTATGAATATCAGATCAGTATTGTCAGAGTGTATTATGAATAATGTCAGATCAGTATTGTCAGAGTGTATTGTGAATGTCAGATCAGTATTGTCAGAGTGTATTGTGAATAATGTCAGATCAGTATTGTCAGAGTGTATTGTGAATGTCAGATCAGTATTGTCAGAGTGTATTGTGAATGTCAGATCAGCATTGTCAGAGTGTATTGTGAATGATGTCAGATCAGTATTGTCAGAGTGTATTGTGAATGTCAGATCAGTATTGTCAGAGTGTATTGTGAATAATGTCAGATCAGTATTGTCAGAGTGTATTCTGAATAATGTCAGATCAGTATTGTCAGAGTGTATTCTGAATAATGTCAGATCAGTATTGTCAGAGTGTATTCTGAATAATGTCAGATCAGTATTGTCAGAGTGTATTCTGAATAATGTCAGATCAGTATTGTCAGAGTGTATACTGACTGTCAGATCAGTATTGTCAGAGTGTATACTGAATGTCAGATCAGTATTGTCAGAGTGTATACTGAATAATGTCAGATCAGTATTGTCAGAGTGTATACTGAATAATGTCAGATCAGTATTGTCAGAGTGTATTGTGAATGTCAGATCAGTATTGTCAGAGTGTATTTTGAATAATGTCAGATCAGTATTGTCAGAGTGTATTGTGAATGTCAGATCAGTATTGTCAGAGTGTATTGTGAATGTCAGATCAGTATTGTCAGAGTGTATTGTGAATGTCACATCAGTATTGTCAGAGTGTATTGTGAATGTCAGATCAGTATTGTCAGAGTGTATTGTGAATGTCAGATCAGTATTGTCAGAGTGTATTGTGAATAATGTCAGATCAGTATTGTCAGAGTGTATTGTGAATAATGTCAGATCAGTATTGTCAGAGTGTATTGTGAATAATGTCAGATCAGTATTGTCAGAGTGTATTGTGAATAATGTCAGATCAGTAACTGCACATGCTGTCCTTGTGCACATAGGGTCGGTTCCCTTGTCTGAGTTCCTGTCCCTTGTCATCTGGAGATCAGCGCTGTTGGCTTCTCCATGTCCTCCATTTTAGTTTTTCCCAGAGTAGGTTGTCCAGGTGTTGCTCAGTCTTTTGGGATCCATCTTGTTGATTTCGTCAATTTGATTGTGGTGGTATCCTCCTGGGCGGTGCCATGTCCAGCATCTAGATGGTTTGTGTGGACTAAATGTGTTCGCCACCTTCAGGTTGTTAAAACTGGCCAATTCTAAGAGCCTTTATCCTTTTCATTGGTATCAGGGCTACAATATTTTCCACATATCCCCTTCCAATTCCTGCTGACCTCTGCTCCTATTTTTCGTATTCCAGTCACCCTGAACTACACTGATGTCTTTCTTTGGCATCTGGTCTATGACCTCTTGCAGTTGATCATTGAAGTCTTTAACGTCCTGGTTATCATAGTCTGTTGTTGGAGCATACACTTGTATGATGGTGATGTTAAAAGCTGCAGCCCTCAGATAGATGGTAATGAGTCAACTAGAGACTGGTGGACACCCCATGATGGTGTTAGCAGTGGTTTGTGGATGAAGAGTCCAACTCCCTGTTGATGTTTGCCCACCATTATCAGAGCGCATCGACGTTGTGTGGCTGCTCAAGCTACAACACTTACTTTACACCTCAGAAAAGCTGTGTTCTAGTTTTTCACAAAACAAGATTTTTCTTTAAACATTAACTCTCGTTCAATCTAAGGGAAACTACAGTGCCAAATCGGTCTCCTTTCAGACGAGTTCCTTCCCTTTAACTGTCAATGGCTCTGTGCATGCCTGGGTTGGAACTTTCTTTTTACATGGCCATGAGTCCACAATTTTCCCTGATGAAAATGGCCACAAAAAGGAGGTACACCCTTAAAGAGGCAGTATTGGTAAATTTTACTTCAAACTGATTCTGCACAGTTAAATCCTGTTCCCCTTTTCGTAAGAGTAGGCCATTGTGCGCCGGTGGGAACAGATGACATGTACAAAACTGCATACACACGGGGACTAGATGTAAAAAAAGCACATGAGTGCTTATTCCATAATCCTCGATATAAGATAAAATTAATTAAGTAAATAAAAATTCCTGAGCCTGAGGAAACATTACTGTAAGCGAAATGAATGTGATTTCTTCTTGTAGATTAGCTGATAGATACTGACACATTGCTGAGATTTATTTGATTTTTTTCAGTTGAAACAGTTTTGTTATCCCTTCCCACCGGGCACTATGCAATCTATCCAGTAATTAAGGCAGGCGCCAGAGAATGTGGAGGAAGGAGGAGGGGGAGGAGGAAGAACAGAAGAAGAAGAAGAAGAAGAAGAAGAAGAAGAAGAAGAAGAAGAAGAAGAAGAAGAAGAAGAAGAAGAAGAAGAGGAGAAGAAGAAGAAAGAGAAGGAGGAGGTGGAGGAGGAAGGAAAAGAAGGAGAGGAGGAAGGAAAAGAAGGAGAGGAGGAAGGAAAAGAAGGAGAGGAGGAAGGAAAAGAAGGAGAGGAGGAAGGAAAAGAAGGAGAGGAGGAAGGAAAAGAAGAAGAAGAAGAAGAAGAAGAAGAAGAAGAAGAAGAAGAAGAAGAAGAAGAAGAAGAAGAAGAAGAAGAAGAAGAAGAAGAAGAAGAAGAAGAAGAAGAAACTGACATTGTAATGGTTGCCGTGAGCACTAATGTAATGGAGTATAGTGTAGTTGTTGTTACTGTTGTTGTTCTTGTTATTGTCGCTGTTGTTGTTGCTCCTTCCCCAGTTTAACACTCTGTGGGGTCACCCAGAAAAGGCACGTTTGTCTTCAACCCATCATCACACCTGGGAATCAGAGAGAGAGAAATTATGATAAGAGCTTGTCATGGCTGAGGACAAAAATATCAACATCCTATTTACAACATGATAACATTTTAATAATTAATGTAAGGCTGAACACTTTGCTTAGATCAGTAACTGATAAAGCTTTCTGGCCTGGGCCCAGGAGAATTTCGACAAGGAATGTTGACATCATCGGCAGCCAGACTGAGAGAGTGAGTGATGGATGGATTTATTTATTTATTTATTTATTTATTTTATTTATTCTTTTATATCGAGGATAACAGAATAAGCAATCATATGCTTTTTTTCATCCGGTCCCCGTGTGTATGCAGTTTTGTAAATCATGTCATCTGTTCCCACCGGCACACGATGGCCTACTCTTACGAAAAGCGGAACAGGATTTAACGTGTGCGCAAGATGTTCTGCGTGCGTTCGCACACGGGGCCTCGGTTTTAAAGTCTCATCCGAAGGACTTTTGGGGAGAGTGGAGTCAGCACTGATGTTAATTGGATTGATAGACCAAGCGAGTAAAAGATAATTGATTGATTAAGAGATTGAATATTTAATTGATAATACCCCACAGTTAGATTGATTGATTGATTGATTGATTGATGCGTTGACTGAGTGAATGAATAATAATTGATTGAATTTTGTTTTTATTATTGATAATCTTTTTTTTTTCAAGGGTGACAAATAAGTATTAACAGACTTTATTTTTCTTCCAGCCCTTACACACACACACACACACACACACACACACACACACACACACACACACACACACACACACACACACACGAGAGAGAGAGAGGAGAGAGAGAGAGAGAGAGAGAGAGAGAGAGAGAGAGAGAGAGAGAGAGAGAGAGAGAGAGAGAGAGAGAGAGGAGAGAGAGAGAGAGAGAGAGGTGGCAAGCCAAGGCAAGGCAAATTCTTTATTTTGAGGATAATAAATAAGCACTCTTGTGCTTTTTTTTTTTACATCCAATCCGGGATAAGATCAAGATTAAAAAAAAAAGAGAAAAAACTACTTATCTAAACAACAACAACAGCAATAATGAAATACTAAGAACAATAAACTATACCCAGTACCAAACAACATACAAAAGAGAGAGAGAGAGAGAGGAGAGAGAGAGAGAGAGAGAGAGAGAGAGGAGAGAGAGAGAGAGAGAGAGAGAGAGAGAGAGAGAGAGAGAGAGAGAGAGAGAGAGGAGAGAGAGAGGAGAGAGAGAGAGAGAGAGAGGTGGCAAGCCAAGGCAAGGCAAATTCTTTTATTTTGAGGATAATGAATAAGCACTCTTGTGCTTTTTTTTTTTTACATCCAATCCGGGATAAGATCAAGATTAAAAAAAAGACAAAAAAAACTACTTTATCTAAACAACAACAACAGCAATAATGAAATACTAAGAACAATAAACTATACCCAGTACCAAACAACATACAATAGAGAGAGAGAGAGGAGAGAGGAGAGAGAGAGAGAGAGAGAGAGAGAGAGAGAGAGAGAGAGAGAGAGAGAGAGGAGAGAGAGAGAGAGGAGAGAGAGAGAGAGAGAGTTTGATTTGATTGATTTTTTTTATTGAGGATAATGGGATAAGCACTGTTGTGCTTTTTTTACATCCAGTCCCCGTGTGTATGCAGTTTTTTTTGGTTGTAAATGTCATCTGTTCCCACCGGCACACGATGGCCTACTCTTACGAAAAGCGGAACAGGATTTAACGTGTACGCAAGATGTTCTGCATGCGTTCGCACACGGGGCCTCGGTTTAAAGTCTCATCCGAAGAACTTCTGGGGAGAGTGGAGTCAGTACTGACGTTAACTCCAGAAGAGAAAATCTCCTCGACCGGACTCGAACCTGGGTCGTCAAATTGCGAGCGCAGTGTTCTGACCACTAGGCTATCCGTCCCCAGAGAGAGAGAAGAGAAGAGAGAGAGAGAGAGAGGAGAGAGAGAGAGAGAGAGAGAGAGAGAGGAGAGAGAGAGAGAGAGAGCTCCTGCTGATCGTGAAGCACGTGCAAACTGACAAGTGTTCGTTCACCCCTAGAGGGGGGTGGCGGGAACTGAGTTGCTTAGCCTAAGCTGTCTCACTTTCATCCAACATTCGACAAACTGAGGGCGACTGCGGCACAAGAAACTTGTGTATGCATTGTCGCTGCTCGCCATTTTGACCTGAACCTACAGGTACGTTTTATTTCTGTTTGTGGGTGCTGTTTTTAATATTCATGGTTTTTATTTCAAGTACGAGAAAATACTGAAGCACAAGCAAAATACTGTATTGTGTGTACCAAAAATAAAGTGGCACAGATAATGAATGATCATGGAACGGCAGTTTTTCTCCATTTCTTCATCAAAAGCTCATACAGCAAGTATTGTTTGTCATGATGAACGAAAATGTATTGCGCTGCCGTTAAGCGCCACAAAGTCAGGCCCAGCGCATTAATTTTGAGAGTTGTTATATTTTATGTCTTTCTGGATTGTAAGTCAGAAGAATGGACAAAGACGGCAGAAAATAGACAAGAAGTAGGTGACAGGAAGAAAAGGATTTTAAGACCGAAATGGAGAAATAGGAATAAACAATTTCCAGTTGCCTTGGGCTTAACTCCACCTGGTCACCCCAGGTGGGACATTCCCTATCTCGGAGAATTTCCTGAGGAAAGGAATGCTAGGCCTAATTATACTGACAGCACCCCCCCCCCCCATACCAGAGGGGGGGGGGGGGGGGGGGGTTGCGTTTCCCTCTGTTCCTTCTCCCGTGATTTATATTCATTTTGTAAAGGTTGCAGTTACACGACTTTTTTTTGTTTCGTAGGCTGGAGCTCTGGGGTTCACCAATGGTGAATTTTTTTTTTTTTGTATTTGTCCGTTTTTGCCTTCAGCCTACCATGAAAGTAGCTCTGTTCGGACTTTGAGGATGTGGAATCAAACCGTGTATGCGTTTGCTTTGTTATATTAATTTTTGTTATGTCTGTACTGCTTGTTTTGTTCTTTTTTCAAGGCTTTCTTTCGCTGTTTCGTGGTTTTTCTTTCTACCTGTCCTTTGTCTTTTGTTGCTTGTTACCTTCTTTTTCTGTTATTTTTCTGCCCCTTTTCCTTGCTTACTTTCTCTGCTCTCTCGCTCTCTCTCTCTCTCTCTCTCTCTCTCTCTCTCTCTCTCTCTCTCTCTCTCTCTCTCTCTCTCTCTCTCTCTCTCTCTCTCTCTCTCTCTTCTCTAACAGACCTTATGTGTCCGATTTGTCAATGTGGGACAGAAACAGAAATCCACTTTGTATTAGTGTGCCCAGCATATGCCGACATTAGAGAACAGTTTATTGCTAAAAAATATTACAATTGTCCATCATTGTTCAAACTAAGTGTGTTACTCGCAACTGAAAATAAGCTAACCATCAGTCGTCTTGCCAATTTCATTATGAAAGCATTTGATAAGCGCAGCATGCTATTAGCAGAGCAAGTTTAAGGAAGTAATATGAACCCCATGTATCTATTTTGTATCATTTGTTATGTGTTTTGCTATTTTGTGCTTATGTACACCCCAGTGATATGGGCCATAGGCCTAATCATTAAACAATTCAGTGTCAGTGTCAGTCTCTCTCTCTCTCTCTCTCTCTCTCTCTCTCTCTCTCTCTCTCTCTCTCTCTCTCTCTATATATATATATATATATATATATATATATATATATAGCCGCTGTAGTCTAGTGGTTAGGGCGTTGGACTCGTAATCTAAAGGTTGCGGGTTCAATCCCAGCTTTCGGCTATGGCGTTGTGCCTTTGGAAAAGGCACTTTACGCTATTTTCTCAGGGGTACCAACCTTGTGTTGGGGGTTAACCCTGCGATAGACCGGCATCCTATTCAGGGGGGAGTCTATGACTCTCAGTCGCTTAACGCCACAAAAACCGGGATAAGCACCGGTCTGATGAGCCTTAGGCTCGGGACAGACTTTAACATATATGTATATATATATTAGGGAAATAAAACTCTCTCTCACCTGTGAAATAGCATTGTCTGTCTCTGTGTCTGGTCTCTCTCTCTTTGTCTCTGTCTCTGTCTCTCGCCCTCTCTCTCTCTCTCTCTCTCTCTCTCTCTCTCTCTCTCTCTCTCTCTCTCTCTCTCTCTCTCTCTCCCTTCTTTCCTTTTTCTTTTCTTTTCTTTCTTTCTGTTCTCCTCTGTATGTAGTGTATTATTTTCTTGCAGAGTAATACAGAGCCAGCCAGCATCAGCCAGCAAGCAACTGCACACGTACGCAGGCTGGTCAAGCAAAACGAGGTGAGGTGCACGAGAGAAAATCTTTTACTTGAATTTTCATGTTTATTGCTCTATTTTTCTATGTAGATATTATTCTGTAGTCCTGTTTGTTTGAATTTTAATTCTAAAGTTTATGTAGATGTTATTTTGCATTGAAGATTACTCTATTCATAAATTATTCAAATAATTGTTTCTGACAATGTTTTGGCTGCAAAAAATGAATGCAGTATTCCACTGTATGTTATATCCTTGTGATGTGTATCGTTTTTTTTCTTTCTTTTTTTTTTTTTTTTTTTTTTTGGGGGGGGGGGGGGTACCTAGGCTAGAGCTTTGAGGTTCTCCAAAAGTGAAATTTTAATATGCAACCGTTTTCATTACCCCATTCAGGTAGCATCTTGGCTATGGGAATGATGTGTAAACAAGACGTCAGTGGTAGCACAGACACGTGTGCACGCAAGCACAAGCGCGCACACACACGCACTCACACGCGCGCGCTCTTTCTCATTCTTTCTTTCTCCGTCTTTCTTTCTCTCCCTTCCTGTCTGTCTCTCTTTCTCCCTCCCCCCCATCTCTCTTCATCTTCCCTACCTCCTCTCTCCCCTACCTCGGATGAGACTTTAAACCGAGGCCCCGTGTGCGAACGCACGCAGAACATCTTGCGCACACGTTAAATCCTGTTCCGCTTTTCGTAAGAGTAGGCCATCGTGTGCCGGTGGGAACAGATGACAAGATTTACAAAACTGCATACACACGGGGACCGGATGAAAAAAGCACATGATTGCTTATTCTGTTATCCTCGATATAAAAGAATAAATAAATAAATAATAAATAAACCTCCTCTCTCCTCCTCTCTCCCCTACCTCCTCTCTCCTCCTCTCTCCTCTCTCCTCTCTTTCTCTCTCTCCTTCATTTAGACGGGCATCCACTTACCATACCAATTTCTGTCTCTATTTCCAGATTGTTTGCAGCAATCTTCGATGATCTGCACACACCACGAATGCTAGACTTCCTATGATTGACAATGATCTTGTCTAGTTAGGCCCATGTTGGTTGTAAAGGGTAGGGAATGGAGGACAGAATTTCACAAAATCCTTTCGTCAGAGTTTTGTTTCCTTGGGACCTTGTACATAAGTCAGTGCTTTGTCTTCAGAGTAGAAATAGTGCCTTACCCCCAATCCTTTTTTTTTTCTTTGTGGACTCAAGTTGGCAATAGTTCAGCTGGGCGTTTAACATAGAGGCTGTTGTAAATGCAAAGCTTGCTATTCAGGCAGTGGCTGCTTAACTGCTACGCCAATATTGCAGATTTTACTTGTGTATTATTTTCCCTTTGCTCCAGTCAGATTTTGACCCTTGAAGTTCTGTGCTTTGGCTTTGGGTTCCGTTCTTTTGTTGTCTGGCTTAGGTGTCGGTCTTTGTGTTTAGTCCACGTTTTAATCTTGGTGTCCAGGTTCGTCTGTGTCGTGTTTGTCTTTGTGTCCAGGTTTTGATATTTGTGTCCGGCTGTGGTTCTAGTATTTGTGTCTAGTTGTAGTTTTACTGTTTCCATATTTCAGTCTTTGTGTCCAGATTTCAGTCTGTGTGTTAAGCTTTGTCTTTGTGTCCTGGTTTGTCTTTGTGTCCTGGTTTGAGTTTGTCTTTGCGTCTGGCTTGGCTTCGGTTTCAATCTTTGTGCCAGACTTTGTCTTTGTGTCCAGGGGTTTTTGTGTCCAGGTTGTCTTTGTGTCTGGCTTTGATTCAGTCTTTGTTAGAACTCCCCTGTCAGCTGTCTTCAAGTGATCACTGGGCACCTTCCGATTGCAATCAGTATTTCTTGCTCAAATAAAAATTAGTATCCGCTAAAACTAAGTTTTGAAAAAAAGGGGGAGAGAGATGAAATATCATAAACCTAAAATAAAATCTAGCAAAAATAAAATTAAAAAGATTCAGAGATATGAAAGTAGGGTTTAGTCTAAACTTGAAATAAAATGAAATAAAACAAAATAAAATGAAATAAAAGAAAAGCATAGTCTAGACAAAAATAAATTAAAACGAAAAATAAATAAAAATGATATAAATAAAATCAAAATAAAAACCAAAAACAAAATAGGAAAAAAAAGATTGTGCAAGAAATCTGATTGCAATCTGGGTGACTGCGATCTGTCTTCTCATCCTTAAAGCACCACCACCTGCGACAATGGCTTGGAGACTAGCGTCATTGGGTATTGTGACTTGGTCATTCTTTTCCATTTGATAGGTTTCCTTGTGTTTGAACTTGTCATCACCTGTAACAATTTCATAGGGTTTTCATGAGGTATTGTGACTTGGTCGATCATCACTATTCTGATAGGTTTTCTGAGGTCTGAAAATGTCACTATCTACAGCAGTATTGAGTCAGTTTTCATGAGGTATTGTGACCTGGTCATTCCCTTCCACTTCTGATAGGTTTTCCTCATGTCTGAAAATACCAGCGGCTGTGAGACGGTTTTCATGAGGTATTGTGACTTGGTTATCCCTTTTTTCTGATAGTTGTTTTTTTTTTATAATGTCATGGCCTATAACAGCTTTGGAACGGTTTTCACGAGGTATTGAGGACTAATCATTCCTTCCATTTCTAGTGTGCTTGGGTTTTTTTTGGTTTTTTTGTCCTTGCCACCCTTTATTAGTTAAACATGGGTCATAACCTGGTGGTGAGTCATTATGTGGATCATCCTGAAGACTCGACAGTGGGGCCAGGTTCTGTTGATCATCACCTTGGAGTGATCTGCTGCATGAGATCCTGGCATCTGTAAGTATTGTACAGCTGCAGATGAAACTTTAGTGAAATGATACCTGATTTGGGTATCGGTTTTTTCTCATTTTAGTTTTCTGATTTAGAATAATTATATTTTATTTTGCTTTGGTTTCTGTATTTTTTTTCTACAGTATCATTTTTTTTGTTCTTAGTCGTATGTTTAAGAGAATAAAGTTCACCTTATTTTTAAAAGTCCAGTTAGGTTTTTCAGTATAAAGATCTTGCAGGGTTTGGGTTGCTGCAGACATAGCAGCTTCTAAATCAGGAAAGGAGAGACAGAGTATGAAGATCGTGTTGAAAGAAAAGCCTCCGCGTCTGGAAATTATATGAAAAATTTAATGATGTAGTGTATTTGATCAGAAGAACTTGTTTTATGGTGGTTTTTGAATATTTAACTCTGTAAACTAACTTGACCTATATTTGACTGAATTGGTGAAGAACCATGGTGAAATCTGTCAGATGAAATCAAATAGTTGTAATATCTGATCCAGTAAAACGAGTGTTTTCAGTCTACTGATCATGACTTACTGCTTTCAGAGGCTCTGGGTCTGGTATCAAGTGCAAGTGATCTGTTAGAGGGCAGCCATCCTGATCTGCGTTTTCTGAAAGCTAGACAAGGTATTCATGTTTTTGCTTCTATAGTTTTCTGAACTTTCTGATCTGATACTTCTGTCTGTCAATTCTTTGTTGTTGTTTCCTTTTTTCCTGCCTCTTTTTTTCGTTCCTCATCTAGAGCTCTGAGGTTCTCCAATGGTGAATTTTTTTTGGTGTATGTATGCACCAATTATTGGCCACTATTTGGGTGTTGGTGAAGTTTTGTAGTTGACATTTCTTAGTATTGCATCTGTAAAGTGGTTCATGCTCAAGTTTGTGGTCACAGTCTTCCTATTAAGCCTATAGGTTTTTCTCTATGTAGGATCAGGATGTAGTTTTAAAAAAAGCGATTAAAAACATGCTTTTCATGAGATTTGAACTCGTAAACTACCAAGTTCAGTGCCTTAGCCACTATCATTGCAGCTGGTTAACTTGTTTTCTTTACAAATTTTGTACTGCTAATGTTGAAATTTTTTCTCTTATTTCAAACTTGTGATTTTTGTCTATTCAACTAGGTACCATATGAGCCACAACGGTTCCAGTGAAGTGCAAAGTAAATGAAACTGCTAAACCAGGCCATCAACTCGCCATCCAATGTTGTCTGCTACAACTGCACCAGAAGCTGCCATGCACGGGTTGGACTTGTGAGCAGCTCCAGAAAATGCCCCTAGCACGACTGAAGCAGATAGAAGACACAGCCATTGTCTTGGAGACAGGAGGAGCCTGACTGAATGGGGACAAGCATCGCTACTTCTATACTGCAAACGCCCGTGTATGTACCTGCTTCAAAAGGAGTCAAATGCTTGACATTTTGGAAAAATCCAGGTTAGAAAATTGCTGATATGATTTGTAATCAAAGTATTTGTTTTTCTTTAACTTCATTGTGTCCGTATTTGATAATGGAAATTATGTGTAACATGTTCTGGTAAAAAACAGGATTTATGTGTAACATGTTCTGGTTAAAAAACAGGATTTTTCTGTGTTTTATATAATCGTGGTGTTCAGTAATGTTTGCGGACGGTTGTTAGTAAAAAAAAAAAAAAAAAAAAAAAAAAAAAAAATTAACTGTCCAAATAAGGGTAGAAGGTAAAGCTTTAACATAGTTTATGTACTATTTAAAAATTAAATCTCATAAAGTCAGGAAATCAATTCCTTGAAATCTTTCAGCTGATAAAGTACAGCTAAATTATATAAAGTCTGTAAATATTAATTCTAAATAAATTGAATTATTTTCAAAGTAACAGGGTCAGGTAAACATGATGTATAGCCAAGCAAATACCCTGAACTTTGAATGGTAGTGGTTAGAACTCCCTTGCTGTTAGGGGCTATGGGACTGGAGCCGCCAGGGACCTCGGGTTTTCTTTCAGCCATCATGAACTTGGGCAGGGGGTGGGGGGACATGCCTTGGGAGAGTGGTATGGTTGAAAACAGGAACTGAAGTGTTATGTTTTCCAGCTAAGCAAAAGATGGGATATAATAATGTGAATTTGAATTGAATCAAACAGATCAGCTCCAAATAATTTCGAGATAAGCACAATTTGTAATGCTTCTTTTCAAAAAAAAAATCATGAATTTAGATTGTTACAAAATGTTAACAGCAGATTACTTGAATATTTTAGCTGGTTAAGCAAAAGATTAAATTTAATAGTTTGTAAAGCATTTTTTCATATCTGAGGCAACAAAGGAAATGTTTGATATGAGCCAATGTTTGTAAAGAACAATTATGAATTTATTCTGTTTCAAAATGGTAAGATAAAATCACCATAGCACATGAGCAAACATTCCACATTTTCCCTGCCACTGATGACTTCTTAACCGCTTACAGGAACAACTGGACAGGAGTCAAGTGGCGAAGAATAAAAACCATCCGGCACCACATTTTGGTTACCAGCACATGATCAGGTAACGGGTTTGTATCCCAAACTCCCCCCCACCCCACCCCCCACCCCCACTAGATTGTGAGTCGAGGTCTGGGTCTGGGTACCTAGTATTTGGGATAAGACAATAAACTGAGGTCGCGTATGTAGCACGCATTTAGCACACATAAACAACCTGCAGCAACAAGAGAGTTGTCCCTGGCAAAATTCTGTAGAAAAAAGCCGCCCTGATAGGGAAACAAATGCACATGCAGACAGGGAAAAATGGGTGACCCTGCTCTTGTGACGTGATGCTCTCTCCCCAGGAAGAGCCGCCCGAATTTCACGCTGAGAAATCTGCCCCCAAATAAAGAGGTATACACACACAAATGCAAAACATTAGTGACTACTCCCTCTGTGACATTTGTCTGGGAGTGTTGTATTTGTTTTATTATTCTAACCTAATAAAACATTACAGCTGCAACCAAAATTGTTTAAAGAAGACCTTGACCATACATTTTTCAAGGAAATTCAAAAACGTTTTCACTCAGACTACAGATGATAATTAAATAATCAGTTAATTGCTGAAAAATATAAGATCAGATAGTATGTATGTAAATTGTACAGTTTAAATTCCCAATCATTGTCATGCATAGCAGCAGCTTTTCGTACACTTTGTGCTTTATAGCCCCATTCCTAGCTCTAGTTGGGCACTGCATCCATGGCGAAATAAGAGAAATATCATCATAGCCTAATAATTTCCCACTATCCTCCATGGGAATACAAATCACACAAAGTTCTACATCGACTGTTTGCCTTCACCTATCCTACAGTCTGGTTGACCATTAGGGCAACACTTCAGATATTGCAACTAGCTCCCTCCATATCTTGTGGTTCTTAGCTTAAGTCAACATATCACTCCCAAGTCCAGTCCACTCTCTGATGTTATCTTCCCATTATCTCTGCCTCGAATTTGTCAGATCAGAAATATTGTGATCCTCTCATGGAAGGCAATTGCAACACTAGCAAACGCATGCCTGATAAAAGTTTTGATCTTGAAAAATGTTTCAAACTGCGTGCCTGCACGCACCACACACGCACACACACACACACACACACACACACACAACACACACACACACACACACACACACACACACACACACTAAAGTCTCCACAATCTTGCCGGAATGATAGTTTTTTCCCTTTCTTTCACTCCTTTCCTGTCTTTTTACTTAATTAAATGTCCACTCTCCTTTTTTTCTTATCATAATTGTCTATCTTTTCAGTCCACTCTCCTAGGGGGGGGGGGGGGGTCCTTAAGATCATAACAATTTTTTCTGTTCTTTTTCAGATGTTATGAGATGTTGAGGACATCACCATCAAGGACACCACTACAGTCAAGGAAAAGGACTTTCCAGTAACCAAAGAACTGTCACCAGGTCCATAACCCCAAGCACCTCTCCCAGGGAAAACATGTTATGGCTGTCCTGGGTTGACCCTTATGGTTGAGCAGGGCGTTGATAACATGGAATATCGGTAGGGTTGGTTTTAAACCTTAGGTTTAATCTGTATAAAGTTGGGAAGTTTTAATTTGAGATACTAATTTGACAAGGTGATAGCCCCTCTACCCCCACCCCCTCCTCATAGGGTCTCTGTGGTCAGCGGAGTTATAAACAAGATTGGATTGGATTGGATTTTTATAATTTGCTGTTTTTGCCTTATTACAGTTTAGTTTTTAAAAAAAAAAAAGACACACACCCACCACCCACCCACTCCCCACCACCACCACCACCACCACCAATTTCCTCAGCTAGAGCTCTGAGGTTTACCCATAGATTTTTGTATATGTGACTTTTCTTGCCCACCATTAAGGTTAGCTGCAATCCGAATTCAGGGTTGATGTGTAAAGTTGATAAATGAGTTTATTTCACAAAATATTACTGTTAGATATTTTTTAGGAAGATGTGTGTTGTGATGTGTGTGTGTGTGTGTGTGTGTGTGTGTGTGTGTGTGTGTGTGTGTGTGTGTGTGTGTGTGTTGTGTTCATTTTAACGTCTATCCACTAAAAAGAGTGGGTGTTGGTGTGTGTGTGTGGGTGTTGTCGGTGTTTGTTGTTGGTGTGTCGGTGTTGGTGTGTGTTGTTGGTGTTTTTGGTGGTGTTGTGTGTGTGTGTGTGTGTGTGTGTGTGTGTGTGTGTGTGTGTGTGTGTGTGTGTGTGTGTGTGTGTGTGTGTGTGTGTGAAGGAGATAGTTGTGAAGAGGAGACATGGGGTTAGAAAGAGAGGGGAGGGAGGGGGAAGTGGTGTTCAGGAGGGGCATTGATGTACATTCAGAGCAGTGAGGATAGAAAAAGGGGGCTGGCTTAGAGAATTTCTTAGTAGTTTTTTTTTTTAGTTCCTAAGCTAGAGCTACGAGGTTCGCCAATAGTCAGTGGTACTTAGGCAACCTTTTTTGCCAAGCATTTAAGGTGGCTGCTTTCCCACTTCGAGAATTGGCATTGTATAATTTTGGGATCCTTTTTTTTTTTTTTAATCTGTGCAACTTGTTCAAAATAAATTGGGTCTGAACTTTTCTCTTAATGATAGAACTGGAATTTTCACTGACACAAGTCGAATGCATAGCCTCAGTTTTTTGATAGAGCAGGTGACCCGGATTCAAAGCTTCATACCATTGCAAAATACGTATAGCCGTTGTGGTCAGCAGAGTAATGAACATGAAATAAATACCATTGTGTCTGTAGCTACATACCATTTGTCCATCTGCTGTTGTGTCCACATGGTTCTAACCTTCAGACCGACCAGCTGACAGACAACCCTTCCCTGTTGTTAACTAACACTAATTCTAACACTAACCTCAACTCTTAATCCTGGCCCCTACATGTGGACACAAAAGGCAGGTAGACAACATGGTATATGCTGACACACTGACTAAACACTTTTTTTCATTAGGGTTGAAAATAATTGATTTGAATGGTTTATTAGGAGTAAATGAACAAGCACAGAACCTCTTTGCAGCATGCTTTCAAAAACTAAACGAAAAGTATACTCGAACAGTAATGATCAAAGTTGCACCAAAATGATTTTAAAACGATAACCATAATCAAAATACCAATATTTATAAATAAAAGAAAATGTTACTTAGCTAGAGTTGTAAGGTTCCTTAATGGTAAGATTTTCTTAGGTATGCCGACTGAAGGAATATAAGATAAAACATCAGATACTTCTGCTAGGGTTGGTAGGGGCAGGGTGCTAAGAGTTTGTAGGGAAAAGGATAGGAAGGGGCGGCGGGATCGGAGAGGGGGGTGTTGAATGTTCAGGTAATAACATAGAGATGGGGGAAGAGCTGTAACGGCCGAGGAGATGGATGAATTCCTCATGGTTTTGACCAAATATTCTCTTTTTAGATAAGATATTAAAATTCGACTTTTTAAAGTGTTCATAATCAATAGTTTGGGTTTTTACTTTTAGGTCATAAAAGTATTCATATTTTATTGTACGGGGATAGGGGGATGCAGTCAAACTGTGATTAGGTTCAGGGAAGGGTGGAGAGCATATTTAGAAAACAAATTGGAAACAAAAAGTAGAGGTATCTGGTTTTAGAAAGCATGGTTGACTAGATTCAAGGGGAGAGCGTTTTAGAAGAAAAAAGTTTGTTCACAACCAGAAGTAGGGGTGCTGGTTTTAGAGGGGGAATGCCCAAGTGGGGGGGGGGGGGGGGGGGGGGGGGGGGGGGGAGGGCGAGGGAAGGGGGAGAGAGATTTCTTTTATATCGAGGATAATGGAATAAGCACTCGTGTGCTTTTTTACATTCAGTCCCCGTGAGAGAGAGAGAGAGAGAGAGAGAGAGTTTTGTGGGGGAGTGTTTGCTGCCAGCAAAGCACTATGAAATGGTATACCACAGGTATTTGTTAATCGTTGTTGTGTGTCTGTGTCTGTCTGTGTGTGTTGTGTGTGTTTATGGGTGTTGTAAAATACAAAATATTACTTACTGAAACAGTCACGAATTTCAGTTTTCTGTGTGTATGATTTATAGAAACCTGTTAAATCGCTGGATGTGTGGCTGTAACCAACGTTGACTGACTTTTCCTAGTTTTGAAATGGGTGGATATGAAGAAAGCATTGGAATACCACAGACAGAAATTTAATTGCTGTATATTAATACAATAAATGTTCTGTGTACATCTTAGTTAACAGCCTTGCATCAGAAAAGACATTTTCTGTTTTTGTTTTTTCAACAAAACCTTGTATAAGAAAACCTTTCTGCCCTTCAGTCTGTGAGCATAGGATTACAGGCATCTTAAAGTGATGTATCCTGTTAACTTTTCTCCTGGCCTTTTGCTTTGCTGTAGGTCAGGGACATGACCATTATCCAGGTCATAGCATCCCCAGTTCATTAATAAACTGCTCCATCTGCATCTCTCCCAGCAGTCTTTGACTCCCATTGTCAGCACAAGTGTGTTCTGATAACCTTTTTGTTTTTTGTTCAATCTGGAAAGCAAAAAGTGGGGGAAATATAGGTTGGACACCCACAATGTAATCTTAAGAAAACAAACCGAAATCATTGATGAAGAACAGTAAAATATGGAAAAGAGAATGAAGGGAGAAATCAATGGGAAAAGACGTTAGAGGCCCCACAAAAAACCTGGCCGTCTTAGCAAGACTTAGCGAAAGATGTCACATCAACCATTTCTCATTGCTTCATGATTGATTGGTTATTTTTTCTCATTTTGTCCAACCTTTGTACTGTATCTGTTATGTCCATTTGCACTAATTTTTTTTCGCAAAACATTTACTTTACTTCAAATGTGTGTATTCCAAAATTCCACTGTAGAAAATGTATTTTTGATGTATTCTAGCAGATGACTGTGATAACCCAGTGTGGTACATGCTGTTTTGTTTTGTTCAGCTTTTCTATAAGTTTTTGCTTTGGAGCACTTCAGAAACATGTCTTGTATAAAAGTAGAGCATTGTTTAGCATGATTGTAAACTTTTTACAAGTAGTTATACGAAAAAATTGACTGTATTGGTTTTTAAATTTTGCTTTGAATTATTTGTTCAAGTAGAAGAAAAACTGGTTTTCATCAAGAAATGCTGGTGGTCAGGTAGTCTTGTATTTTAAAGTGTTTGCTTTTTCCCCTTTTCTTTTCCCCTAGATCATATCTTTATTTTGTTTTGAAACATTATTTCAGTAAAGTTTTCTTGGACTTTAAATACCAAAACACGATATTCCTTTTACTTTTGTTTTTCTATGCATTCAATTTGAAGTACTGAGTGCAGAGTGAAGCAGTTTACTGCTGCTTTTTTTTCTTTTGATATTTTTTTTTTCAAACGTAACATTGCCCTTGAATGAATTTCGTGATACATTTAGTTTTACCTGTTTAGTAATTTTTTGTTGGCATCCTTTTGAAGGCTTGAAATGTCTCCACTTTTATCTGGGTAATTGTGTGACTGGTTTACTTGCATGTAACCATTCCAATCAATGCCCACATTTTCCACCTTCAAATGGAGGTTAGTATATGTGTGTAGCTTGTTGCTGGTTTTTTTCCGGAAAAACATGACTGAAATATCCCTAACCTATCCTTTTTATGTGAAATTATTATACAATGGGTTTGTGGTATCTGGTAGAATTGAGCTATGCAGGTAATACGCTTTGCGTGCTGCCCCCTCTCCAACCCTATTTCCTATTGTTTCAGTCAAAATGTGTGTGTGCGCAATTTTAAAATAGTTTTTGTCTCCATGAAAGGATGAAGTAGAACCCCTTTTGCCAGTAGCATGCTAATTTTTTTGCTTTGATGTGAAAACATTTATTCTGTTTGTTCCGAATCCAATTAAGCTTGATCTTGAATCCCTACTCGAAATGGTGTGGAAAAAAATTTACAGCCCCGTTGAATCACTTGTATAATTTTGTGATAAATTCGAAGCTTGTACATCTGAATGAGTGGAGAAAATGTAGCATGTTCCGTTTAGAGGACCAACAAAAGATGCTTCCTATACCCTTTATTGCTTCGATGTTTCTTGTATTTCATGAGTTATTGCTTTTATTTTGCCTGTATTTTATAACATACTTGTACAAATACAAAAATCGATGATTTTGTACCTCTAAACTAGTAACGAGCACACACCAATGGCACTTGATTACCCAACTGACATTTTTCTGAGAAAAATGCAGGCTTTGTTTAACTCCCTCCTTTAAAACTTACAGTAGATAGGTGGTCTAGAGGTAACGCGCATGCCTAGAAAGCGAAAATCCAGGTCGGAAGCAAGGGGTGGTTTGATCCCTTTTTGGGCCCGAAACTTTTCCCTCAAACATCAGACCAAGAGTGATGGCCTGGTGCTAGTCTTCCAGATGAGGCGATAAACCGAGGTCCCCTGTGTCACGAAATTATTTACCCCACGTAAAAGAACCCATGGCAACAAAGAGAGTTGTCCCTGCCAAAATGATAAGGAAATGAATGCAGTTGCAGACGGGAAAAGAAGAAAATAATGGGTAACCCTGCTCTTCTGGCGACGCGCTCTCCCCCGGGGAGAACAGCCCGAATTTCACTATGAGAAGTCTTCCCCTGGCTTTAAGTTGTATAAAAAAAAAAATGTAAACCCCAATGTTTTGCACTTTTTATTCAAGGTGTCTATATTTTCTGGCTGTAAAGATAACATAACTGGATTGAAGCTTTTTGCCACTTCAGTGTTTTAAAAGCATGTTGGAATGAATACGTCATTGTGGTCTTGGGATATTTTCAAGTGCAGGTATGAGAATTCAAAATCAGACTTAAAGCCAGTTGGTGGGTCATTGTCATGTCACTACTGGTCAGAGCATTGGGAAAAGCCTACCTCCCCCTTCAGCCCCAAAAGAAAAGCGGGGTTGGGTAGCCAGCTGCAGCTGAAAGGAAGCGATGAACAAAAAAACTCAGTTATTCTTACACATTCCCAACTTGATGAAATGTTGTGCAAAAGTCATAAGACTAAATAGAAAACTGGAACTTGACCAACCTATTTGTTCAGAGCTATATTCATGAATGATTGTGTATTTACAAAATATGGAGGACGTGCACAAGATCTGATGCATGTACAGCTTTTTTTTATGTACTCTCTCTCTCTCTCTCTCTCTCTCTCTCCTCTCTCTCTCCTCTCTCTCTCTCTCTCTCTCTCTCTCTCTCTCTCTCTCTCTTGGGTTTTAGTGATCATTATTATTACTTTTTATTATTTTTTTCTTCTTCTCCTTCTTCTTCTCTACCTTTTCAGCAACATGGCTCCCTGTCAGAAAACCTGGCCACAAAAAGATGGACTACGTATTGGTCATTTAAACATTAACAGCATTTTAAACAAGCTAGCTGATGTACATAGTATCCTACACAACTCAAATAAACCATTTCATTTATTTGGATTTACAGAATCCAGACTTTCCAGTTTGGTATCTGATAAAGAAATCCAAATACCTGGGTTTAGAGCAATCCGTAAAGACCCCTCTTCCTCCAAAACAACAGGAATAGTTGTATATATAAATGAATCCATAAACTTTAAACGTATTCACCATCTTGAAACCCAACAAGTAGAGTCTCTATGGCTAGAAATACAACTCAAACGAAGTAAACCCATTATTGTCGGATTTATATACAGAAATCCCTCTGAGAGAATTGATTGGGTTGATAGATTTTCCATAATGATGGATGCAGCATCTTTGGATGCTGAAGAACTTTTACTATTGGGAGATTTTAACATGAATCTACTTAAACCCCACCCTTTGTGGATAAACAAATTAAATTCCTATAATCTCTCGCAAATTATTGACACACCAACGCGCTTAACCTCCTCCAGTGCAACTCTCATTGACCATGTATATGTAACTAATAAGCAAAATATCAAAGAAATATGTGTTCCTAACTGTGGCTGCAGTGATCACCTTCCTATCTGTTTCACATGGAACAAAAAAGGAATAAAAATTCCCATAGCTGGTCACAAGGAAGTCACTTATAGATCATTTGTTAAATTTGATGAAAATAAATTTCTTGCTGACTTGCTAAATTCCTCAATTAATCATGTTTACAACTTTACAGACCCAGAGAAAGCCATATATTTTTGGCTAGAAACATTGAACTCAGTCTATGATAAACATGCTCCTTTCAAAACCCGAAGAGTGAAGCATGCAACACAGCCTAAATGGATGACAACTGAGATTCTAAAAGAAACTTATTTAAGAGATGATCTATTAAAAGCAGGAAAAATAGGAGAATTTAAAGAACAAAGAAACAAAGTAAACTCATTAAAACGTAAAGCCAAACAAAAATATTTCCAAAATCTTGCCTCATCGAAACACAATCCTAAAGCTGTTTGGCAGGCTATCAATCAATTAACCAATAAATACCCAACTCAACCCATTGCTAATAAAATTTCCCCAGATGATCTCAACATTTATTTTACCACCATAGCTGAAACAGTTATAAAACAAGATGAGACAGAATTAAACTCCTTAGAAGAGCTAAAAAGCTTTTGCTCATCAAAAAACATTAAATCAAAATTAAAAATCCCTTTCATAAGTGTTTCTGAAGTGTTCAGATATCTAAATAGCTTGAAACAAAATAGTAGTAGAGGACCAGATGGTATTGACAGTAAAATTCTCAAGTTAGCAGCTCCAATCATCTCTGACACATTAACTTATATTTATAATTTATGCATTGAAAAATGCTATTTTCCAACACAGTTTAAAATAGCTAAAGTAATTCCTCTCTTTAAAAGTGGAGACCATTCAAAGTCTTGTAATTACAGACCTATTTCTAATTTATCAATACTATCAAAACCGTTGGAAAAACACATTCATAGACACATTTATCACCATCTTGAGATTCACAATCTTCTAAACAAGAATCAATCGGGTTTCAGAAAAAGTCATTCTTGTCACACTGCTCTTACGAACCTAGTTGAAAGTTGGCTAACTAATTTAAATGACAACAGGTTCTGTGGTGCCCTTTTTGTTGATTTTGCAAAAGCTTTTGATGTAATTGATCATAAGCTTTTATGTAAGAAGCTGTCATTGTATGGGATATCAGATAATGTCCTACAATTGTTGAAATCCTTTCTTGGAAACAGAGAGCAATATGTGTGTATCAATAATTCAAAGTCCTGTACATTACCAGTCAAATATGGTGTCCCCCAAGGCTCAATACTAGGCCCACTTCTATTTTGTATATATGTCAATGACCTTCCACTCCATATCAAAGACCCATGTCAGCTTTTTTGTGATGATACAACAATACATACTAGCCACACCAACATAGATAGAATATCAGTTTCATTACAAAAAAGTATTGACTCTCTTGAGAAATGGTGTCAACAAAACCATATGTCCCTCAATCCACAAAAAACCAAACTAATGCTTATCACCACAAGACAAAAAAGACAAAATCTGACAACTCCACTCCCCCCTGTATTCATAAACAAAACCCTAGTTGAAGAAGTGGACAATCACAAAGTCCTAGGTATTACAATAGACAATAATCTTTCATGGACAGCACATGTAACCAAATTAAGCAACACTGTGTCCACACAAGTCTACCAGCTTTGTAGAATAAAACACTTCTTAAACTTACATGCTAGAAAACTATTTTTACAGGCTTATGTTTTGTCATCAATTAATTATTGCTCTACACTCTTTGACACTGCCAGTGCAAATACGTTAAAACCTCTTATTAGTAACTATAAACGAGCCCTCAAGGCAGTACTCTTAAAGTCCTCAAGTTTAGTTGAATCTGACTACACAAAATTGGGAGTCTTTCCATTACGAGAAATGCTTTCTATAAATAAAGCTATGTTTATAAATAAAATCCTCTATGGGCAAGCTCCTACAACATTGAAATCAACATTTCACTTGAATTCTCGAGATTCAACAAAACTTCAGCGACCCATCCCAAGAATTGATCTATTCAAATCAAGCCTCTCCTACTCTGGTAGTATGCTCTGGAACATGCTACCATTGAACTTGAAGTGCTCCCAAAGTAGAGAGGTCTTCAAACGACATATTCATATCCACTTTAATTCCAACAGACTCTAACCCTACCCCTCAACCCCCCCCCCCCCCCCCCCCCCCCCCTTAAAAAAAAAAGAAAAAAGAAAAGAAAAAAGATAAACATCTTAGTCAATGCCCCTTAATCCTTTGCCATTCTTATGTTCAATATTCTTATTAAAACTGAGATATCAACTGTTGCCTATATGGAAGCACAGTAATGTATAATTCTAAATAATTTTTAAGCATATTGACTTATCTCCAACCTTCACAGAGTGCCTTACAACTTAGTCTTACCATTTTAGGTAGTTCATTTGGATTTATTTATCAGCATAACCAGGTGGCAAAAAGTGACTGATGACCACTTAGGTAGTTCAATTGGATTCATCCATCAGCATAACCAGGTGGCATATTTAAAATTGTTTTAAAATTTGTTTGGTTGAACTATTTGTAATAATTTTTATAT
>CM060322.1:13237904-13239087 GCA_030674155.1 Stramonita haemastoma | reverse complement strand
AAAAATCTTATCCCTTATCTCCAAAAAAAAAAATTTCGACAAAAACCTCTTCTCTTCCCCTTCCTTTTCCCTTTTCGCTCTTCTTCTTTTTTTCCCCTTCGTCCCGTCTGTCTTCTCTCTCTCTCTCTCTTCTCCTCTCTCTCCTCTCTCTCTCTTCTCCCCTTCTCTCTCTCTTCCTCTCTTTTCTAGACAATTGGCTAACAAACTTAATGAAAATAAATTTTGGGGAGTATTTTTGTAGATTTCAAAAAGCATTTGATAAAAATTGACCACACACTTTCATCAGAAAGCTAACCTGTACAATATATCGTAAATAGCTGAACTACTTGCTTCTTTCAAAAACAGACAACAGTGTGTTTCAACAACTCACCACATCCAATCTAAAACCCATTCATTCGGAGTACCAAGGGTCTTTTATAGGCCCAATTTCTTTTTCTTTTTAAATAAATGCCTTCCTTACTTATTGCAACCCAAATGTGAAATTTGTGAAAACCAACCATACATACAAGCCATAAGACATTGACTCCTTGCAACCATATTAAAAAAAAAAGTGTAATGTCTTGTCAAGGGACAGTCTGAACCACAATGTCATTCACCCCCAAAAAAACAAAATGATGCTTTCACCCCGCAAAAGCGAAAAATTTTTACCTCATAATCAGTTTTCCAATACATAAAAAAAGGGAAAGCAAATGAACAAAAACCTCTCTCACAAAGTTTAGGGTGAAAATTTTGTGAAAATTCAGCGGGATCTCCCACAATTCCCCTATGCAAAATTTTCCCAAAAGGTTTACAGTTGACTAAAATTAAACATTTCATGACTATCATTCAAGGAAATTTTTCTTTAAAGTTTATTAAAACCCCCTAAATAGTTTTGCCTCACCTAGGGGATTCTGCCAGTGAAAAAACATATGAAACCCTTTTAAAAGTCTGTAAAAAAACGGCTCTCAAATTACCCCCTAAGAAAACAACAAAAATTGACTTTGGATTATACTCATTTAAGTTTCTCCCCTCAACAAAGACTAAAAATAAAAGGCATCCTGATGTTTAAGATAAGGGCAGGGCTGTCCCCACACCCTTAAGAGATAGGTTCCCCAAAGAAACGTTTCCCGAAATACTGAAAAGCCAAGTTCCCAAACCCGAATGATTTTTTCAAGTCCAGTTTTCTATACTCAGGCCTTTACTG
>CM060322.1:13222904-13227904 GCA_030674155.1 Stramonita haemastoma | reverse complement strand
ACACACACACACACACACACACACACACACACACACACACACACACACACACTCATGCTTCATTTTATCGTTGTCACAGAGATTTTGGTTGATATGTTGCAGTGCACAGAAGGCATCAGCCGGGGATTCGAACATTGACGATGTCTGCAAGTTGTTACGCAGCACAGGTTTCTCCACTGCGCCCAACGCCAAAAGGCCCCAAGGTTACCCAGAGTCTTATTTTGCGTAAGTCCATGGCTGAGTTTTTACTCCTTGTTTTACTTCTTTGTTGTAGTCTTCTGATTCCTCATCTCTCTCTTTTTTGTTTTTTTGTTTTTTTTGGCTTTTGTTGGTTTTTTGTGGGGGGGGTTTGTGGGGTTTTTTAGATCAGATTTTTAAAATTTCCTGTCATCAACAAAAAAACAAAAACAAAAACAACAAAAAAGACTCAACTCTCTCTCTCAACACTTTTTTGGGGGGAGGAGGATTTTTTTGGTCGTTTTAAACTCAGGTTTTGGTCTCAGTGGTCAGCTGGGCTAAATAAGCTGTATCTTCCCATCATGCTGAAAAGAAAGGTTAAGGCTGGGAGTCAAACCCAGCACCTCACAGTTTACATGTTAGGCAGGTGAACATCTTAGTCGTCCTGCCACCTTCCTTCTTAATTTTATAATTAAATTAGGCTTAAGCTAGGAAGGTGCAGTTTTAATTAGGATTATTTTGAGTCTATTGAAGGGAAGAGAAATTATGTGAGATGCAGCAGAGGAGCACGCACGCCAATTAAGTCAGTATTTAGCATTTGTGTCCATTGTGTCAGTTTTGTGATCCCTTCCCACTGGCACACAATGACCTAGTCTTCTGAAAAGTGGAACAGGTTTTAATGAGTGTGCAAGATGTTCTGCGTGTGTTTGCACACAGGACCTTGGTTTATAGTCTCATCCGACGAATGTATGTGTGTGTGTGTGTGTGTGTGTGTGTGTGTGTGTGTGTGTGTGTGTGTGTGTGTGTATTCTTACATGCGCATGCCTTGCGCTTCTTGTGTAATATGTAATACATCTTAGTGAATGTGTGTGTGAGTCATTAATTATTTGTAATTTAAAATATTTTTTAATCCCCAAAGTCAGAATGCAGCTACCTTAATGGTGGGTAAAAATGGTCTTATACACAAAATCTCACCATTGGTGAACCCTGGAGCTCTAGGTGAGGAACACACACACACATACACACACACACACATACCCATCTCATTATCCTCCCCTTCTTTCGCCCCCCCCCCCCCCTCTCTCTCTCCCCCCTGCCTTTCTTTCTCTCACCCACCCCACACCCCCTTTTTTTCCCTTCTCATTCTAAAAAAAAACTTAGAACGAATAATAAAAATTAATCAGATTTCTTCCTTCTCATTCTAAGGAAACTTGGAACGAATAATAAAAATTCGCCACATTTCTTCCTTCTCAGTCTAAAGAAAACTTGAACGAATAATAAAAATTCACCACTTTTCTCCCGTCTTATTCTAAAAAAAACTTGAACGAATAATAAAAATTCACCACATTTCTTCGTTCTCATTCTAAAGAAAACTTGGAACGAATAAAAAAAATTCACCACATTTCTTCCTTCTTTCTCACTCCAAGAAAACGAATAACGAAAATTCACCTTTGTATGTATCAACTTACGCAGGAGAGTGCCTGTCAGAGCAGACTACGTCAGCATGGTGATTGGTCGGTTGCGGTCAGACGACGTGTACAATCAGATTTCTGCCTACCCCCAGCCGGAGCATCGGTCAACAGCCCTGGCTACCCAGGCGTCCATGTTGTACGTGATCTTGTACTTTGATGCCGACATCCTCATGAACCAGCAGGCCAAAATGAGAGAGATTGTCGACAAGCATTTCCCTGACAACTGGGTGAGTTAGGTTTATTGTTGTTGTGGTTGTTGTTGTGGTTGTTGTTGTGGTTGTTGTTGTGGTTGCTGCTGTTGTTGTTGTTGTTGTCTTCTTCTTCTTCTTCTTCTTCTTCTTCTTCTTCTTCTTCTTCTTCTTCTCTTCTTCTTCTTCTTCTTCTTCTTCTTCTCCTTCTCCTTCTTCTTCTTCTTCTTCTTCTTCAGAATTCTTCTTCTTCTTCTTCTTCAGAATTCTTCTTCTTCTTCAGAATTCTTCAGAATTCTTCTTCTTCTTCAGAATTCTTCTTCTTCTTCTTCTTCTTCTTCTTCTTCTTCTTCTTCTTTCTTCAGAATTTTTCTTCAGAATTCTTCTTCTTCTTCTTCTTCCTCTTCAGAATTCTTCTTCTTCTTCTTCTTCTTCTTCTTCTTCTTCTTCTTCTTCTTCTTCTTCTTCTTCTTCTTCTTCTTCAGAATTCTTCTTCTTCTTCTTCTTCAGAATTTTTCTTCTTCTTCAGAATTCTTCTTCTTCAGAATTTTTTTTTTGTTCTGCAATGCTCTAACCACTAGGCTATCCTGTCCCCTTTAAGCAGTGATGCACAGGAGTAGTATGCTCTGAAAGTGTGCAGATATGAACCAAAATTCATGGGTAATTTTGTCAGTGTGTTCATCAAAAAAAACCCCACCACCTTTAAAATATAGTACTTCAGTACAGTCCTCCACTTCACCAAGCAGTCAATGGGTACCTGCTCTCTTTAGGGTCAGGGAAGGTAAAGCAGCGAGGGAGAGGAGATGGGCATCACCCTCAAAATGCTGGCCTCTGGAGAAGCTGAGGTCTCTGACACTTTGCTCTCCAACGACTGTGTTGTATTGTATACCTTTCAAGGGGGGGTGGGGGGGAAGGGGATCCCTTTCCAAGACAGTCAGATCACAAGCTGAACTTGCTAACCACCAGGCTGTCCTGTCCCCCAGTGTGATCAACATTAAGACAGGGAAAAAGCAGCAGAAAAACAAACCACAGACTCTAAGACAGGGAAAAAGTAACAGAAAACCTAGAATTTTTGCCATCTGTTTCCTTCTCCTATCTGTCCCTGATTTCAACATCTGAAATCCCCATTCACCTTGCCAAAGTATACGTATAACCTGTGTGTGTGTGTGTGTGTGTGTGTGTGTGTGTGTGTGTGTGTGTGTGTGTGTGTGTGTGTGTGCGCGCGCGCTTGCATGTGTGTGTACATTCAAATTTGCTAAAACTATTAATCGTCATTGATTGCTTGTGTGTTGTATAGGTCAAATGCAAGCGCTTTGATTTGTTTTTGCAAGACATAGCGCTATATAAATTCCATGTATTATAATTATTATTAAAAAAAACCTCCCTGTGTGATTTTGTGCTGTGCAGGTGATCAGTGTGTACATGGGGATGATGGTGAATCTGATGGACGCCTGGCAACCCTACAGGGCTGCTTTCAACGCCCTGGGCAATACTCTGGACCCCAACAACATCAGAGAGCAGGTCTGCGTTCTAGATACCTCTTTTTCCTGTTTGGTTGGATCAGTTACTTGTAACTTGGGGTTGTTGTTGAAAGGGAGTGTGTATTTTGGAGAAGAGGGTGGAAGGTGTATGTGTATAGGGGGGGGGGGGGGGTTGTGTGCATGTGTGTGTGTGTGTGGAGGGGGGGAGGGGGTTGTTATGAGTATACGTGTGTGTGTGGGGAGGGGGGGGGGGGGCGTGTGTTGTGTTGTGTGAGAGACCTACCTTAATTTTTTTAAAAACTTTATTCTTCAACATTTCCTAATGGCACGTGACATACTCCATTTTGGCCACACTGGCAGTGAAAGGGTGGGGAAGGAGGAGTGTGTGTCATTCAGCAACACTTTACTCACAGGATTGCCCCTGCAAACTGTCCACTCAGCCTTGGACAAGCTGATTAGGATATGTGTACCTGGAGCAGTCAGCCTGCCAGCCACGCTGTTGCCAGGAGATAAATTTTTAAATACCAAACTATCATAGCAGCCCATCATCTGGAAAGAATTAATCACAGACTGTACAGAAAAAGGTAAAGGTGTCCCATAACCTAGGCTGTCTTAGGGGAGCGAGGCATCAGAGACCTCAGCTTCTCTAGGGGCCAGCATGTTGAGGGCGGCGCCCATCTCCTCTCCCTCGCTGCTTTACCTTCCCTGACCCTAAAGAGGGCAGTTAACCATTGACAGCTGGGTGAACTGGTGGGGGGGGGGGGGGGGGGGGGGGCTATCTCTCTTTCAGGCATCCAAGTACGCCCGGAACCTTTACTGTACAGAAAGTGGACTTTTAATCCTGGACTTTTGCAGTACAGGAAGCAGACTTTTTAACCAGCGTGGCATGGCACATTGCACAAATCCAACATCACTCAGTCAAGAGTGCTAAATTTAGCGCGCCCTTTCCTTTTACCTTGTCAAAGTGTGGTCAGTTCCTGCTATAAATAGCACCAGCTGGCCCCCAGCTTGGCTGGGACGGAATGGATTAATTAGCAGCTAAGAAGAGCTGAAAGTGGGGGAAACTGACAGCTGTGGAGCGCTCTGACCACTGAGCTATCCCGCCCCCAAAACCTTTAGTATGCAGAAAGTGGACTTTTAATCCTGGACTTTTGCAGTACAAGAAGTAAGACTTGTTAACCAGCGTGCTGTGATGATGGTCTTCTCTCTTTCAGGCCGTCCTGGGCTTACCCTTATGGTTGACCAGGGCGTCGACGATACAAGCAAGGACAGTCGAGTTGGTTTTATACCACGTTTTAAACTGTACATAGTTGCACACTTTTAGTACGAGCTTTAAAATGGGACGAGGTGATAGCTCCGATATGGCCCGTGCGGTCGGTGGGGCTCTAAGCAACATCATTGGATTGGACTGAAGTATACCCTGAACCTTTACTGTACAGAAAGCAGACTTTTAATCCTGGACTTTTTGCAGCACAGGAAGCAAGACTTTTAATCCTGGACTTTTGCAGTACAGGAAGCAAGACTTGTTAACCAGCATGCTGTAGTGGTGGTGATGGTGGTGATCTTCTCTCTTTCTTCAGGCGTCCAAGTATGCCCGGACCCTTTACTGTATAGAAAGTGGACTTTTAATCCTGGACTTTTGCAGTACATAAAGCAGACTTTCTAACCAGTGTGCCGTGGTG
>CM060322.1:13210404-13217904 GCA_030674155.1 Stramonita haemastoma | reverse complement strand
GTCTCCATTGTCACCATGATTGTCCCCAACACATCAACAGTTTATTCTCTTTTTTGTAGATTGTGTATGACTACCACACACCAGTAAAGAGAGCAAGCCCCACACTATTTTGCACACTTTTTATATACAGATAGTATTTACATGTTCTCTAATTACATTATGTTTGCACTTCTGTCCAAGTATCACATGACATGTCACACATAGGTGACACATGTATGATACACCTTGATCAGAATCTGAATTCTCTCCACCTTCCATTTTCACAGCCAAGAAATAAGCCACATCACCACACACACTCTTACATTCATTCCCCAAACCAGCTAATTTCTCAAGCGACTACTTTCTCAGGAGTGAAGGGGGGGGGGGGGGGGGGGGGGTAGAGGAGGGGAGGGGAGAGCTGGAAGACCAATGCAGTAATCTGTTGGGTAATCTGGAACTGCATTCCATTCACGGCTACTACTACATAGACTGGTTAGTGGCTGAAGGGTCAAGATGCTGACAGGTCAAGATTGATGGGGGAGGGGGGAGGGAGGGGAAGAGGGAGGGAGGCTGCCGGGTGTGGAATTCCTTACATAAACAAAGACCCGTTAGTGGCTGACAACTGATAAGCAACTAACGGGAAGAATAGAGCACTCCCTGCTGAGCCCGGTTTACCAGGCTGTGGGAAGGAAGGGTGTTTGTTAGTGGAGACCGGTATACCGGGCGCTGGGATGGAAAGGAAGAAAAGTCTGCAGACCGGTAAACCGGGCTGTGGGAATGAAAGAATTAATGACACATTTTATTAATGTAAAGATTGCTTTTGTTGTCATGGGTTGTTCAACATGTGACTGTTGTGTTTTGTTTTATGAATGGTTTCATAGAAATGCAAGTTTTGCGTTTTGTTTGCATGGGTTCAATGTGTGATTGTAGTGTGTGTTTTTAACGAATGATTTTTATCAGAATGTAAATTTTGCCTTTGTTGTCATGGGTTCTGTAACGTGTTTTAGAAGCATGTATTTTTTTGTCTGTGGTGCAGCTACACTGGATACATGCAGCAAGGGATCAAGAGAGACCCTTCCCTGGTCATCAAGCTGAGGGCCACGTTTCTCAAGGTGGGACAACCTCTCCCTCCCCTCCCCTTCTTATTTATTTATTTTATTTATACCACTTTATGTCACAGCAGATTTCTCTGCATGAAATTTGGGCTGCTCTCTCTCCCTGGGGAGAGCACGTCACCATAAGTGCAGCGCCAAACATTATTTTTATTCTTTTTCCTGACAGAATTTTTCCAGGGACAACCCTTTTGTCGCTGTGGGTTCTTTTGTGTGCACCAAATAATGATGTGTAACACACGGGACCTCAGTTTATCATCTCATCCAAAACACTAGCGCCCAGCACGGCTGCTCAAAACGGGGAAAATCTGACTCTTTAGTTGGCGGCTGGCACTGCACTCCGTAACCCGAAATTCCATCCCACCGCTATCTAGGGCACCGCGCGGTCAGGGGTCAGAGTCCAGCATCTGGCGATGCTGCTATACTTTCCTTCTTTGCTGTCTATTAGCCACTGAGCAAATTTCTGTATGAAAGGCATTTTGTACCATACGCTGCCGGATTCCCATGATTTTTTACAATGATCATACTTCAGTGAACAAAACTTCAATACCTGCTTTACCTGTTTGTGGTAACTTTGTTGGTGTTTGTTTTTGTTAACTATTTTAAAAAAAATATTTAAAACAATTGTCTCTCTCAAGAAACAAAGCCCGAGTGTCAGCTTGTTGCTGTGTGTGTGTGTGTGTGTGTGTGTGTGTGTGTGTGTGTGTGTGTGTGTGTGTGTGTTTGTGTGTGTGTGTGTGTGTTGGTGTGTGTGCATGCGCGCATGCATGCGTGAGTGCTTGCGTGCCTTGCGTGCATACGCATATCAGTGTGTGTGTGCATGCATGTGCACGCATGTTTGTGCGCGGGCATGTGTGTGTGAGTGAGTGAGTGAGTGAGTGTGGTGTGTGTGTGTGTGTGTGTGTGTGTGTGTGTGTGTGTGTGTGTGTGTGTGCGTGTGTGTGTGTGTGTGTCGCGTGCGCGCACGCGCATGTATATTTCTGCGGCAATACAGAGAGAGAGAGAGAGAGAGAGAGAGAGAGAGAGAGAGAGAGAGAGAGGAGAGAGAGAGAGAGAGAGACTGTTCCTGTGTGTGTGTATGTGTGTGTGTGTGTGTGTGTGTGTGTCTGTGTGTGTGTGTGTGTGTGTGTGTGTGTGTGTGTGTGTGTGTGTGTGTGTGTGTGTGTGTGTGCGTGTGTGTGTGTTTCTGTAGCAATAGAGAGAGAGAGAGAGAGTGTGTGTGTGTGTGTGAGTGTGTGTGTGTGTTGTGTGTGTGTGTGTGTGTGTGTGTGTGTGTGTGTGTGTGTGTGTGCGTGTGTGTGTGTGTTTCTGCAGCAATAGAGAGAGGGAGAGAGAGAGACTGTTCCTCTGTGTATGTATGTGTGTGTATTTGTGTGTGTGTGTGTGTGTGTGTGTGTGTGTGTGTGTGTGTGTGTGTGTGTGTGTGTGTGTGTGTTTCTCTCTTTCTCGTTTTTACTTTGATGTCAAAGTGTAGGTTTCTGTGTGGTTTGTTCTTTTTTCACAACACTAAAATAGTCACGCTTTTGATCACAACATTTTTTCAACATGATCAGAAGATTTTTTTGTATAGTATCAGAAACATCAATGAATATATTTTTTAAAAACCCCAGTCATTTGTGAGCTATTTCTGCCTGATGCCACTGAAAAGACATTTGTTTTCTACTGTGTGCTCGGGGTTATAAGCTGTACTGGATTTAGTTAGTAAATAAACCTTCAGCTGTAGCAGGAAACCACTAAAATCTGATGAAACAGTGGACTGTGTACGTGCTGAATCGCCATGACTATGCAGTAGGCCTAGTGTTTAGAGTGAAGTGAGATACCTAGCTGACACTAATGACTGCCAGACTCTCACCCCACGCTCTGTATCGCGCTGCTTCACGCGGCGCTGCAGGTGGTAGCCTACTACGGTGTGTTCATCTATGGCTTCGCTGTGCCCACAGAAACAAAACCATCAAAAAAAAAACCTAGTTAGTCTGCATGCAGACATGTTCAATTTCTTCTCTACATTTTTTGTTTGTATATTATAAATATGTGTTTTTTTAGAGAGAGAGTTAAAAATGACTGATTTTTGTGATTGTGTGTCTGCCTGTCGCTCTCCTGTTCATCTTCATCTATGTTTTGACTGCTCTCACGTCAACCAGTGTGAAAGAAAGTATATGGAGTTTGGTGTCAAAAGAAAGCTTGTTTCAAGCTGATTATAAAGAATGCTTTGTTTGTCTCTTTTTGGACGATTCACTGTACAAAACGATGTGTGAAAGAAACCATGGTAATCTACAGCTGAACACGGCTATAGCCCAAGCCCCTAGTGCAGCCTTTCCTTTTTCCCCGTTTATTTATATCAACGCCCTGCCAGCTGCGGGTCATGAACTTTGACTGGGGAACTAAAGAGACTGAAATGAGAAGCCGTGCCAGACCACCACTCATGATCTAATGGATGGGGGGAAAAGTTTTGGGCCCAAATGGGATTTGAACCCCCACACACTCAGACCCGGACTTATTGCTTTCTAGGCAGGCGCGTTACTTTTAGACCACTGATCCACCTCCTTCCCCTTCTCCTTACTCCCTTGCCCCTCCCCCTACCCTCTCCGACAACTGTGTGCAAGAAATGTTTCACTCACTCACTCAGTCCCATGTCCCAAAGGACGTAGGGGGGACATGAGAGAAGACGCAACAGAGATCTTTTTCCATGCTTCACGATCCTGTGTGGCTAGTAGGAGGTGTTGTAGGGGTTGGGCGGTCCAGTCTTTGATGTTGTCAACCCATGATTTCTTTTGGCGGCCTCTTCTTCTCTTGCCCTCGACTGTTCCTTGCAGGATGCAAGAAATGTTTAGTGCGTGTAAAAAAACAAAGGCAAGAAGACAGTTGCTACAGGCAACATTCTGTTGGGGAAAAGAAGCTGCTAAGGAAACAAGGAGATGTGCTGACTGGAAAAATTAAAGAAAAAAAAAAGGATGGTTCTGGTCTTGTATTTCTCATTCTAAGACTAAATAAAATACTGTCAAATCTTGAGTGGCAACACTCTTCCCATGATGTACAGGAAGCAAGCAGCCTGAAATCAGCTCTGAATAAATAAATATATCATTAATCAAATAAATAAGTAAATAAATAAAATAACACAATGTAATACAACACAACTCAATACAGCAATAAAAGAAAGACAGAAGGAAGGCAGGCTTGACTCAAAAAACAATATTTTTGTTTATTTTAATTTATTTTTCATTTTATTTTATGTATTTTATTCTTTTATATCAAGGATAATGGAATAAGCACTCGTGTACTTTTTTACATCCAGTCCCCATGTGTATGCAGTTTTTGTCAATCTTATCTGTTCCTACCGGCACACAATGGCCTACTCTTATGAAAAGCAAACGGGATTTAACTTGTTCATTTCTTTTTCATTTGGTTTGTTTGTGGTGATCAGATGGCGTCGGCTCTGGACCTGCCTTTGCTGCGGATCAACCAGGCGGGGTCGTCAGACCTGATCAGCGTTTCCCAGTATTACTCCACTGAGCTGGTGTCCTACGTCAGGAAAGTCCTGCAGGTAGGGGCTGGGACAGACAGACAGGGAGGGAGTGGGAGAGAGAGAGAGAGAGATAGATTGAAAAAACATTATTTTATTTTATCTATTTTTTTAATTATTTTATTCTTTTATATAGAGGATAATGGAATAAGCAACTGCGACTAATGCGTGCACCCCTGTGTGTGTGTGTGTGTGTGTGTTTGTATGTGTGCACGTGTGGTGTGTGTGTGTGTGTGTGTGTGTGTGTGCATGTGTGTGCCTATGCCCGTGTGTGTGTGTGTGTGTGTGTTTTTGTGTGTGTGTGTGTGTATGTGTGTAGATCATCCCTCAGACCATGTTCAGCCTGCTGGCCAAGATCATCCAGCTGCTGACCAGTCAGATCAGGGAGGTGCCCACACGCCTCGAGAAGGAGAAGATGAAGGAATTCGCCCAACTGGACGAGAGATACGAGGTACTGATAACAATGACAATAATGATAACACTTGGCAACTGGACGAGAGATATGAGGTAATGATAACAACGATAATGATAATACTTAGCAACTGGACGAGAGATATGAGGTAATGAGAACGACGATAATGATAACACTTAGCAACTGGACAAAAGATATGAAGTAATGATAACGACCATAATGATAACACTTAGCAACTGGACGAGAGATATGAGGTAATGATAATGACGATGATGATAACACTTAGCAACTGGACGAGAGATGTGAGGTAATGAGAACGACGATAGTGATAACACTTAGCAGGGTTTTTTTTATCGAACGATTGATAACGTCTGGAGAATGAGAAAATGAAGGAATTCGCGCGCAACTGGATGAGAGATATGAGGTAATGATAAGCGACGATGATGATAATGATAACACTTTTATTTGTTTGAGCAGGGTTTTTTTAAAAATCCAACAATTGATAACCTCTGGAGAAGGAGAAGATGAAGGAATTCGCGCAACTGGATGAGAGATATGAGGTAATGATAACGACTACAATGATAACACTTTTATTTCTTTTAGCAGGTTTTTTTATTTAACCCTCTTAGTCCCAAGCTGGGATTTGCAGGGATGGAATAATTGCCCACCCTGAATCCCGAACCAGGATTTGCTGGGATTTACACTCAGTAGATTTCCATCATGCAGTGACTTCACTGATTGCTATCACATGCCGAAGCTCTATCAGGCCAGAAACACAGAACCTGTGGTGAGAGTCTGGAGGTAATTATAGCTGCTGGTAGCTACCTAGGAGGAGGAAAAGGTGAGGGAACACGTGTGCCTGACCGGATTTTGTGATGGAATGTGAAATCTAGAGGCACTTTGTGTTCAGAGAATCCGAATGCAAGAGGGTTAATGTGACCCGTGGTTGTGTGTGATTCTAGGTGGCCAAGCTGACCCACTCCATCTCGGTGTTCACGGAGGGCATTCTGATGATGAAGACCACACTCGTTGGCATCATTAAGGTACAGGAAGGATCTGACGGTGTCAGTTATGTGTGTGGTGGGGGCTGAGGGGAGAGGGTGGGGGGGAGGAGGTGGGTTTATGTGTTTGTGGGGGGGAGTGGGTGTTTGTGTGCGTGTGTTTTATTTTATTTATTTATCTATTCTTTTATATCAAGGATAATTGAAAAAGCATGTGTGTGTGTGTGTGTGTGTGTGTGTGTGTGTGTGTGTGTGTGTGTGTGTGTGTGTGTGTGCGTGTGTGTGTGTGTTGCTATGCTTATACAAGATTTATGTATTACTGCATAAGTCAACATTCTCACATACTACAATCTTTCTCTCTTCTGCTCCTTCCCTCCCTCCCTCCCTCCCTCCCTCCCCCTCTCTCTTCCCTCCCTCTCCCTCCCACACAAATCTTCAGACCAAACTAAGAACATCAAGACTCATGGTTTGTGTTTCAGATTGATCCCAAACAGCTTCTGGAGGACGGGATCCGCAAGGAGCTGGTGATGCAGGTGGCCTTAGCTCTGCACCAAGGCCTCATCTTCAACCCAAAGTCCAAGGTAGTAAACGTGTGGGAAAAAACGCACAATTTTTATTTATTCATTTATTCCACTTTATGTCACAACAGATTTCTCTGCGTGAAATTCGGCTGCTCTCTCTCCCCGGGGAGAGCGCGTCGCCACAAGTGCAGCGCCTACCCATTCTTTTTCTTTTTCTTTTTTCTTTTATTTTATTGCACTTTGTGTCATAGCAGATTTCTCTGCTTGAAATTTGGGCTGCTCTCTCTCTGCCCCAGGGAGAGCGTGTCGCCACAAGTGCAGCGCCTACCCATTCTTTTTCTTTTTTCTTTTATTTTATTGCACTTTGTGTCCACAACAGATTTTTCTGCGTGAAATTCAGGCTGCTCTCTCTCTCTGGGAAGAGCACGTCGCCACAAGTGCAGCGCCTACCCTTTATTTTATTTTTTTTCCTTAGGGATGGTGTCTAAACATGATACCTGTGTGTGCATGCCAAATTTTTAAAAATAATTTTGTCATCCGTTCCTCCCAAAGTCAGTATGCAGCTACCTTCATGGTTGGGTAAATAATTGTGTACGCTGAATTTTTAAAAATACTTAACAGATTTGTGAACGCATGCACACGCATGCATACATGCATGCATGCACGCACACATACATACACGCATACAAGCACACACACATGCACGCACGCATGCATGCTCTTACACATACACGCACACACACGCGCATGCACGCATGCACACACATACACATACACACACACACACACAGCACAGGCACATGCAATCACGCATACAGGAGCGGATGACAAAATTATAACAAACCAGCATGCACACAGGTGTCGTGTTTAGACACCATCCCTGAAGAAAAATCGGGGAGTTGGAGTTGGGGATCTTTGCGCCTGGTGGCAGCATGATCTGTGGCTCTGTAGGTCA
>CM060322.1:13185404-13205404 GCA_030674155.1 Stramonita haemastoma | reverse complement strand
CCTCTCCACTCCTCTCTCTCTCCTTTCTTTTCTCTCCTCTCCTCTCCTCTCCTCCTCTGCTCTCCTCTTCTCTCCTTTTCTTTTCTCTCCTCTCCTCTCCTCTCCTCTCGTCTCCTCTTCTCTCCTTTTCTTTTCTCTCCTCTTCTCTTCTCTCCTCTCCTCTCCTCTCCACTCCACTCCTCTTCTCTCCTTTTCTTTTCTCTCCTCTTCTCTTCTCTCCTCTCCTCTCCTCTCCTTTCCTCTCCTCTCCTCTCCTCTCCTCTCCTTTCCTCTCCTCTCCTCTTTTTCTCCTCTCCTCTCCTCTCCTCTCCTCTCCTCTCCTTTCCTCTCCTCTCCTCTCTCTCCTCCTCTCCTCTCCTCTCCTCTCCTCTTCTCTTCTCATTTCTTCTCTTCTCTTCTCTCTTCTTTTCTTTAGTCTCCTCTCCTCTCCTCTCCTCTCCTTTTCTCTTCTCTCCTCTTCTCTTCTCTCCTCTCCTCTCCTCTCCTCTCCTCTTCTCTCCTCTCTTCTCCTCTCCTCTCCTTTCCTTTTCTCTTCTCTCCTCTTCTCATCTCTCCTCTCCTGTCCTCTCCTCTTCTCTCCTCTGTTCTCCTCTCCTTTCCTCTCCTCTCCTCTCTCCTGTCCTCTCCTCTCCTCTCTTCTCCTCAACATGTGTGCAAGATGTTCTGTGTATATTCGCACACAGGGCCTTTGTTCATATCTCATCCAAAGGACTCGACATTCACTTCAATTTTTTCATCAAACTGTAAAGAAAGGGCAAGGCTGGGAATCAAACCCAGAGCCTCATGGTTTACTTGTTAGGCAGATGAATGTCTTAACCAGCCTGCCACTTTCTTTCTTACGTAGAGATACAAAGCCTGCCATTTTAATCATAGGATGCCTTCACTGAAATATTTTGAAACATTTCATAATTGCGGTTTCAGCAGTGTAGTAAGTAACCTTCTGATTTTAAGCATGACACATTTATGTTACTTCTGTTTCCAGTTTATAACCTTGACTCTTGACTCACGCAATGTTGACCTGACCTTGACCTTTGGAAATAGTTTGACCTTTATGCAGTGACCTTGACAATCATGACCTTGACCTTGTGCAGGTGGGTCAGCTGCAGTTGCTTCGGCGACAGATTGCCTACGAGCTGAACACGTCCTGCAAGTTCGACTCCAAGTTTCTTGCCAGCAGCCTGCAAACCATGAACAAGTGAGCATCTTTTTTTTTTCCTTTGTTTTTTGTGTGTTTGTTTTCTTCCCCTGTTCCTCAGCAAGAGCTCCACGGTTCACCAGTGGTGAGATTTTTGTGTATATGACGGCTTTTTTGCCCACCATGAAGGTACCTGAATTTCTTACTTTTGGGGAGTATGTTTAGTATGTTTGTTGTTTGTGTAACTTGCCAAATGTTGACATGAATAACATGATGATATGACATTAACATGAATGACATGATGACATGACATTAACATGAATGACATGATGACATGACATTAACATGAATTATGTGATGACATTGACATGAATGACATGAAGACATGACATTAACATGAATGACATGATCACATGAATGATGTGATGTTGTATGTGATAACCAGTCTGATTTTTAGGATTGTTAAACACAGAATGAGGGACAGGATAGCTCAGTGGTCAGAGCACTCGCTTTCCCCAAGCTAAGGTTAAGTAGCGTGTTTCCCTATCAGAGTGGCTTTTTTCTGCAGAATTTTGCCAGGGACAACCCTCTTGTTGCTGTGGATTCTTTTACATGCGCTAAATAATGATACATAACTCACAGGACCTCGGTTTATCATCTCATCCAAAAGACTAGCACCCAGCCCACCACTCATGGTCTAATGGATGGGGGGAAAGTTTTGGGCCTTGAACCAGGCTTTGCCGAGATTAATCATTCCCTCCCCTGAATCCTGAACCGGGATTTACACACAGTAGTTTTCCATCATGCAGTGACCTCCACTGATCGCTACCATATGCCGAAGCTCTATCAGGCCAGAGGCACGGAGCTTGCTGTGAGTCTGTAAGTAATTATAGCTGCTGGTATGTACTTAGGAGGAAAAGGCGAGCAAGCATGTGTGCCTGACCTGATTTTGTGATGAAATGCGAAATTTAGGGGCAACTTGTGTTCAGAGAATCCGAATGCAAGAGGGTTAAAGATTGGCCTAGACTAAATAGTAATCATGAAATACTGAGTAAAAATGTGTACCTACGAAAAAAGTATTAACCCTTTCAATATGGTAAGCCTGTTTTCCGGCTCAGCTTTCTGCACCCTTCAGTTCTGTAAGGAGGAAAACCGGCACAACCAAATTTTCCTTCAATTCCTGGGTTTCTGAGGTGCAGAAGACTGCAAAATGGATACCTAGGTAAACTGTACATACACACACACACGAAGCTCTATAAACTTTCTTGCGGGAAAGGGGAAGCAGTGTTTGCCATATTAAAACTATTTTCCAGAGTCTGTTGATGCCAGTTAGCCGCCTGATGGATCACTATAAACAAACCCTTCTCTGGTACCGTTATCGCCAGGAAATCGGCTGACAGGACTGAAGGGGAGAGCACGGGGGCAGAAATTCAGGATAGGGGAAGTAATTGTTAGTAGATATTCAGTGCTGTAAGGGTTAATTACTAAACACAATTAAAAAAAAGAAAAGAAAATGGCAGTGTGTGCGTGTGTTGATGTGTCAGTGCGCTGTTGGCGGACGTTGAGCGACACTACCAGGACCCCAGCCTGCCCTACCCCAAGGAGGAGAACCCCCTTCTGTTTGAACTGACTGCCTACCTCGAGTCTGCAGGCTTCCACAACCCCCTCATGAAGGTGTGTGTGTGTGTGTGTGTGTGTGTGTGTTGTGTGTGTGTGTGTGTGTGTGTGTCTGTGTGTGTGTGTGTCTGTGTGTGTGTGTGTGTGTGTGTGTGTCTGTGTGTGTGTCTGTGTGTGTCTGTGTGTGTGTGTGTGTGTGTGTGTGTGTGTGTGTGTGTGTGTGTGTGTGTGTGTGTGTGTGTGTGAGTGAGTGAGTGTGTGTGTGTGTGTTGTGTGTGTGTGTGTGTGTGTGTGTGTGCGTGCGCGCACACACATGTGTTTGTGTGTGTTTATTTATATTAATTTCTTTTATTTTGAGGACTAAGAACTCGTGTGCTTTGTTACATCCAGTCCCCTTGTTTATGCAGTTGTGTAAATTTTGTCATCAGTTCCTACCGGAACATAATGGGCTACTCTGTGTGTGTGGTGTGTGTGTGTGTGTGTGTGTGTGTGTGTGTGTATGTGTGTGTGTGTGTATGTATGCGTGCGTGCGTGCGTGCCTGTGTGTTTCAGATCTACATCACCACCCAGAGGCTGCCCCACTTTCCTCTCTTCAACTTTCTCTTCACTCTGTCGCAGCTTCCCAAACTGGTCTACAACCGGTCCATAGGTAACCAGGCAACTGTTTTTATTCTTTTATTTGTTCTTTTATTGCAAGAAATGGACTAAGCACTCATGTGCTTTTTTTTTTTTTACACCCAGTCCCCAAGTGTGCGTTTTTTTTCAGTGTTGTCATTCATTCCCACCAGCACACAATATTTTACTCTTCTGAAAGGCGGAACAGGTTTTAACGTGTATGCTAGATGTTCTGTTTGCATTTGCACACACAGGACCTTTGTATATAGTCTCAGTGTTGATTCTAGGGTGTGCCCTTGCGGGATTCCCACATTTTTTTCAACTTTGCCGCAAAATAATGTGACCAGTGCGCCCTAACGGACGCAAAAAAACTGTGGATAACGCATATTTGAACAAACAGTGCGCCCCCGCAACTGCCGTTTGTATAGTTTCAAAATAGCGCTACATGCGTTGGTCATTACGTTGATACCCCAGGGAGAGCAGGATGCACTGATTAGCGCCTACAGTCGTCACAACCATCACAAAGCGGCTGGTCTGACGTCATTGCCCTACTCATTTACGTCATTACGTCATTTTTCAAAGGATCCGTGACTCCTGAAACAAGTGACGTCATTGTGCTAGAGATCGTTAGTGGTGTTAGTGGAAGGAGCCGCGACCCAGCAGTGTTCAAAGCTAATAGACCTACGAGTTTTCTAGGCAGTTTTTCAGATCTGGCTAGTAGCCCGTGCCTAGCAACAATAATGATGGCATAGGGCAGACTATCGGCTGGATATCAAAAATGACTCTCTCTCTCTCTCTCTCTCTCTCTCTCTCTCTCTCTCTCTCTCTCTCTCTCTCTCTCTCTCTCTCTCTCTCTGCATGGGAGGAAAAAGACTTTGATATTGGATTTCACCTTTTCTCATCTAGATCTAAATCTCTCTTTAACAGAACATCTCTCTCTCTCTCTCTCCTCTCTCTCTCTCTCTCTCTCTCTCTCTCTCTCTCTCTCTCTCTCTCTCTCTCTCTCGCCCCCTCCATCCCCCCCCCTCTCTCTCTCCCTCCCTCCCTCATGGGGAGGGGGGAGGGGCAAGACTTTGATATTTGCTGTCACCTCTCTTCTCATCTAGATCTAGATCTCTCTCTAACTCTGAAAGTGGAAATACAAAATTGACTTTGACCCCCCCCCCCCTCTCTCTCTCTCTCTCTCTCTCTCATCTCTCTCTCTCTCTCTCTCCTCTCTCTCTCTCTCTCTCTCTTCTCTCTCACTCTATCTCTCTCTGCCATATGGGAGGAAAAGAAGACTTAGACATTGGCTTTAACCCCTTTTCTCATCTAGATCTAAATCTAGTTTCTCCCTCCAACTCTAAATGGAAATACAAAATGGACTTTTGACATCCCTTCCTCCCTCCCCCACCCTCTCTCTCTCTCTCCTCTCTCTCTCTCTCTCTCTCTTCTCTCTCTCTCTCTCTCTCTCTCTCTCTCTCTCTCACTCACATGTGGTAGGAGGGGGGTGGGTAAGACTGATTTTGGCTCTTGCCTCTTTTTTCATCTAGATCTAGCTCTGTCTCCAACTCAAAATGTGGAAATACAAATTTGACTTTGACTCTCTCTCCTTCCTTCCCCCCCCCCCCCTTCTCTCTCTCTTTCTTTCTCCTTCCCTCCCCCCTCCCCCCCCCCTCTCTCTCTCTCTCTCTCTCTCTTGTATACAAACAATGCATCTCCTCTTGTATCTATGTAGTATGTATCCCTCCACATCTGAATGTACCACAATCTTCCCACCCTTTCTCCCCCCCCCCCGCCCCCAAACTCTCTCTCTCTCTCTCTCTCTCTCTCTCCTCTCTCTCTCTCTCTCCTCTCTCTCTCTCTCTCTCTCTCTCTCTCTCTCTCTCTCTCCTGTGTAAGAAAATCATTTTACAGACCAGCTGCAATACATAAGGTGTATATTAAGTACTGTCTGCCTACATACCATCTTGTTTGTTTTGTTTTTCGTTCTTGAAAAATAGCAGAAATCAGAGTACTTACAGTATTATGAGCAAAGTATACTACTTACTACTTGTCCCCTTTTTTATGAAGAGAAAAGGGGGGAGGGGGCAAATGCCCCCTTTTTTTCATTTCAGGGGGCCCATGGGCCCCCTTTTTTGAAATCCTAGAATCAACACTGTAGTCTCCTCTGAAGGACTTTTTGAGGGAATAGAGTCTGCACTGAGGTTAAATCCAGGGGAAAAATTCCCCATGAATAGGTTTCTTAGGGTGGATCGTGAGCACAGTGCTTTAGCCACCAGACTATCTCACCCCTTTTGTTGAGGTTTTTTGGTGTTTTTGTTCCTTGGCTAGAACTCCATGGTTCACAAATGGTAAGATTTTCATTCATCATTGGTGACATTTTTGTGTATGTGATGGTTGGTGAGATTTTCGTGTACATGATAATTTTTTCCCCTCCCACCATTTAGGTAGCGGCCACATTCCCACTTTGGGGATGGTGTCTAAACACAACATGTGTGTGTGCATGTGTTTTTAAAATGTTGTCATCTGTTCAATTTAGCATGATATAGCCTACTCTTCCCAAAGTCGGAAGGTGGTTTTTAATGCATACACAAGATGTTCTGCATGCGTTTGTGCACAGGGCCTCGGTTAATAGTCTCCAGAGAACTGTTGACATTCAGTTCCATTTTCTTGTCAAACCAGGAAGAAAGGGAAAGGTTGGGAATCGAATCTAGAACTCACGGTTTACTTGTTGGCAGGTGAACATCTTAACCATCCTGCCACCTTCCTTTTATTGTATTGTACACCACTTTAAGTCTAGGCATATTTCTCTGAGTGAAGTTCGGGCTGCTCTTCCTGGGGAGAGCGCGTTACCACAAGAGCAGTGGCACCCATTGGTTGTTTTTTTTTGTCTTTTCCTGTCTGCAACTGTATTCCTTTCTTTAAATTCCTTACATTATTGTTGTCATCATCATCATAATATTATTTTGTTTTTATTCATAGGTATATTTTATTTTTAAGGCTGCTGAAATCATGTTTGTTAAATAATGTTGGTGAATTTTATTTTTTTCCTAGATAGATGGCTTGATGAAAAAAACCTCAAATCAATGCTTATTCAATGGACCATCTTTAAATTAAAAAACTTGACTTTGACTTTTGACATCATCATCATATTGTTATCATCATCATCATATTGTTATCATCATCATATTGTTATCATCATTGTTACATTGGTATCATCATTATCATAATGTTATCATCATCATCATCATCATCATATTGTTATCATCATCATCATATTGTTATCATCAGCATATCATCATCATATTATTATCATCATATCATCATCATATTGTTATCATCATATTGTTATCGTCATTATCATAATATTGTTATCATCATATCATCATCATATTGTTATCATTATATTGTTATCGTCATATCATCATCATATTGTCATCATATTGTTATCACCATATTATCATATCATCATCATCACATCATCATCATGTTGTCATCATCATCATCTCACATCATCATGTTGTCATCATCATCATATCATCATCCTCATATTGTTCTCATCACCAGACGCACTGGCCTGCAAGAAAGTGGCCGACCCTCTGGACGCCCCCCCTCTGGTGGTGGGCATCTTCACCCTGCTGAAGCAGTTCCACAGCGAGAACACCAACTTCTTCCTGGCCTTCCTCGCCCAGTACGTCCGCTCCCTCGTGGAGACCATGGGCAGGTAAGCAGGAGCCCCTCTCTCTCGTCCAGTGTCTGCCTTCTTGGCCCATTCTCCTGCCTTTTTTTTTTTCCCCAGAAAGACTTTGAATTTAACAGTTCTCTCCCGTGCCAGTACGTGCGCTCCCTCGTGGAAACCATGAGCAGGTAAGCAGGAGCCCCTCTCTCTTGTCTAGTGTCTGTCATCTTTGCTGATTCTCCTGCCCCCTTTTTTATGTCTCCAGAAAGACTTTGAATTTAACAGTTCTCTCCTGTGCCAGTACGTGCGCTCCCTCGTGGAGACCATGGGCAGGTAAGCAGGAGCCCCTCTCACAGCTGTCAGTGTCCTCCACTTTCAGCTCCTCTTAGCAGCTAATTAGCCTGTCCCATCCCAGCCCAGATGGGGGCCAGGTAGTGCTATTTATAGCCGGGATTGACCACGCTTGGACTAGGTAAAAGGGAGGGGCGCGCTAAATTTAGCACTCTTGACTGAGTGATGTTGGATTTGTGCACCGTGCTCTGTCTTGTCTGGTTTCTGTCATCTTTGACCATTCTCCTGCTCTTTTTTTTTTCCCCCAGAAAGACTTTGAAGTTAACAGTTCTCTTCCTTGCCAAAGTTGAATGTGCTTGGCCTGACTTTGTAATGGTAGCAAAACTAATTTTTGCCCCTATTTATTTATTTTTGTAAAAATTTATTTATTTATTTATTTTATATCGAGGATAATGGAATAAGCACTCATATGCATTTTTACATCCAGTCCCCATATGTATGCAGTTTTGTAAATGTCATCTGTTCCCACCAGCACACGATGGCGTATTCTTACAAAAAGCGGAACTAAAAATAAAATAAATAAAACACACACACACCAGCATTTTATTTTTTTGTCTTTGTGCAGTGCCAAGACTCCAGAGGGTTCCCAGGACGTGCTGAATGTTCTGATGTTTCTGGAAGACTTCATCTTCTACAGCGGTTTGCCCAGAAAGGTCAGCATTATTTCCCCTGTCACTGTGTTTGCCTCCCCTATCTGTCAGCTTTCTGTGTATTTGTTTCATTGCTTTTTAGGTCTAGAACATTCTTTGTATTGATCTTTTTTGTTTTTTTCTTTTCGTTCCTTGACTAGAGGTCTGAGGTTCACCAGCGGTGAGATTTTTGCAGATGCAACTGTTTTTGCCCACCATGAAGGTAGCTGCATTCCAACTGTGGGGATGTATGCTGGGTATGTTTGTGTTTTCATAGCCCACCAAATGCTGACATGGGTTAGGGATCTTTAACATGCATTTTTGATCTTCTGCATGTGTATATGCATGCAGAGAATTAAGGCACAAGCAGGTCTGCACTTAAAGTTGACCTGGGAGATCATAAAAATCCCCCCCCCCCTCCCATTTAATTTACCAGCCGCCACCCAGATTCAAACCAGTGACTTCATGGACCCATGGCATTGGAGTTGAACAGTCTTAACCACTTGGCACTTGGCTACTGCATGTGCCAAAATAGGATTTCAGCATGAACAAAGACTCCTGTGCTAAAGAGATATGCTGTAATGTATCTTTATTTTTTCGTTCCTCGGCTAGAGCTCCGAGGTTCACCAATGGTGATATTTTGTGTATGCGACCATATTTATTCCCACCATTTAGATAGCCACATCCTGACTACGGGGATGGTATCTAAACACAATATCTGTGTGCATGCTGGGTTTTTTTTTCTATCATCAGTTCCTACTGGCACACAAAGGTTACTCTTCCAAAAGGCAGAATGGGTTTTTAATGTGTTAACACATGGGTCCTCAGATTACAGTCTCATCCGAAGGACTTTGACATTCAGTTTGGTTTTTTTGTCAACCTGCAAAGAAAGGGCAAGGGTTCCTCACAAAGGTTTGCTCTGTGCTTTCCAAAAATCCTTAGTTTTGTTTTCGGCAGTTTTGCTCTGTGTTTATCAAAAAATCTTTAGGTTTGTTTTCCTCGATAGTTTTGCTCTGTGCTTATAAAAAAATCTTAAGTTTTATTTTCCTCAATAGTGTTCTGTGCTTATCAAAAATCTTTAGTTTTGTTTCCCTAAATAGTTTTGGTGTGTTTTTTTTTTTTAAATCTTTAGTTTTGTTTTCCTTGATAGGTTTGCTCTGTGTTATTCAAAAAAATTTTGTTTTGTTTTCCTCAAAAGTATTGCTCTGTGTTTATCAAAAAATCTTAAGGTTTTTTTTTCTCAATAGTTTTGCTCTGTATTTATAAAAAAAAATCCTTTAGTTTTGTTTCCAATAATTTTGCTCTGTGTTTATCAAAAAATCTTTTTTGGTTGTATTGTTGCAGACTCTGGAGTCTTTCCTGCCAACCTACCTGCTGGATGAATATCGCACACAGTTCGCGCAGTGATGTCCTGCACTGCACACTGATGTGTCTGCACTGTGTGCGTGTGTGTTTGTGTGTGTGTCGTGTGTGTGTTTTGTGGTGTGCATGTGCATGTATGCGTGTGTGTGTGTGTGTGTGTAAGATAGTGATAGGTTTTTGACTGTTTCGGTGCCTTGTGAACATTTCCTTACTACATTCCTGCTGGTTTTGTGTGGAAGAAAGTGTGTGTGGATGTTTGTGTGTACATGTGTGTATGTGTGTGTGTGTACATGTGTGCATGTGTTTGTGTGTGCATGTGTTTGCGTGTGCTTGTGTTTGCGTGTGCATGTGTGTGTAAGTATATACATGCGTGTGTGAGTGCATGCATGCATGTAGGTATCTGTTCTTGCTGTCACATAGAAGAGTACACTCAACCTAATGTGAACAGAACCAACTAATTTTTTTTGTGTTTTGTTCTCTGAAATCATTCTGTGATTTGTGTGTGTATATATGCGTGTGTGCAAAATTTATTGAAAAAAAAAGAGAGAGTTTGTATATTGAACTACTGCTGTGTGTTTAATCTTCTGTAGACTTGTGAACAAATACTGATGGCTATGTGTGTCTGCGTCGGTTTATGCTGATTCACATAAACATTGTTTGGAGTATGCATATGGAATATGTATATATGCATGCACATTGTATGCACCCTCGTTTGCATACATGGAGGTGGGGCATCATCTATGGGTGAGTGCTTTTTAAAAAAATTTTAGTTCTTTTATTTCAAAGGTAATGGAGTAAGCACTCGTGTACTTTTTTTATATCCAGTGGAAAAAGCACTCATGTACTATTTTTATATCCAGTGGGGCAAGCCACTTGTGTGCTTTTTTTTTTTATACTTAGTGTTTTATGGAGTTTTGTCAATTTTGTCATCCATTCCCACAGGGCTCAAATGGTCCTCTCTCTTCCGAAAGGCTGTGAGTGAGTAAGTGCCTGTGTGTAAGAGCGTGTGTGATATGTTGTTGCTAATTATTCCACGGATTAACCAGCCTGAGGGGGATCCCCCAGAATGTGCACTCTGTCTCACTCATCCCGCCAGGGAATCACTGTGAGACTGTAAGTACACACTGGATGATGAGAAGTTTGCCTGTATAGCAGTTTTCAAAAACCTCACCACAGTGTGTGAGATGTGTATGTGTGACACTCCACTATGTGATGAGTCATATTGTAATGTAGGTCAGTTCTATACTGTTAACCTGCAATGTTAATTGTATTCAGTAAAATTATTATATAAAAAAAAAAGATTGAAAATTGGACTATACTGTGAAAAGTTATTACAGGTTGAAATGCTAGACTGCAAGAAGTGACAAATTGGAATGATAGACTGCAGGAAGTGACAAATGGAGAAATTGAGGAATGTTGCATTGCAACACATTATCAGGATGAGGGGTTTGGTGTTTCAAACACATTTGTAAAACAAAAAGAAACAAAATTAATTATTGAAACTTCCCTACAAGGTAGAGGATAGAAAGCTTATAGTTTAGTAATCATTCAAAATCTCAGAATCAACAACCTGACCCCCACCTGCCTAGAATCACACCTAGCGGAAAAGTGTCAGGTACAATTAACTCAACTCTTGTTGTGGTGGAGGGGTCTCCTTTATGTATGTTTGCACACATCTAGAATAGATGGATACTTGTGTGTTAAGAATGTATATGCGCTTATGTTTGCACTTATAGAAAAGGATTGGTGCTTGTGTATATCAGAGAGTAATGATATTTGTATTTGGTAACCATTCTTTCATTTATGTATGTCACAACCAGTGAAGTGTTGTTATTGTTGTTTTTTCATATGATCATAGTTGTGTCAAAAGCAAAAAGAGACTTGTTTGAAAACAGTACAAGAGGAGTCGGTGCGTTCTTTGAAAGAAGTGTCAAATATATTTTGGCGATTGTAAAAGTCACGTGTGCATGCTTTGTTTTGATATGAATCGTTATTAATATGGAAATCATTCAAAGCTTTCTGGGTCAGAATCTTACAAAAGACGCAACGATGCAATTTTTTTTCCTGAATATGTGTCAATTTGATTTCACATCATGACCAGTTGGTCAGACTTTACAGAAAAAATACTGAGAGCAAAATGTAGATGTATGTGCTATATATATATATATATATATATATATATATATATATATATATATATATAATATATATATATATATATATATATACACACACACACACACACACACACACACACACACACACACACACACACACACACACACACACACAATGTAAGTTCCCATTGATCAGTAGCAACAGTATCATGATTGTAACGGAGGGAAGATATTTGATCCCCCCTCCCCCCTCCCATACAAACTCTGAACCATACTGCATGATCATAACAGTAGGAAATGTAGCCTCTGTGTGAAACTTCCTCCTCAAGATTTCCTGAAGTCGGAATGCAGGTACCTTCATGGGGGGCAAAAATGGTCGCGTATGCTAAAGTCTCACCATCAGTAAACCTTGGAGCTCTAGCCAAGGAACAGAAAAATACATATACCTATGCGTGCAGTTTCTTCTGTGGGCCCAGGTTTTGAGTCACTACAGAAGCCCTAAACTGAGACTCATAAACTCACAACAACAAATATTACAACTTAATCTTAAGATGGATTTTTTGCATGTGGTGGCCATTTTTGTCCTACCATGAAGGCATCCATATACCATCTTCGAGAAGGTAATTGAAACAGAAGATACTGTGCTGTTTTGGCTTTTTGTTGTTGTTGTTCTTGGGCTGTGTTTGACACATTTTTGTTTTAATGGATAGTGTGTCATGATTTATGTTCTTGTTGCTTTATTATCCTACAGAAAATGTACCAGTATTATGATGTATTTCATTATTGTGCTTATTGTCATTCAGGAAAATCTAGCAGCAAAAAAGAAAAATCTGTTTAATAGTTTGAATAGTGTAAGTATTGAGATTGTGACATCTAAAAATGAACTGTTGGAAAGAGTGTATGAGTATCTTGGTGGTTTAATTGAGAAAAAAAACCCTGAAATTGTGAAATATAAAATGAACTTTTTTTGATGAAATGTTTGTTTGATACCTATTTTTCTGATGGGGAAAGAATGTGTGTGATTGTAGAGATCAGCTCATTTGATGGTTGTATCTTACAAATGCGTATATATAATTTAGTATGCATTTGTGATATTATTTATGAAAGACGACTCAAATGTGAAGATGAAATTTCAGCACTGCAGGTATTTGTATTTCCCAGGGCTGATGTGAATAAAGGCAAGCAGAAACCTATCTTGGGATTTCAACCAGAAAAATTTTCTGTGCATGAGTCTCCTCTTCTACTGTTACACACAATCGAATCTTCAGAGCTCTGATCCAAAGACACTGTTGTGCCATCATGCCTTTGAGTGGTGAGGTTTTTATATGCTGTGCAAATAATTGGAAGGGGGTGGGGGAAGATTGTCAACCTTGTGGATAGTGTGAGGCTCTCACACTTTGATGGCCCGAGTTTGAGTCACCACTGAGACGCCCATTCAAGAGGATTTTTTCCCCCTAAAGTTAACATCAGTCCTGCAAGGCCCTGTGTGCAAATGTACACAGAACACCTTGGACACTTGTTAAAACCTGTTCTGCCTTTTGGGAGAGTAGATCATTTGTTCTGAGAAGAGCAGATGAGGAGAAATATATGTTTTGAAAATGCATGCACTCGGGTGTTGTGTTTCACATCATCCCTGAAGTTAGAATGCTGTTACCTGAATGGTGGACCAAAAATGGTCGCATACACAAAAATCTTACCATTTGTGAACCTCAGATTTTTTATTTTATTTAACCCTGTTTTCTTGTCATTACCAAATTTGGTATAATGCTCTTGATTTTCTGTTATAAACCCTCTCTGAAATCAGTCAAAAATACTCAAACACAAGGTACAAGAACAGTGCAACACATTCCACTGTGAGAGTTCTGTGTAGTTAGTTGTGGGATGTTCATGTGCTTAAAGGATTGCATGTGTATGTCTATATCGCGAAATAGTGAATACAATCAATGATAAATCATACACAATAAGCAAAACAAACCAACAACAAAATACAGGGTACAAGGACCTATATATTTTTTTCTCATCAAACTTCAAATTGATAAGCACAGACTGAGATATGTTGGTCGTGCAAACAGAAACACATAGACAAATCTGATGATGACAATTCTCCAAGGCAAGGTTGAGGGCAGAAGGAAAAGAGACATACCACCAACATCCTACATTGCCAACATCACAGAAGTCAGTGGTCTGGGAGAAATACAGGAGATCGTAGAACTCAGCAGAGACAGAGAGAGATGGCAAACCCTGGTGGCATTGCGTGGAGCTCCTACTGACAACAGCAGCGATGGAGTCGTACAACAGATAGGCAGTTCTTCAAAATGGACTAGCACACAAAGATTGTCAACCAGCGAAGCCTACACTAGCTGTCTCCAGTTTTCAATGACAACAACAAAAAATGATGATAACCCGTATATTTCTACTACATTGGCACATGTATCAAAAGAATATTGCAAAACCATGACCTAAAAAAAAAAAGAAGAAAGAGAAATTGTAAACATTGCACACAACAACCCACACATGTAACAAAAATTGTGATAATGTGTTGAATGTATAAAAAAGCATAGTTGATAACATTTAACATCTTTATTAAGCAAAGATTTTTTTGTTGGTGTTATTTGATTATATACCATGATACTCTCTCAAACATTTTTTTACACACAAGATTTCAGCCACACTACTTCAGTCCTATCAACATTTCAAACAAACACGTCAGTCTTGTATCTGCAGTTCATCAGGGCTTCAGTGTCCCTGCAGGGGACAGGTGTGGTGGACAGGTGTGGTCTCTCAGTCTACGGTGTAGCTGCCCTGTGCAATTAGTGTCTGCCACACCTTTCCCTTTGGCCATTCGTGATCGTCCAGAGAGCTCTCCTTCATGTCCACACTGTATCCTGGGGCCTGTAGTGGACAGACAGAACATAATAAAAGAATAAAATTTTCAAAAGATTTTTCAATTTTAACTAAAAAAAATTTGTGGATTTTAGTGGGGGGTTATTCCTTGGCTACAGCTCCAAGGTTTTCATCAACAGTGAGATCTTTGTGTTCGCAACCATTTTTGTTTTTGTTTTTTCCCTTCCCACCCACCATACAGGTATTCAGATTTGGACTTTAGGGATACAGTTGGTAATTGAAGCTACCTATTTTGCCAGGATGGGCGGTGGTACCTCCCTGCTCTTTCTGATTTTTACCTGTAGTTATTTCTTTTTAACATGCACAAGTTCTTAAGTGCACGGGTCTGTCTGGTTTAGAGTCTCCTCTGAAAGATTTGACATTCAGTCCAATTTTCATGTCATACTGGAAAAAAAAAGGCCAAGGCTGGGAATCAAACCCAGAACCTAAAAGTTGACTTGTTAGGCAGATGAGCAGCTTAGCTGCCCTGCCACCTTCCTTCTGGAGACAGAAGAAGAAAAAAACGACAGGGTTTTTTTTTTTTTTGTTCCTCACTAGAGGTTCGAAGTTCACGAATGGTGACATTTTGCGTATGCTGCTGTTTTTACCCACCTTGAAGGTAGCCACACACAGACTGGGGATAAATGAAGGAAATGAATCAGGTTTGAAAGCAGAGACATTGAAACTTTCACTGCTATCCCCTTTTTTCAGTTCGGGGACATCTCTTTGCTGAGGTACTGTTGGTCACAGAGAGCAACACTACACTACAAAGTCAGCAGGCTACATCACTGACAGTATTCTTCCTGTGCTACGTCTGGAAACAAGTGCTACACACACACACACACCATCTAATATCACAATTTCTGAAAAGACGTCAAGGGAATTTGAACTCTCTCTCTCTCTCTCTCTCTCTCTCTCTCTCTCTCTCTCTCTCTCTCTCTCTCTCTCTCTCTCTCTCTCTCTCTCTCTCTCTCTCTCTCTCTCTCTGTGACGCCAAATCAGTGAAGGACACTGTCACACACAGCTGGTCTCCCATCTGATGCCACAGGAAAAGTCGGTGCAGACTGCACAGGTAACCTACTACGAGACAAGTGACAAGACATATTTCCCCAACTGTTCGGGCCGAAGCATCCAAAGGCCTTCGCAGGGACACAAAGGAGTAGTAGTGACACTGCAAAGAACACAGGATCAAAGCAACTGGAAAGAGGGGGGGGGGGGGGGGAGGGGTGATAGGGGAAGGGGCAAAGGTCATGACCTCTGACCAGAGATGGCAGCTTCCCCACCCACAGATACTGAGAAGTCTGTTGCCCCCCCCCCCCCCCCTCTCTCTCTCTCTCTCTCTCTCCTCTCTCTCTCTCTCTCTCTCTCTCTCTCTCTCTCTCTCTCTCTCTCTCTCCCTCTCTTCGTGGACTTGCACCTTTTGATGTCTCCATATTTATAACAACAACAGCAAACACACACAAAAAACAGCAACAAAAGAAAAAAGATGTGTGTGTGTATGTGTGCGCGCGCGTGTGTGTGTGTGCGCACGCGCGCGCACGTGTAAGTGTGTGTATTTAAGTGCCAATATATATATACATATATATGAATATATATGTGTGTATGCGCGCGCGCGTGTGTGTGTGTGTGCGCACGTGTGTGTGTGTGTGTATTTATATATATATATATATATATATATATATATATATATATGTGTGTGTGTGTGTGTGTGTGTGTGTCTACATTATTATATGTCTGTGTAATATGTGTGTGTATCTGTGTATGTGCCTATATATATAATATATATATATATATATATATATATATATATATATATATATATATATAGGCCTATATATATATATATATATATAGGCCTATATATATACATATATATATAGGCCTATACATATGTGTGTGTGTGTGTGTGTGTGTGTGTGTGTGTGAGAGAGAGAGAGAGAGAGAAGAGAGAGAGAGAGAGAGAGAGAGAGAAAGATGGCCCCCTCCCAGCCATGAGCCTGATGTTGCTGACACACTAGCAAAAATTTGTTTTTTCCAAAATTCGAAAACTGTGTTTTCTTATAGATTTTCACAATACATTGATCCCACACACCCCCTGGACCTAATGTAATTGATATATTGGTAAAATATATGTTTTTATTGTTTTAAAGTGATGTTTTTGTTTTCAATTCCGCAATACATAACCGCCCCCCACCCCTGGGCCTGAAATAGCTAACGCAGTTTTACTATTTTCCCCACCCGCCACCCACGGTATGTTCTTTATATTAGCTACGGAAGGTCAGCTGACTCCACTCTCCACCAATCAGAAAAGAGCTGAGTACTGCTTCTGTTGGCCTGTGCTTGCGTGCTGATCATGGACTCGGCTCAGTTTACGTTTTCTACTCTTTACCAACACGCAATAAGTGTGTGTGTGTGTGTGTGTGTGTGTGTGTGTGTGTGTGTGTGTGTGTGTGTGTGTGTGTGTGTGTGAAGAAAAAAGTGGGACCACCTCCCTTTCTCACCTACATCTCCGAGATTATCCTATGTGATGGTTCCCTACACACACACACACACACACACACACACACACACACACACACACACCATTTAGGTAGCCGCATTCCGACTTTGGGGGTGGAGGAAAGTTCAAATAAACACACACACATGTCCATGCGATGCGCACACGTGTGGTGAGGTAACACAGTAGTAACACACCTCCCTAGAAAGCTAAAAGTCTGGGTTCAATTCCTGTTTGTGCCCCATCCACTAGACCATGAGTGGTGGTCTGGGTGCTAGTCTTTCGGATGAGAGAACAGAATAAACCGAGGTCTTGTGTGCAACACGCATTTAGTGTACGTAAAAGAACCTACAACAACAACAGTTATCCCTGAAAAAATTCTGTAGAAAAAAGCCACTCTGGTAGGGAAACAAATAAAATTGCAGACAGAAAAAATAAAAAAAATGAGTGGCTCTGCTCTTGTGGCGACGCGCTCTAACCGGTGAGAGCAGTCCGAATTTGGTGAAGAGATTTCTGCGGTCACACACACACACACACACACACACACACACACACACACACACACACACACACACACACACACACACACTTTACCATCTGATAAAACTCTTTACTAGGAGGACGTCGAACTGAAAAACTCTTGCGTGCACACACATGCACGAACACTCTCACACATGCACGTACATAAAATTAATAAACAATTCTGTTGTCAACTTGTACAGACATCATGAACACACTATTATCTGCATAATTATTATCTTCGTAGTGGAGACCCGAGCACGACTATCTTCTACCTCACCACCTCACCTCACCTAACCCCTAGTCTTGCAGACCGCTGGGGCACCACTATAACTTATGCAACTAGCTTTCTCCACTTTTTGCTGGTTTTCAGCTTTCTGTAAGAAATCGTTCCACTCAAGACCAGTCCACTCTCTGATGTTGTCTCCTCAGCGTTTTTCTCTGTCTGCCTCTTCATCTCCCCCCGTGTACTGTTCCCTGTAGGGCAGTCTTGGCCAGTCCAGATGTCCTGTGACGTGCCCGAACCACTTCAATTTTATTTGTTTTTTTCACAGAAGTCAGGGGCTCTTCATATGATCCGATGGTGTTTTCATTCTGGTTTTCACTTCCTCGTTAGTTATGTGATCTCTGTACGACATACCAAGAAGTTTGCGAAAACGTTTCATCTCCATTGCCTGTATTCTTTCAATGTCTGCTGGTCCATGTTTCACATGCGTACAAAAATATGGACATGATCATGGAACGCATCAGTCTGATCTTGAAGCTGATGGCTATCTTCTTGTCGTTCCAGAGGACTTAGAGTTTGGTGATTGCAGATGTGGTCTGGGCTATCCTGGCGATAATTTTAAGTTTTGATCCTTCATCAGATATTATCGCTCCCAGATAATTATTCAAACCTATTGAGGTCTCAATTTTCTTGCCGCCTGTGGAAATATCAGTGTTGATGCCATTGGCGCTATTTGTCATCAGCTGGGTTTTCTCTGCGTGCCATATGCCGAAGAGGTTTCGTCAAGGTGATTTATCAGGCTGACTAGCTCTTGCTCTTCTCCAGCAAGGCAGTCGAAGTCGTCGGCTCAATAACTCAAATGCAGTAAGACAAACTACAAGACTCTATGCCTATGCACACAAAAAAATGCATATGTACAAACTTTTTAAAAAAAATCATAAGCATTTTCTCCGGATACCTACATCCCATGTCTGTGACAAGTAGGGTCTTCTCTGAAGAAAGGTCAACATTTATCGTAGTACCGCGAAAAAAAGTTGTGTGAAATGGAGAGCTAGGAGTGTGAGATTTTATCACAGATTTTGATCTCACAATCAAGATACACCAGCATTTAGGGGAGGGGGGTGTTCTTCGGCTAGAGCTCCGAGGTTCATCAATAGCAAGATTCATCGCATGCAACCGGTTTTGCCCACCATGAAGGTATCCGCATTCCGACTTCTGGTATATATGCTGGGTATGTTTGTATTTCCGTAACACACCGAACGCTGACATGAATTATGGAATTTTTAGCGTGCGTGCTTGATCTTCTGTATGTGTATATGCGAAACGAATTAAAGCACTGGCAGGTCTGCACTTGGAAACTGACCTTGTAGATCGTTAAGTTCCCCACCCTTAATTCAACAGATGCTGCCGAGATTCGAACCCACGACTTCATGGACCCACGGGATTGAAGACAAAGGGTCTTAAATACTCGGCTATAGCGTCCATCGTACATATACATGATTTTTATCATCACATGTTTTGAATGTTTTTTTCATAAACAGCCACACATATGATGGTATTTCATAATTTCAATGCATATACATTGTTTCCTCTTATGTGAATACATTTAGCACAATCCACATAAGAAACTCTACTTACAAGCACATATGCATGCATGTAAGTATGCACACACACACACATACACATACACGCACGCACGCACGCACGCACGCACACAAACACACATACACACACACGCACGCACGCACGCACGCACGCACGCACGCACGCACGCACACACACACACACACACACACACACACACACACACACACGGTGAAAAAAAAAGTATGATGTGGTTCGATCCCCGTTTGTGCTCGAAACTTTTCCCCATCCACAAGACCGTGAAAGGTGGTCTAGGTGCTGATCTTCTGGACGAGACAACAAACTGATGTCCGTGTGTAACACACACTAAGCGCACGTAAAAGAACCTATGGCAACAAGAGAGATGTCCCTGACAACATTCTGTAGAAAAAGCCACTCTGATGGGAAACAAATCCACATGCAGACAGAAAAAGAACATAATGGGTAGCGCTTCTCTTGTGGCGACGCGTTCTCTCCAGGGAGAGAAGCCAGAATTTCATGCAGAAAAATCTGCCATGACTAAAAGTGGTACATGTATACAACACAACACAACACAACACAACACAACACAACACACAAACACACACACACACATACACACACACATACACGCACACACACACATAACACAACACTCACACAAGCACATACACACAACAACAACACACACACACAAACACATACACACACAAAGCACACACACACATACACACACACACAAAACACACACACACAATAACACTAACACACACTCAAACACACACA
>CM060322.1:13170404-13177904 GCA_030674155.1 Stramonita haemastoma | reverse complement strand
GGGACTGGCTGTAAAAAAGCACACGAGTGCTTATTCCATTATCCTCGATACAAAAGAATAAATAAATCAAATGAATATACCAAAGACAGTAGCAGCAATCTATATAGTTTTCAGACTGGAGGTGGGGGGGGGGGGGAGTGGTTCTTATCTCTGTCAATCCAGAGCAGTTTTTAACGAACACTATAGCCAAGAGGATAAAAGACCGTGCCGATGGAGATGAATGATAGCATTTACAACACTGCATGCACACTGGTGTCGTGTTTAGACACCATCCCGAAGTCGGAATGCAGCTACCTTACTGGTGGGTAAAAGATGGCATACGCTAAATCTTACCATTGGTGAACCTCAGGGCTCTAAGGAACAAAAAATGAAGACCAAAGTAAATGTCCATCGTCCTTCTTATATAGCTGAATGAGTTGAAATAAATAAGTAATAAATAATTAAATGAATAGGTAAACGAATAAATAAGTAAACGAATAAATTAATGAATAAATCAATCAATAAGTGAATACTAATATATATGAATGACGAGATAGAATGTACCAATGCACCGATGAATAAACAGATAAACGAACCAAACAAATAAACGTCAAGTTAAATCAGAACACAGATAAACTAACCAACAATACAGATAAACAAATCAACGAAAAACAACTCTGTAAACAGGAAAACTATGTGAAGAAACGACTAGAAAAAAAAAAAGAAGAAAAGCAAACAAAACATATCAACACTCAAAGCCAGTTACCCGTTTGATTTTCTCGTCTTCGTAGCCCAGCCAGCCACAGGACGTGGTGTAACTAGGGAACCCGTTTTCCTCCATTTCTTTCTCTGCACACAACAGCAAAGTGAGAGGCTGTATGATCAGTGGCTTTCTTTCCCACTCATGGAATTCCACTTTACAGCTTGGTCTTTAGTGATCGACTATGACTCTCTGACTAGGAGGCTTGACTCGCACAGTCCTTATGTGCTGCAGCCTAGGGGGCTAGTTGGCCTTCGGAGAACATCTCCAACGCTGACTGTCCTTATGCCCTATTGGCCGAGAGAGTGGGCATGTACTGTGGGCAAGGCATCGCCATTATAATAAAAACTCTGCCCAATTTCTGGAACAGCAGCTGCCTCCTCTGCTGATTTGGAGGTCATCGTCGAACACGACGGACAAACAAATAAACAAACACAAAAGATACACATCAACTCTCTTTCTCTGTACACAAAACTAGAAGATACATTCTTTTTCTTTTCTCTTCACAAAGAAGATAAACTATTTTTCTTTTCCCTGTCAACAGAAGATAATTTTTTTATATTTTCTCTGTAAGCAGAAGATAAATTCTTTTTCTTTCACAGCTTTCTCTGTACACAGAAGATTAAGAGAAAACAAAACAACCTGTACATGGATAACATGACAGCTGAATGTATGACTGAATGTATAATTATGTCTATGTCAGAGTGGCTGTGTCTATATATCGATATTCATGTGTACAAAATACTTGTATAATGCACATACACATGCATGCAGTGCAGGCAGAGACGTGCTCACTCACGCGCATGCACGCGCGCACACACACACACATGCGCGCACACACACACTATATTCGGATGAGACTTTAAACCGAGGCCCCGTGTGCGAACGCACGCAGAACATCTTGCGCACACATTAAATCTTGTTCCGCTTTTCGTAAGAGTAGGCCATCGTGTGCCGGTGGGAACAGATGACAATATTTACAAAACTGCATACACACGGGGACCGGATGTAAAAAAGCACATGATTGCTTATTCTGTTATCCTCGATATAAAAGAATAAATAAATAAATAAATAAATAAATAAATAAATAAATAATATATCATCCACAAGATTTTGACCAAAGAAAACACCACAGACACACACACACACACACACACACACACACACACACACACACACACACACACACACACACACACACACTCTCTCTCTCTCTCTCTCTCTCTCTCTCTCTCTCTCTCACACACACACACACACACACAACCATCCATCAATCCATCCATCCATCCATCTACCCACCCATTCACCCACCCATCCATCTATCCATCCATCCATTCACACACACACACAATGGTCAGCCCTTAACAGTACTGACCTCTCTTTTCTTTCCCAGACTGCGCTTTTTTCAGCATATCTGCAAAACAGACCAAAAAAGTTCATCACATGAAATACCTAGGAAGGAAAAGACAGCCCTGTTAACCCATGGCAGGGTAGCTTAGTGGTTACAGCATTGGGCTCGCAATTCGGGTCCAAAACTTTTCCCCTATTGTTATATTAGACCATGAGTGGTGGTCTGGGTGTTAGTCTTTCGGATGAGACGATAAACCGAGGTCCCGTGTGTTACACATCTTTATTTGGCGCACGTAAAAGAACCCAAGGCAACAAGGGGGTTGTTCGTGGCAAAATTATGTAGAAAAAAAAGCCACTCTGATAGGGAAACAAATACAGTTGCAGACAAGAAAAAGAAAAAAAAATGATAGGCGCTGCACTTGTAGCGACGCGCTCTCCCCGGGGAGAGCCGCCCGAATTTCACGCAGAGAAATATGCTGTAATAAAAAGTGGTATAAAATAAAATAAAATAAATTTGACAGCACGAACTTGAGCCGCCAACCCTGAGACGCCCGTTCAGAAGGATTTTCCCTGGTGTTAACATCAGTATTGACTCCATCTCCCCAAAAAGTCCCTCAGATGAGACTATACACCGATGTTCCCTGTACAAACAAATGCAGAACATCGTAAGCACATGTTAAAACCTGTTCCGCCTATCCAAAGTGTAAACCATTCTTTGCCGGTAGGAACTGATGACAATTTTTGTTAAAATGCATGCAAGCTGGTCTCGTGTTTAGACATCATCTCATAAGTTGGAATGCAGCTACCTTAAAGGGGGTATCACTGACAAGCAGCCCTAGGGGGCAACCTCTCTTTCTGTCTCTTAGATAAGCCACGCCTACTTTTGCCTCCCAGACCCGACCCCAGAGATCAAACCCTGGTTGGGGGGAGGGAGGAAGGGGAGGGGGGGAAGGGAAGTGGAGGAAAAGGGACCGGGGGGGGGGGGGGGGGGGGGGGCGGCTGACAAAACCTGGGAATGTCACTGCAGTGAATCAGGTTTCAGTATTATACAATTTATGTTATATTCTTACCGATGGCCTCCTCAGGAGTGAGTGCGTCTTTTCTGAAACACACACACACACACAAACACATACACACACACGCACGCACGCACGCGCGCACGCACGCACGTACACACACACACACACACGCACATACAGAGACTTGATCAGCCAAGGAGTCAGTCAATAAATCAACAGCACAGTCAACACAAACACACACACACATACACACGCGCGCACACACGCACGCACGCACGTATGCACACACACACACACACACGCACACACACGCACACACACACGCACGCACACACACATATACATACACAAACACACACACAAACACACACACAAACACACACGCCACACACACATACACATACACGCGCGCGCACACACGCACACAAACACATACACACACGCACACACACGCACACACACACACGCGCACACACACATAAACACACACACAAACCACACACACACAAAAACACACAAAAACACACAAAAAACACACACACACACACACACACACACACACACACACACACACACACACACACACACACACACACACACAGTCCCATACTGACATGTATCTGAAGTCAATGGTTGACACCAGTTTTTCCGGTTCCTGCAGACATATAACCCAACAATGTTCATTTGTCAACCAATCAACCATCCAACCAGTCAGTTACCCAACCAATCAATCAATCAACCAGATATCCAGTTAGTCAACCAATCAATCAACCAACCAATCAGTTAGCCAACCCATTAATCAACTACCAATTATCCAACCAACCAACCAATTGGCCAATTAACTAAATAACCAACCAAACAACCGATTTTCCAGCCAGCTAACACACACACACACACACACACACACACACACACACCCCTAAGTACACACACGTGGGTGTGTACGTGTGTGTGTACGTGTGTGTGTACTTGTGTGTGTGTGTACATGTGTGTGTGTGACCGTTTGCCCACCATTAAGGTAGCCGCATTCCGCCTTCAGAATAAAGCACATAGATAGGTAAAGTTCCTCGCGCTGGGACTGCACGGCGTTGGGGCGCGGCCCCCGGGTGGTGGATGGGGGATTGCACACGTGAACCAAAGCAGTCTAAGGGAAGGACACCCTGACAAAAAACCCTGGTCCTCCAAGTCTGGGGGTTGGGCAGAAGGCCAACTACCTCCTCCCGTAAAAAAAAACCAAGTTACAGAAACTATGGACATAAATTTACAAAGAAACCAGGGGGGAGCAGGGATCGCCAACTCTGGCAACATGACGACGATGGGTGAAAGCCTCCGGGAAGCCCAGCGTCCGACGAGGTCCTTCGCAAGCCCCACCACTAAACTTAACATCGGACACTGGAATGTCAGAACAATGTATAGCATAGGAACAGCAGCTCAAATTGCAAGAGAAATGGAGGACTATAAACTAGATATATTAGGGATTAGCGAAAGTAGATGGACGGGAGCTGGCAAAGTAAAACTAGCATCAGGGCAGACTGTAATCTACAGCGGGGAGGATGAAATACATGAGAGAGGGGTTGCGCTCATGATCAGCCAAGCAGCAGCAAAGTCACTAATGGAATGGACGCCTGTCAACCAAAGGATATTAACTGCCAGATTCTATTCAAGATTCAGGAGAGCAACAGTCATACAAGTATATGCCCCCCACAACGGAAAGGAAGCCACGGAAAAGGAACAGTTTTATCAAGAACTGCAAGAAACGGTAGATGGATGCAACAAAAACGACATCATCATCATCATGGGTGACTTCAATGCCAAAGTAGGAAGCGACAACACCGGATATGAAAGGACGATGGGGGTGCATGGCCTTGGAGAGCAGAACGACAATGGAGAGAGGCTGTGTGAGTTCAGTCAGATGAATGGCCTCGTCATAACAGGTACACTGTTTCCACACAAGGACATACACAAAGCCACATGGGTCTCACCTGACGGGATGAGTAGGAACCAGATAGATCACCTGCTGATTAGCGGACAATGGAGATCATCTGTAATAGACTCGAGAGTACAGAGGGGAGCAGATGCCAACAGCGACCACTACCTGGTGAGGACCAGCTTCAAACTACGGCTCAGCACACACAGGAACAAGAACAGGGTGAAACCAAAGATAAACGTGGATAGACTGAAGGACGAAGAAGCAAAGAAAAGATACTGTGAGGCAGTGAAGAACAAGCTGGAGGAAAACAGGACAGAGAGTGAAGACATAGAGACGATATGGGAGCAGCAGAGCAGTGCTTATGTCAATGCTGCAGAGGAAGTACTTGGATTCAGAAAAGGAAAAAGCAAACCATGGATCAGTGACAACACATGGAAGATGATAGACGAGAGGAAGGAAATCAAGACCAAGATAAATAGCGTCCGGTCAGAAAGGATTCGGAGCAGGATGAAGGAAAGGTACAAAGAAAAGGACAAGGAAGTGAAAAGGAGCGCAAGAGAAGACAAGAGAAAATGGATAGCAGAGAAAGCACAGAGAGCACAGGCTGCGGCGGAGAATGGACAACAGAAAGAAGTTTACAACATAGTGAAACAGCTGACAGGACAAGGTACAAGACAAGCGGCAGCAGTGAAGAACAAGAATGGAGACCTGCTGAAGAGTAAGGAGGCCAGACTAGAAAGGTGGAAGGAACACTTTCAGGAGGTACTCAACAGGGATACACCAGATGACCCACCACAAGAAGACGACGAGGAGAGAGAAGAACTAGATATTTCAATAGAAACCCCTACACTGCAAGAGATAAGAAATGCACTATGCACCCTCAACAATGGAAAAGCACCGGGAATAGACCAAGTTACAGCAGAGATGCTGAAAGCGGACCCAGAGAATACCAGCAAAGAACTGAAAAGAATATTTGACGTCATATGGGAGAAAGAAACTGTTCCCACGCAATGGACAAAAGGACTCATCTGCAAGATACCAAAGAAAGGCAATCTCCAAGACTGTGGAAACTGGAGGGGAGTCACACTACTGCCACTGGCCAGCAAGGTGCTGAGCAGGATCCTGGTCAGCAGGATACAAGCAGGAGTGGATCCATCACTAAGAAAGGAACAAGCCGGCTTTAGGAAAGGGAGAAGAACCACAGAACAGATATTCATCATCAGGAACATCTTAGAACAAGTCAACGAATGGAATGCAACAATGTACATCCACTTTGTAGATTTTGAAAAGGCCTTCGACTCCATACACAGAAACAGTCTTTGGATCATCATGCGCCAGTATGGAATCCCTGGGAAATTGATCAGGATGGTTAAGTCCCTCTATGAGGACTTTCAGTGCGCTGTCATAGATGAAAATGAAACAACAGACTGGTTTCCGGTGATTACTGGAGTGAAACAGGGGTGCTGCATGTCTGGATTCCTTTTCCTGTTGGTGATTGACTGGGTCATGAAGAAGACGACAGAGGGCGAAAGAACAGGGATCAGGTGGAATTTCACTACAATGCTAGAAGACCTCGACTTTGCAGATGACCTAGCCCTTTTATCATCGGCCATGAACCATCTACAGCAGAAAACAGCCAAGCTCGAGGACAATGCTGCTAAAGTAGGCCTGAGGATGAACGACAAGAAATGCAAAGCGATAAAAGCCAACAGCAAGAGCAAGGAGAAGCTGAAAGTCAGGGGGAACGATGTCGAAGAGGTGGACAGCTTCACCTATCTAGGGGCCAACGTGACAAAGGATGGAGGAGGAACAGCAGATGTCAAAAGAAGGATAGCCTTGGCGAACACCCAGTTCAAACGCCTGTCTAACATCTGGAAAGCTGGAGACATCGGCAGCAAAACCAAAACCTCCCTCTTCAAGAGCTTGGTACTCTCAGTACTTCTGTATGGATGTGAAACCTGGAAGCTCACAAAAGGAGAAGAAGAAAAACTGGACACCTTCCAAACCAAATGCCTACGGAAGATTCTTAAGATTAGATGGCAACAGCACATCTCCAACAAGGCAACCCTTCAGATGGCAGGGGCAGGGAAGATAAGTACAGAAATAAGAAGAAAGAGATGGAATTGGATTGGCCATGTCCTAAGAAAAGATCAGAAGAATGACTGTGCTGTGGCCCTCGGATGGACACCAGAGGGAAGAAGGAAGAGAGGCCGCCCAAAGACAACCTGGCGAAGAATGGTGGAGGTGGAGCGGAATGCTGCTGGATGGAGCTCTTGGAGCGCAGCACGCAGCGCAGCTACAGATCGAAACCAGTGGAGAAATGATGTCCAAGCCTTATGTGCCTTCTGGCACGGAGAGAATTAAGGTTAAGGTTAAGGTAAGGATAGGTAAAGTTTGCGTATGTGTGTGTGTATGTGTGTGTGTGTGGTGTCTTTGTGTTTGTGTGTGTGTGTTTGTGTGCG
>CM060322.1:13137190-13147190 GCA_030674155.1 Stramonita haemastoma | reverse complement strand
ACCTGTTCTCTATCACTGATGGTCACGAAACGGATCTTCGGGGTGATATTTCCTATTTTCTGTAGTAAAGAAATAATCACTAAAAAAAACAAAAAAACCCCAGGTTGTGTGTGTGTGTGTGTGTGTGTGTGTGTGTGTGTGTGTGTGTGTGTGTGTGTGTGTTGTGTGTGTGTGTGTGTGTGTGTGTGTTCGTGCATACATGCGTGTGTGCCTTATGGTTTATATATATATTTTTTTGTTTATCACTTTATATATTTGCATATATATTTGCGTAGAGCTGTCATGTTTGTTACAAAAAGACTAGGAATACATTTTAAACACAAGAGCATAAGGAAAAACACACAGGAATCTACATATGTTTTTTATTTTAACAAAGCTCTACCCAAGGAACGAGACCAAAAAAAACCCTGTTCCTGTTATGTATTCAGAATGAACAGAATACGTGATGTGAATATATGACACTCCAGTGTAATCATTACGGTCAATGATACACGTTCGCTGAAGCATAAGAAAAGAAGATTCTGTAGGAATCGACGCGTGTTGTTATTGATATTAGATGATATGTGGATATCAATAGCGAAAACAGCTTAGTTGATAATGATAGGTGTCACAGGTGTGTGTGTGTGTATGTGTGTGTTGTGTGTGTGTGTTTGTTTGTTTGTACACGCACACGGGCAGGTGTATATGTTTCCAATGGAGCGAGAGACAGAGACAGAGAGAATATATATGTATGTATGCACGCGCGCGAGTGTGTGTATGTGTCTGTCTGTCTGTTTGTTTCTCTATCTCTCTGTTTATTTGTCTGTCTTTATCTATCTGTCTCTGTGTCTGCCTGCCTGTCTGTCTGTATCTGTCTCTGTCTATCTGTCTGTCTGTCTGTCTTTGTCTCTCTCTGTCTCTCTCTGTCTATGTCTCTGTCTGTATCTCTCTCTCAGCATCTCTCTTCTTTTCTGTCTGTCTGCCTCTGTCTGTTTGTCTGTCTGTCTGTCTGTCTCTGTCTCTCTGTCTCTTTGTCTCTCTGTCTGTCTGTCTGTCTGTCTGTCTGTCTGTCTGTCTGTCTGTCTGTCTGTCTGTCTGTCTCTCTCTCTCTCTCTCTCTCTCTCTCTCTCTCTCTCTGTATGGCGAGCAATAAATCAAATAACAAACAATCAATCAACTCCTAAATCAAATGTAATCAAAGACATCTCCGCTGAAAAGCTTAACAACCACTTCATCAATGTTTCTCCCAACCTAATTAGCAATGATAACTCAGAGTCCAATAATCTTAATGAATTAAAACAATACTGCCAAGAAAAGCATATTCCTTCAAAACTTCACATACCTTTCATGTCTGTCTCAGAGGTCTACAACTATCTGACTCACCTCAAACAATCAAGAACGCGTGGTCTTGATGGAATAGACAGCAGTATATTAAAATTATCAGCTCCAGTTATCACAGACACCCTAACATATATATATAACCTCTGCCTTGATAAGAACTATTTCCCCAATGCCTTCAAATGTTCTAAAGTAATCCCCATCTACAAGTCTGGCGATACTTCTGATCCTTCAAACTATAGGCCCATCTCCATTATACCGATCCTTTCAAAACCACTGGAAAAACATATGAATAAACACTTAGTCCGTCATGCAGAAATCAACAACTTACTTCATCCTAATCAGTCTGGATTTAGAATAAAGCACTCGTGTCATACAGCACTAACCAGTCTTGTAGATAATTGGCTATCAAACATCAATGACAATAAATTTTGTGGAGTATTATTTGTTGATTTCAAAAAAGCATTTGATACAATTGATCACAAACTTCTCCTTAAAAAGCTAAACCTGTATAACATTTCTACAAAAACCCTAGGACTACTCGATTCATATCTTACAAATAGGCACCAGTGTGTCTCAATAGCTACATCAACATCCAAACTAAAGCCCATTCATTATGGAGTACCACAGGGATCCATATTGGGCCCTATTCTCTTTTCATTATACATAAATGACCTTCCTCTACATATCAATTCCAAATGTGAACTATTTGCAGATGACACAACCATACATACGAGCCATAATGACATTGACTATCTCACAACTTTATTACAAAAAAGCACTGACGACCTTGTCAAATGGACTGAACTGAACCACATGACTATCCATCCCCAAAAAACAAAATGCATGCTTATCACTACCAGACAAAAGCGACAAAATTTACCACATAAACTATTTCCAATTCACATAAAAAAGGAAGCAATCGAACAGATCTCTCACCACAAAGTTCTAGGAGTGACAATTGATGAAAATCTTAGCTGGTTCTACCACATATCTCACCTATGCAAATACTTGTCCAAAAAAGTCTACCAGTTGATTAAAATTAAACACTTTCTCGATTTTCATTCAAGGAAACTGTTTTTTCAAGCTTATATACAATCCTCAATAGACTATGCTGCAACCCTGTGGGACTCTGCCAGTGCTAATATCATGAAACCATTACTAAGTCTGTATAAACGTGGTCTCAAACTGGTCCTTCTGAAGAAAACAACCTTGCTAGAAGGGGATTATACTCAGTTAAATATCCTTCCCCTACACCAAAGACTAAAATATAACAAAGGCATCATGATGTTTAAGATACTGACAGGAAATGTCCCCACATCCTTAAAAGACAAATTCCCAATGAATCATTCCAGAAATACGGTAAAGCCAAGTGTCCCAATCCCAAGAATAGACTTGTTCAAAACTAGCTTACTATATTCAGGCCCTACGCTATGGAACTCCCTCCCTGACTCAATTAAACAGCATCAATCATTAACAACCTTAAAAAATCACCTTCTAATCTACTTGGTGAATCAAAAATAACAAACCACACTTCTCCCGTCTCAAACTATCTGCCCTCTCCCTCCTCACTTCTCTCAGATTATGATGATCTTATGACTATAATCATAAGACTAAGTGAGGTGTGTGTGTGTGTGTGTGTGTGTGTGTGTGTGTGGTGTGTGTGTGGTGTGTGTGTGTGTGTGTGTGTGTGTGTGTGTGTGAGTGTGTGTGAGTTGGTTTTTTTTTTTTTTTTTTTGGTTCAAAAACTGTGCTTTATGGGACTTATTTTGATAATAGATGGCGGGATTGATGTTTTCAGTCATTTAACCTCATCATATTCTCATGCTTGCTCTTTAATTATTGCGCCTTTTTTTTTTTGTGCTTTGATTGGTTTTTGTTTGTTTTTTTGTACTCAAATCAAATTCTTCATTGATTTTTTTTGTTGTTGCTTTGATTGGTTTTTGTTTGTTTTTTTGTACTCAAATCAAATTCTTCATTGATTTTTACTTCATATTTTCGTTTCTGAATGAGTGCCTTTTTATAACATTACCTTAATATTGTATCTCTGTCTTATTTCTTACCTGTTGTTGTTGCTCTTTCTCACTTATCAAAATCTTATGTTTTATGGGACATAGTTTGATGATAGATGGTGGAGGATTGATGTTTTCAGTCATCTAACCTCATCATATTCTCATATTTGATCTATAATCATTGCGCCTTTTTTCTTTTTTGTTTTTTTGTTTGTTTGTTTGTTTGTTTATGTTTTGTTTTGTTGTGGTTGTTGTTTGTTTTTTTTGTGTTTTTTTTGTTTTTTTGTTTTTTTTGTTTTGTTTCTTTGTTTCTTTGTTTGCTTGTTTATTATTCAAATCAAAATCATCATTGATTCTTCCGTCTTATTTTCGTTTTTGAATGAGTGCCTTTTTTTATAACATTTACCTTAATATTGTATCTATGTCTTATTTCTTACCTGTTGTTTGATACTTGGTGTGGTTTGCTCTTGGTAATTGGATCATTATAATTGTTCTTGTTTTAGTTGAGGCTGTCTTTTTATCTTGATGTTATCCCTGAAAGGGGCGGGGACTGGATGTAAAAAAGCACATGAGTGCTTATCTATTATCCTCGAATAAAAGAATTTTGCCTTGCCTTGCCTTGCCTTGCCTTGCCTTGCCTTGCCTTGTCCTCTCTCTCCTCCCCCCCCCCCCCTCTCTCTCTCCCCCCTCTCTCTCCCCTCTCTCTGTCTCTGACCGTGTTTGTGTGACAGAAGATACGTTGATAGGAAATATGGGCTGGTGATGCCTGTATCAAAACAGGAAGAAGCGAGGATGAAGTGTTCAAAGGAAATCCTTTACAGCCTTGTAGTGTTTTTAGAGGGGGGTGGAGGGGGGATGAGGGGGCAGGAACGAAAGGGGGCGGGGGGGGGGGGGGGGGGGGGCGAAAGAGACACATGGTTAGAACATTGGACTCATAATCTGACAGTGTGAGTTCCAGTCTCTGTTGATGCGTCTGTTTGAGAGAACACCCCCCTCCCCCCCCCCCGAACCCCGCCCCTGGAATTAACATAAACCTGTACTGATCTCCACTGCCCTGAAAGTACTTCGGATGAAACTGTAAACTGAGCTCCAGTGTGTGAACACACAGAGAACATCTTGCACACGCGTTAAAGCCTTATGCACATTTCGTAAAAGAGTAGGCCAGCTGTGGCCGGTGGGAAGGTTGACATCAACATACCCAGCATGCATCCTGCTACCTGGAGCGGGATGGGCTCCGCCAGGTTTAACTTGCCCACCACACACTGCCTGAAAAAGTCGATCACGTGCCACAGTGACTTCTGAAGAAGTTAAGAGGAGAAATCCAGTTTTGTTTTAATTGTGATTAAGAGAGAGAGAGAGAGAGAGAGAGAGAGAGAGAGAGAGAGAGAGAGAGAGAGAGAGAGAGAGAGAGAGAGAGTATTTGATTATATATTTATATATTTATTTACATCTATTTATTTATTCTTCTATTTCGAGGAGATGGAGTAAGCACTCATATACTTTTTTTCTTTTTTTTTTTTTTACACCTGACCAGTCTCCGTGTGTATGCAGTTTTATTAATGTTGTAATGTGTTCCTACCGGCATACACTGGCCTACTCTTCCGGAAAGTGGACCATGTTTTAACGTTCGTGCAGGATGTTTGCGTGTGTTCGCACACGGGACCTGTTTATAGCTCCCAATTATATTCACTGATGTAGCCAATCTTAGGCAGTTTTCATGTGATGATGCCATCTAGAACCAGATCCCCCCCCCCCCCCCCCCATGTTGAATCCGTAATCGTGCAGCCATGAGTTCGTTACCCCGAGAAAGTCATTTGCATTCATATCTCAAACATTGTGATGATCCCTTTAGATTTACATCATGCTGTCAAAGTTTACCAAATATGAAAAAGAAACAATTCGTGATGAGTTTTAGAGAGAAAAAAGAGGAGTGATAGCTTTGCGATTTCAGCATTGCCCTCGCAATTTGACGGGCCCCTTTGAGCCATTACAGAGACGCGCATTCAAGGTTTTTTTTTCCCCCTGGAGTTGACATCAATACCGAATCCCTCAGCCCCACCCCCTGAAGGTCCTTCAGATGAGACTATAAACCGATTTTTCCATGTACGAAGGCACGCAAAACATCTTGCACACACTTTAAAACTTGTCACCCGTTCTGCTTTTCGGAAGAGTATACCATTGCGTGCCGGTAGTGAAACGGATGAAAAAAGAAATTAAGAAAAAACGCATGCACACTTGTGTCGTGTTTTAGGCGTCCATCTCCGAATTGGGTGTGCGGCTACCCAAATGGTGGGCAAAACGGTCCACACACGCTAAGTCTCACTGTTGGTGAACCTCAGAGCCCTAGCCAAGGAACAAAAATAAATCAAAACAAAACAATCGTCACATTAATGAAGTGTCAACATTAAGAAAAAATGTACATAGTATTTTAAAAAAAACAGTCGGCACACAACCATTAAATAAAAAAAACACACAAAATCAAACATTGAGTGTTGGTCTAGGTGCTATAGTCTTTCGGATGATCCGAGATCCCGTGTGCAACATCCATTCAGCGCAGGTAACAGAACTCACGACAGCAAGACACGACACGACATCACAACGCAAACGCAACGCAATGCAATACAACACAATGCAATGCAGTACACAATACAATACAATACAATAGAATACAATACAATACAATACAATACAATACAATACAATACAATACAATGCAGTACAGTACGATATAATACAATAACACCATGAACTTTTTCGTTCCTCAGATAGAGCTCCAAGCTCACCAATGGTAAGTTTGTGTGCGACCGAGTTAGCGACCAAATTTATTATCATCTTTTTTAAAAATCTTTCGGGTTGTTTCAGGAATGAACGAGACAGCAGACGACAGCATTCGTCCGTTTTTGACAGCCGCTGTGGAATTCAGACGACAGGCACGTCAGAATTGCTGAATTGGACCGGTGTCTCCCCATTCCGTGGTTCCTTTTCGCCCTCCCCCCTGCTGTAATTATGGCCCCGAGCGGGTTTATGATGGATGCCAGACGGTTAACAAAGTGAGTATTGATGTGGGAAGTATGTGTGTGAGGGGTGGGGTAGGGTGGTGGGGGAGGGACTTGTGTGTGTGTGTGTGTGTGTGTGTGTGGTGTGTGTGTGTGTGTGTGTGTGTGTGTGGGTGTGTGGTGTGTTGTGTGTGTGTGTGTGTGTGAGTGAGTGGTGTGTTTGTGTCTCTCTCTCTCTCTCTCTCTCTCTCTTCTCTCTCTCTCTCTCTCTTCTCTCTCTCTCTCTCTCTTCTCTCTCTCTCTCTCTCTCTCTCTCTCTCTTCTCTTCTCTTCTCTTCTCTTCTTCTCTTCTGTCTGTTCCTGTCTGTCTGCCTGTCTGTCTTTCCGTCTCTCTGTCTGTGTCTTCTGTATCTGTCTGTCTGTCTGTCTTGTCGTCTTCCTGTCTCTGCCTCTGCCTCTATGTATCTGTCTGTCTCTCTGTCTGACTTCTCTCTCCCTGTCCTTGTCTCTGTCTCTTTCTGTCTGTCTGTCTCTCTCTCTCGACTGTAGATGGCAAGAGTGGGATTCGCATACCCAAGAGAGTGAACGTTTTTCATTCTTTAGGTTTCTTAATCATTTGATTGAACCACATCTTGTGATGGATATGAACCGATTTGTTAGAAACGCATTCACTAAGATTCAACTTGGGGTATCTATCTGATATGGCCGTGCACATTCGAAGATTGAAATCTCTTGCCGTAAGAAATGAATGTCCATTATGTAGATCAGTTAAGAAGACGAAATTAATTTTGTATGACGTTGCCCTGTATCAGATGACCTGAGAGGAAAATGCATTCCTTTGAAACATTACAGAAAAACTATGTTTTATTGATTAGTTTTTTTTTGACATAATAACAACAAAATGCTATTACATGGAGTTTACATAGCACTATATCTTGCAAAAACATATCAAAGCGTTTGCATTTGACCAGTACAAAACACAAGCAATTAATTAACAATTAATAGTTTCAGCAAATTCGAATGTTCACACACAGCACATATCAGACTGTTATTCATAATCTTGCTATGTTTCTTTTATGAATCTTTCAAAAGACGAAGTTGTTTAGCTGGGTAAAGCAAACAGCTGAGACCCAATTATGTTTGATTATAATAATGTTGTGTGTATGTGTGTGATTGGGTGGGATAAAGAATTATTCATGTGCACATGGTGGTCTGTAAGTGTCCCCCTTCTAATGGGGTATAGCCTTATGGAATAAGCTTCGTTCGTTATCGTTATCTCTCTCTCTTGTTTCTTTCTCTCTGTGTCTCTCTCTCTGTGTCTCTGTCTGTTTGTCTGTCTGTCTGTCTGTCTCTCCCTCCTCCCTCTCTCTCTCTCTCTCTCCTCTCTCTCTCTCTCTCTCTCTCTCTCTCTCCTCTCTCTCTCTCTTCTCTCTTCTTCTCTCTGTCTCTGTCTGCGTCTGTCTCTCCTCTCTCTCTCCTCTCTCTTCTTCTCTCTCTCTCTCTCTCTCTTCTCTCTTCCCTCTCTCTCTCTCTCTCTCTCCTCCCTCTCTCTCTTTCTCTCTCTCTCTCCCCCCCTCTCTTCTCTCTCTCTCGTCAATGCTAAGATACAGGGGGAGGGGGGGGGGGGGGCAGATGTAAAGGATAAGAATCAGGTATCATAAACGAGGGGACAGCATGTAAAAAGCACACGAGTGTTGTGGTTAGTCTCGAATTAACAGAATAGATTACAAAAAATAAGTAAGTATCAAGTGTCCTATTTGAGATATGATTGCATTCTGAAACGAGAGAGCTGTAATACAAGTTTGTTCACACGCAACACATCTTGTAATTCCAGTGTTGCTTGAAATTTCACTTCCATGAGTGTGGGGGGGGGGACGGGGACGTCCTGAATAATAAAAACAAATCTTGAAGGTTATTCTTAACTTAGCTTCTTTTCATTTTAAGTGATATTTGAAATTCTCAAAGTTTTTAATGAAGCATACATCAATTTTAACCAAATGTCTTTATGGTATATTGCATGAAATTAAGGAACAGTCTTTCTCGTCCTGGCAGTCACATGTCTAACAGAATAGTATCGATGGCAAAACCGTTGACTGTATCTGACCTCCGATGTATAGGCTAGATTTCTGACTTGGTGCTGATAGCGATCCTGTGGTTCAGAAAATGTCAACCCATTTTATGTTTTCGCTTTCCACGGGGGTGGCGACAAGTGCAGAGTAACTTATACCGTCAGCCACATCAGTCTGCTTTGTCATCAAAAGATGGTGAGACTTTAAAAAAAAAAAAGTACTACAGACCTTTAGACTTATAGATACCGTATAACCTCAAATGAAAAAAAGTGCTGATTATTGCGTAAAAGCACACTCAGCGTGCAGTTAACAGTACTTATCAAAGATTAAACGTGGAGAAAAAGCCTTGCGACTTTGTACAATCCAAATAAGAAATGTGCAAAGAATAAGTGCCGCTTTAGAGATTTCAGTATAAAAAGTATGTGTGTGGCCGCATTGGGCAGAATGCGTAGTTCCTAGTTGACTTCTCCTGCGCTTGTAACTCTGCAGGAGGTCTGCCCTCTGGTCTCAGCCAACACGTTTTGACTTCAAGGCAGCTCATTAAAGTTCAAAAGAAAAAAATTATGATTTTCTTGAAAAAGGGATTAATGGGCCTTGTAGGCAGAAAATAAGCGAAAGGGAGAGGGGATACAGGGGTAAGGGAAAAAACAGAAACAAAGGGACTATCAGTAAAAGGGGACATTTCCAGAACATAATTTCCAGAAAACGTGTATGTTATTTATACTAAAAGAGCCCAGCATCCTCACGGGGGGATAAGAGTGATTTTATACATTTTGAATAAGAATCTGAAGAAAAAAGCTATAGTTCTATACATTTCAAGTAACAATGTACATAGAAGAAAGGTGACTTTTTATACATTCTAAACAAGATTGTACAAAAATGCTGTGATTTAATACATTTCACAGAAGGATATGGGACAAAACTAGTTTTGAATATCAAGCAGCGATAAGAAATATAAAAAAAAACAGGCCAAATTACAAGTTTTTCTTTCGAAGAGAATTTTAACAACAAAACGGTATAAATTTACCCCCCAAAATGTCGTCAGTAAACTGTAGTTGTCGATCAATTATTATATTATAAATCTCTGTTTAAAAAAATATGTTCCCCACTCACAGCAACCTCTCAACCCAATTCCCAAAACATTCAGGTTTTGTGAATATGTTCTTTGTATTGTTTGCCTGGTTGGATTAGTTCGATTTGCTTCGCGTTATTGCTGATTGTATTTTGTCATATTCTTTTAGTGTTTTTTCTTTCATTCTGTTCTCTTGTACTTTCCCTCCTTTCGTCTTAGGAGACAGTATCAGAGAGAGAAGGTAAAGGTGTTTCCATAACCTATGCAGTCGTTGGACAGCGATATGTCAGAGACCTCAGCTTCTCTAGGGGCCAGCATGTTGAGGGCGGCGCCCATCTCCTCTCCCTCGCTGCTTTACCTTCCCTGTCCCTGAAGGTGGTAGGTACCCATTTACAGCTGGGTGATCTGGGTGACTGTACTGAAGCCCAGGCTCGCAAACGGTTACCCATCCACGTGTCGAAGAGGCATTCTATCGTTCTGATCAGGTTGGTTGGTTTTCTACAACCTCATGGTGGGTGTATGCCAAACTCTGTT
>CM060322.1:13124690-13132190 GCA_030674155.1 Stramonita haemastoma | reverse complement strand
CACGCTGGTGGGCTACATCGAGGACCCCCGCATGGGCGAGAAGGACGACATCGGCGCCCTCTACTACGTCGTCGCCGTCATCTTCATCTACGGGCTCTCCATCGTCATGATGATCGCCTCCCACATTCGCCGCAACAAGCAGGACTGTCAGCTGAGGGCCTACCTCAAGGAGATGGCCCTGCTGAGGAAGGAAGATCGCCGCGAAAAGCTGATGGGCAAGATCACCTCCATAGCCGCCACCACTAAAGTGAAGAACGTCTTCAAGAACGTGGAGAACCCCGGGAAAGGGTTGTTCAGGCTGGGGTCTCACAGCAGCTTCAAGCTAGGCACGCAGAAGAGTCAGGCCAAAGTGGACGGGGAAGAGAAACCCGGGGGAGAGGTGTCAGGGGTGGAGGGCACTCCAGAGTCCCGGCAGTCCCTGGTGATGAAGAACGAAGCCTTGAGTGACGACCAGTCCCGGCAGGATGACGGCAACGAAACGGGGGACTCCGAATTCCTGGAGCTGCCTGTGGACTTTACGGTGGATGCCAACCGTCTGAGTCCTTCCATGAACGTCTCCCCTCTAACCAGTGCCTCTGCCACCCCGTCCCCTCCGCCCAGACGTCAGCTGACGCAGAAAGGCAAGATCTGTTTCGAAGGGGATGGCTTTCTGTTGTGAGATGTGTAACAGTTGAAAAACGTCACAAATTGATGAGATGTATCATTGTTGGGAAACATAAAAAACTGATGAGATGTGTTATGGTTGGAAAATATAAAGAACTGATGTTCTAGCTACAGGACTCAGTATCTATGTTCTCACAAGATGAAAGGAAAAAGGCGATTGCTTTGTAAAAAGAACACTTCTCCAGACATTCTTGAGACCGACAGCCTGAAATTCGTGTTCTGTAAAGTGGTCAAAATGTTGTATTATGTTTGGGTGCCAAGAGATCTACCAGCATTCTTTTTCCCCCTCTAAAGATCAGGTCACCATAGTTGTCTGTTTTAATGATGTGTTGAAGATTTGTGTCAAACACACTCTGCTTAATGACCAAAATAGACAGATATGGGCCCAAGTTTGGATTATCTCTTGTTAAACCTACTTTGAAAACGAACCTGTGGAACTATACTGGTGAAATATTGAAGAAACCCAGAAAGGTGTGACTTTGCCAAGGCCTATGATAGTTGGTGAGGTATGACTTTGCCAAGGCCTAAGATAGTTGATGAAGAATGATTTTGCGAAGACCTATGATAGTTAAAGTATGATTTTGCTGAGGCCTGTGGAAAGTGAAAACAGTAGACTTTGCCAAAGCCTATAGACGTTGAAGAACTGTGACTATGCCAAGACTTTCATGAGGTCTCTGTTTCGAAAATGATTCTACCAAGGCATGTGAAAGTTGTAGAAGTGTGACTTTTTATGGCTTGCTGGGGTAAAAAAAAAAGATGCTTTGCGCAAAGAGGAGCTTAAAAAATGACTTTGCCAAGGCCTATGGTGGCTGAAAAAACAAGATTTTGCTAAGGTCCTTTGCTGAGTTTTAGAATATGACTTTGCCAGGGCCTTAGATAACCAAAAGTGCATCATTCTGCCAATGATTAAAGCAAACTGGAAAAACACAATTTTTCTAGATCCTGGGGAATCGAAGAAATAGCTGTCTTTTACAAGACCTTGAGGAATTGTAAAAGTATGACATTGGAGAATGAGAGATATGATGCAATTTTTCTAAGACCTAGTTGAGTGGAGAATCACCACTACGCCAACACTTAAGAGAGTTGGACATCCTAATGGTAAGAGATTTGAACTTATGATCTAACGTAAAGCGAAAGCATGGGTTCGAGTCTACTCTAAAGTTAAAGAATCATAACTTTGGCAAGGCCTTGTGTTAAAGAATCATGACTTTTCAAAGGCCTAGGGAAGGTGAAGAACCATGACTTTGCCAGGCTAAGAAGTGAAGAATCGACGTGCAGGCTCAGGAAGTTAGAAGAATCATGACGTTGCCAAGCCTAGGGGGTTATAGAATCATGACGTTGCAAAGGCCTATGGAAGTGGAAGAATCATGACGTTGCCAAGGCCGGGAATGAGATCATGCGGTTGCAAGGCTGGGAAGTGAAATATGGGTTGCTAAGCTAGAGGAAATCATGACTTGCCAAGGCCTAGGAAGTGGAAGAATCATGACGTTGCCAAGGCCTTAGGAAGTGGAAGAATCATGACGTTGCCAAGCCTTGGAAGTGGAAGAATCATGACTTTGCAAGGCCTAGGGAAGTGGAAGAATCATGTTTGTAAGCTTAGAGTGAGATCATGATGTTGCCAAGGCCTAGGGAAGTGGAAGAATCATGACTTACCAGGCCTAGGAAGTGAGATCATGATGTTGCCAAGGCCTAGGGAAGTGGAAGAATTATGACGTGCCATGACCAGGGTTTAGATCATGACGTCAAGGCAGGAAGTGGAAGGTCTGACGTTGCCAAGCTAGGAAGTGGAAATCATGGCGTTGCAGCTAGAATGAGAATCACAGCTTTGCCACAAGAGGGAATTTAAAGAATTTTTATCAAAGTCACAGTGATTTAGAGTTTACTCACACCTTGAACCTTTCGGAGTCTTCATGGACCTGTACAGCGAGACTGATCATTCACTGTGTCATTGCATGTGCCTATGTAAAAAAGCGAGGTGCTTTAGTTATGTTTGGTTATTTGACATTTCTTTTGTTTAACATATGTTTCTGTAAATGAATAATGTATTCCCTCAAAAGAAAAACAGCTTGAGCAGAAAATCTTATAGAGCGTGCGCGCGCTCGCACACACGCACACACGCACGCACGCACACACCACACACACACACACACACACACACACACACACACACACACACACACACACACACACACACACACACACACACACACACACACAGCGCTATAATTTGTCATACAAATTCTGATGTATTAAAAAAACAATTATCATAATGTAACATACACCAAGTTAAAAACAAATCCTGTCAAAAGTTTAACCGAATTTTAAAAAAAAATGTTTTTCATGTTTTGATTATCATGAACAAGTAGATCAACTCACTAAATCCACATTGATTCCCGAAGCCGGCACGTGGCTACCTTAATGATACGCTCGCAAACGGTCGCATGCGGAAAATCTCACCATTGGTGAACCTCCGACCTTTAGCCGAGAAATGAAAAACGGTGGGTTTTTTTTTTAAAATTTTTTTTTTTACTAACCCTAGATTTGACCATTCTCAACAATGTCAATATGTTTAAGTTTTGTGACTGGAGTCCATCTTTAAATATATTTTGTGCGAGATTTTTTCAACGATATTGTTTTATTATTTTAAAATAAAACATTGTGCTACTGTTTGTTTTTAAACAATATTAATCCAAATTTGAAAAAAAAGAAATTTGTTAAAGTTCATACACTTGTCTGCTTATGAATAACGTGTTGATGGCGCTTTATGTAGATTTTGTCTTATTCTTTTTACTTCTGTGTGTGTGTGTGTGTGTGTGTGTGTGTGTGTGTGTGTGTGTGTGTGTGCGTGTGTGTGTGTGTGTGTGTGTGTGTGTGTGTGTGTGTGTGTGTGTTGTGTGTGTGTTGTGTGTGTGTGTGTGTGTTGTGTGTGTGTGTGTGTGTGTGTGTGTGTGTGTGTGTGTGGTGGTGTGAAAGCGAAGCTTGGCTCATGTACAGATAACTTGTTTCGGAACAAAGAATCGCCCTGTCCTAAAGGCTTCCTATGTTGTTGATATTGTGTTGTCATTCTTCGTGGTTTTACGGATCTGTGACCATCGGTGCCTGTCCCTGAGCTTGTTGCTATGTCCCTTGTTGCTGTGTCCCTTGTTGTTATGTACCTTGTTGCTGTGTGTCCCTTGTGGCTGTGTGTCCCTCGTTATTGTGTACGTGTGTCCCTTGTTGCTGTGTGCCCCTTGTTGCTATGTCCCCAGTTGCTGTGTCCTTTATTGCTTTGTCCTTTGTTGGTGTGTGTTTTTGTTGCTGTGTCCCTTGATGCAGTGTTCCTTGTTACCTGCCTTGTTGCTATGTGTCCCTTGTTGCCATGTCCCTTGTTGCTGTGTTCCTTGTTGCTATGTCCCTTGTTGCCGTGTCCCTTGTTGCTATGTCCCTTGTTGCTGGTTTCCTTGTTTCTGGGCCCTTTGTTTCTGGGTACTATGTATCTGAGCCTTTTGTTTGGGCTGCTTTGTCTTGGGTTCAATGTCTTGTTTTTATAGGTGTGGGGGTCTTTTTACGTGAGTCCTGTCTTTCTGTGATTTTGCTTTGTTTGTTTTGTCTTGTTTTTTGTTATTGTCCAGAGGTCATGTCTGATCAATGTTCTATATCTCCCCTTTCTGTACCAATGATCTCTCCTTTTTGTTTTTGGTGATCGAAGATTTCTATACTCATGGTGTTCCGTGCTCTTATATCTTTTTGGCTTGGTTGGTTAGAACTTTTGGGGTTGTGGTGGTGGTGGTGGTGGGCCAGTCATAACTGTTTATAGTGTGTCACTCTCTGTGTTATCGTTGTTATTGTTGTTGTTGTGCGTCTGTGAGTGTTCTGCTGGCTCAACTGTCTGTCACCGTGCCTCTTTTATCTGTCTGTATGTCTGTCTGTTGATGTACAAATTGAAAAGGGTCTGTCTGTTCATTGGGTGAATAAAGCATCTTAACACAAAACTCTTTGTTTTGTCTTTTGGTTTTGGTTGTCTCACTGTCTGTCTGTCTCTGTCTGTCTGTCTGTCTGTCTGTCTTTTTCTGTCTTCCTGTCTTTGTCTCTCTGTCTCTGTCTCTGTCTCTCTCTCTCTCTCTCTCTCTCTCTCTCTCTCTCTCTCTCTCTCTCTCTCCTCTCTCCCTCTCCTCCTCCCTCTCTCTACTCTCCCTCTCTCCTCTCCCCTCCCCTCTACCTCTTTCACCCTCTCTAACGTGCGCGTGTATGTGTGATGCGGTACATGCGTGCTTGCGCACGTGCGTCTATGTAGGCCTATGTGTAAGTGCCGTGTGTGCATATACGTACTTGTGTGAGAGTGTGTGCACCCGTGTCCACGCGCGCTCGTGTGTGTGTGTGTGTGTGTGTGTGTGTGTGTGTGTGTGTGTGTGTGTGTGTGTGTGTTGCGCGCGCGCGGAATTGATGAAAAATACATATTCATGGTGTCCTTTATTACTTCCGTTTGCGTAGTTATTACTTCCCCTCATTATATTTTTGGCCCGTTTTGGCAGACGATATTAGTCTGGAAGTTTTCAGATTCACTGTACTTTTCTCAGCTGGTATCACGCTCAGTGCTCCGTTCCCCATTCCTGCTGACCTTGATTGGTGGTCTGGGTGCTAGTTTATCGGATCAGACGAAAAAATGAGGTCACATGTACAAGCTGGATCTGGTAAGCACACATAAAAGACCCCATGGTAAGAAAGTGTGATCTATGGTTAAATGTAGTGGTGGAATTTCCGCCCTTCAGGGCTCTGGATGTGATAGATATGATATGACGATATGATATATGATATGAATGTTCAGTTATAGTGTATTATGGTACCATTTCATAGTGTACTGTATGACATTCAGGGTGATATGATGTGATGTATATAATGTAATATCATATCGTGTGACAGTATGCCTAAGGGTGACATGATATTGTGTGACGCGACATGATGTAATATGAAATTAGATTTTGCAATGTTACATAACATAACATAACATACCACACCACACCACACCACACCATAACATAAATAAGATGACAAGGTATGATAATGTGACATGACATGCTACGGTATATGATATGATATGATTTGATATGACATAACAAAACCCAGTATGGTATAATGTAGTATATTTTGATAGATATTGCAGAGCATTATATACATAACGTATTATATCGTAGGTACCATACCATACCATACCATACCAACATACCATACCATACCATACCATACCATACCATACATCCATACCATACCATTCCATACCAAACCATACCATACCATACCATACCACGCAAACACCAATCACACCAACATACCATGATGTCATACTGCCATACCTACCAACCACAACCATACCATAGCCATACCATACCATCATACCATCCATAGCCTACCATACATACATACCATACCATATGATGTGTTGGTGTTCTCGTGACCCACGTGCATGCGTGTGTGGTGCGTGCGTGCGTGTGTGTGTGTGTGTGTGTGTATGCGCGCGCGCTCTGATAGGAAAGAAAGAGAGAGAGAAAAAAAAGAAGCAACAACATGCATAAGTGGCACTGCGTGTGGCGACACATTATCCTTCAGGAAAAGCCGCCCTGATGTTGCACACAGAATTCAGCTTTGCTAAGAAAGTAATACGATTTTCCCAGAAAGACGCGACTGGGACACGCTCGGACATATGTACGGACGGATGGATGGAAGGATGGGTGGACGAGAGAGGGGCGGACGACACCGACGGATGATAAGAAGAGTGACGAGAGATGGTGACGACTGACTAAAGAGGATGCTAAGTAACAGACTGATGGATGAATGAACAGACGGACAGACGGACGGATCAAGACGGATCGAGACGGGGACAGGATAGCCTAGTAGCCAGAACATTGCGCTCGCAATCAGACGACAGGTTTGAATCCCGTTCAAGGGGATTTTCCCCCTGGAGTTAACATCAGTGCTGACTCCACTTCCCCCAAAGTCCTTCGGATGAGACTATAAACCGAGGCCCCGTGTGCGAACGCACGCAGAACATCTTGCGCATACGTTAAATCCTGTTCCGCCTTTCGAAAGATGCAGGCCATTGTGTGCCGATGGGAACAGATGATAAGATTTACAAAACTGCATACACTCGGGGACTGGATGTAAAAAAAAAACACATGAGTGCTTATTCCATTATCCTCGATATAAAAAATATAGATAGTGAATAAATAAATAAATCGAGAGACTAATGGATGGACGAGAGAACAGATACCTTATGGATGGAGGATGAATGGATGGATGGATGGGAGATGGACGGACGGACGGATGACGGACATATAGACCTTATGGACGGGTGGATGGATGAATTGACCTTATAGTTAGTGGACTGGCAGACTGGACGAATGAGTGAATAGAGTATGGATGGGTGGATGGATGATATGCAGACCACTCTTCGTTTGTTCATTTGTTTGCTTGTTTGTTTGTTTGCTTGTGGTGCGTGTGTGTGTGTGTGTGTGTGTGTGTGTGTGTGTGTGTGTGTGTGTGTGTGTGTGTGTGTGTGTGTGTGTGTGTGTGTGTGTGTGTGCGCGCCACGGGTGCGTATGTGTGTATTTGTATGTATATCTGTATGTCTGTGTGTGTATGTGCATATATACGTGTGTTAATCTGTCAAAGTCTCTCTCTCTCTCTCTCTCTCCTCTCTCTCCTCTCTCTCCTCTCTCTCTCTCTCTCTCTCTCTCTCTCTCTCTCTCTCTCTCTCTCTCTCTCTCTCTCTCTCTCTCTCTGACTGTCTGTCCTGCTGTCTGTCTGTCTGTCTATCTATCTATCTATCTATCTATCTATCTATCTATCTATCTATCTATCTAT
>CM060322.1:13107190-13114690 GCA_030674155.1 Stramonita haemastoma | reverse complement strand
GTCTGTGCTGCTGAACGAAGATGGAAAGCAGCTGATGGTATGTTTTTTTTTATTTTTACCACTTTATGTCGCAGCAGATTTCTCTGCGTGAAATTCGGGCTGTTCTCCCCAGGGAGAGTGCATCGCCACAAGATCAGCACCACCCATTATTTTTTTCTTTTCCTGTCTGCAACTGTATTTGTTTCCCTATCAGAGTGGCTTTTTTCTACAGAATTTTGTGTGTGTGTTTTTGAAATTTTGTCATTTATTCCTACCTGCACAAAATGGCCTACTCTTCTCCAAGTCGGAGTGATATTTTAATGTGCACAAGATGTTCAGCCTACATTTGCAATCAGGGTCTTGGTTTATAGTCTCATCCAAAGTACTTTGACATTCAGTTTGATTTTCTTGTCAAACTTGGAAGAAGAAAGGGCAAGGCTGAGAATCAAACCCAGAACCTACCAGTTTACTTGTTAGGCAGGTGAACATCTTAACTGTCCTGCCACCTTCCTTTAAAAAAAAAAAGAAAAAAAAAGAAACAGGGTTCAAAACCAACCTTACTCTCATTCCTCTATACATGCCCTGGCCAACCATGAGGGTTAACCCAGGTCTCTCACCACACACACTGTGAGTCTATGCTGATGAAGAAATCACTTCACCTGTTTACTACGCTGTTGACGAACAGTATTTGTCATAGAAACCGTCGCAGCAATGCTCAGTTGACAATTGTTGTTTGTCATGATTTAACGCTCTCTCTGTTTTATCCAGCATGTGCCTGAGCAAAATAGGGTAGCAGCGAAAGGGTTAAAATCATGTCAGTTAAAATAATAATAATACTTTAAAGAAACCCTATTCCTGCTTCAGTGTAGTTCTTTATTGTGTTCATTTTCTCACTATCCTGTTTTGTTTTTTGTTCTGGTGTGCAGTGTGAAGCTCTGTACCTGTATGGTGTGATGCTGATTGTGATAGACAGCAAGATCGAGGGGGTGGTGAGAGAGAGGATGCTGGTGTCCTACTACAGATACAGGTTGGTGCAAAATTCTTCTGTCTGTGTCACAATGAACTATCTGTCTGTGGTGTTTGTGTGTCTTATCTCTCATTCTGTTTCTCTCTTTTGCTCTCTGTCTGTCTGTTTCTCTGTCTGTCTTCCTGTGTGGGTGGGGACGTGGGTCTCTCTCTTTCTCTCTCTCTCTCTCTCTCTCTCTCTCTCTCTCTCTCTCTCTCTCTCTCTCTCTCTCTCTCTCTCTCTCTCTCTCTCTCTCTCTCTCTCTCTCTCTCTCTCTCATCAGTGCTAACTCCACTCAGTTAACATCAGTACTGACTCCACTCTCCCAAAAGTCCTTCAGATGAGACTTTAAACCGAGGCCCTGTGTGCGAATGCACACAGAACATCTTGCGCACACGTTAAATCCTGTTCCGCTTTTCGTAAGAGTAGGCCTTTGTGTGCCAGTGGGAACAGATGACATTTACAAAACTGCATACACACGGGGACTGGATGTAAAAAAGCACAAGAGTGCTTATCCCATTATCCTCAATATAAAAAAATAATTCAAATCAAATCAAATCAAATCAACTCTCTCTCTCTCTCTCTCTCTCTCTCTCTCTCTCTCTCTCTCTCTCTCTCTCTCTCTCTCTCTTACACACCCACATCTACCCAACCACCCACTCAACCACACACACACACTCTGTGTGCATTCACACATGAGCGCGCACACACACACACACACGCACGCACGCGCGCACACACACACACACACACACACACACACACACACACACACACACACACACACACACACACACAAACACGCAAACACCCTACATATGCATTCATACATGAGCACACTCACATGCACACACATACATGCTTCATTATTTCATTGTCACAGAGATTTTGGTTGATATATTGCAGTGCACAGAAGGCATCAGCCGGGGATTCGAACATTGACGATGTCTGCAAGTTGTTACGCAGCACAGGTTTCTCCACTGCGCCCAATGCCAAAAGGCCCAAGGTTACCCAGAGTCTTATTTTGCGTGAGTCCATGGCTGAGTTTTTTACTCCTTGTTTTACTTCTTTGTTGTAGTCTTTTGATTCTTCTCTCTCTGTCTAAACACTCTTCTTTTTTTTTTGAGGATTTGTTTCTGTTGTTATAAACTCAGATTTATGGCCTCAGTGGTCAGCTGGGCTAAATAAGTTGTATGGAAAGAAAGGGTAAGGCTGGGAGTCGTGTGTGTCTGTGTGTGTGTATGTTATATTTATTTTTCTTCTATTTCAATGATAATGGAATAAGCACTCATGTGGTTTTTTACATCCAGTCCAAGTATGTCTGCAGTTTTGTCAGTTTTGTCATCCGTTCCCACTGGCACAGTGGCCTACTCTTCCAAAAAGTGGGACAGGTTTTAATGTGTGTGCAAGATATTCTGCGTGTGTTTGCACACAGGACCTTGGTTTATAGCCTCATCTGATGATTGAATGTATGTGTGTGTGTGTGTGTGCATGCTTACATGCACATGCCTTGTGCTTTCTGTGTGATATGTAATAAATCTGAGTGACTGTATTTGTGAGTCACTGATTGTTTGTAATTTTAAATGATTTTTAATCCCTGAAGTCAGAATGCAGCTACCTTAATGATGGGTAAAAATGGTCTTATACACAAAATCTCACCATTGGTGAACCTTGGAGCTCTAGGTAAGGAACTCACACACACACCCCCGTCTCGGTCTCCTCCCCCTCTTTCTGCCATTCCCCCCTCTCTCTCTCTCTCCTTGCCTCTCTTCCTCTCACCCACCCCACACCCCTTTTTTTCCCTTCTCATTCTAAAAAAAAAACTTAGAACAAATAATAAAAATTCACCACTTTTCTCCCTTCTCATTCAAAGAAAACTTAGAACGAATAATAAAAATTCACCACTTTCCTTCTTCCTCATTCATCTTGCGCACACGTTAAATCCTGTTCCGCTTTTCGTAAGAGTAGGCCATCGTGTGCCGGTGGGAACAGATGACAATATTTACAAAACTGCATACACACGGGGACCGGATGAAAAAAAGCACATGATTGCTTATTCTGTTATCTTCGATATAAAAGATTAAATAAATAAATAAATAAATAAATTCTAAGAAAACGAATAACAAAAATTCACCTTTGTATATATATCAACTTACACAGGAGAGTGCCTGTCAGAGCAGACTACGTCAGCATGGTGATTGGTCGGTTGCGGTCAGACGATGTGTACAACCAGATTTCAGCCTACCCCCAGCCGGAGCATCGGTCGACAGCCCTGGCCACCCAGGCGTCCATGTTGTACGTGATCTTGTACTTTGATGCCGACATCCTCATGAACCAGCAGGCCAAAATGAGAGAGATCGTCGACAAGCATTTCCCTGACAACTGGGTGAGTTGGGTTTCGTCGTTGTTGTTGTTGTTGTGGTTGTTGTTGTGGTTGCTGTTGTGGTTGTTGTTGTTGTTGTTGTTGTTGTTCTTCTTCTTCTTCTTCTTCTTCTTCTTCTTCTTCTTCTTCTTCTTCTTCTTCAGAATTCTTCTTCTTCAGAATTCTTCTTCTTCAGAATTCTTTTCTTTTTTCTTCTGCAATGCTGTAACCACTAGGCTATCCTGTCCCCTTTAAGCAGTGATGTACAGGTATATTATGCTCTGAAAGTGTGCAGATATGAATCGAAATTCATGGGTAATTTTGTCTGTGTGTTCATCCAAAAAAAACAAACCACCTTTAAAATATAGTACTTCAGTACAGTACTCCACTTCACAAAGCAGTCAATGGGTACCTGCCCTCTTTAGGGTCAGGGAAGGTAAAGCAGCGAGGGAGAGGAGATGGGCACTGCGCTCAATATGCTGGCCCCTGGAGAGACTAAGGTCTCTGACACTGCTCTCCAATGACTTTATTGTATTGTATACCTTTCAAAGGGAGAAGGGGATCCCTATCCACACAAGTCAGATTACAAGCTGAACACTTTAACCTCTAGGCTGTCCTGTCCCACAGTGTGATAGAGTTAGACTCTAAGACAGGGAAAAAGCAACAAAAAACAATCCATAGACACAAAGACAGGGAAAAAGCAACAAAAAACCTAAGATTTTCGCCTTCTGTTTCCATCTCCTATCTGTCTCTGCCTTCAACATCTAAAATCCCCATTCACCCTGCCAAAGTGTATAACCTTTATAAGTGTGTGCACGCACACCCACGCATGTGTGTGTGTGTGTGTGCGCGCACACGTGCATGTGTGTGTACATTTAAATTTGCTAAAACTATTAATCGTCATTGATTGCTTGTGTGTTGTATAGCTCAAATGCAAGCGCTTTGATTTGTTTTTGCAAGATATAGTGCTATATAAATTCCATGTATTATTATTATTATTAAAACAAACCTCCCTGTGTGATTTTGTGCTGTGCAGGTGATCAGTGTGTACATGGGGATGATGGTGAATCTGATGGATGCCTGGCAACCCTACAGGGCTGCTTTCAATGCCCTCGGCAATACTCTGGACCCAAACAACATCAGAGAGCAGGTCTGCATTCTAGATACCTCTTTCTTCTGTTTGAGGGGATCAGTTACTTGTAACTTGCGGTTGTTGTTGAAAGGGTGTATTGTTGTGTATGTATTTGGGAGAGGAGGGTGGAAGGTGTATGTGTATAGGGGGGGGGGGGGGGGGGTTGTGTGCGTGTGTGTGTGTGGAGGGGGGGAGGGGGTTGTTATGAGTATACATGTGTGTGTAGGGGGGGGGGGGGGGAGGGGGGGGCGTGTGTGTTGTGTTTGTGTGAGAGTCCTACCTTAATTTTTTTTAAAGCTTTCTTCTTCAACATTTCGTAATGGCACGTGACATACTCCATTTTGGCCACACTGGCAGTGAAGGGGTGGGGAAGGAGGAGTGTGTGTCATTCAGCAACACGTTACTCACAGGATTGACCCTGCAAACTGTCCACTCGGCCTTGGACAAGCTGATTAGGAGATGTGTAGCTGGAGCAGTCAGCCAGCCAGCCATGCTGTTGCCATGTGATAAAGTTTTAAATACCAAACTGTCATAGCAGTCCATCATCTGGAAAGAATTAATCACAGACTGTACAGAAAAAGGTAAAGGTGTCCCATAACCTAGGCAGTCTTAGGGGAGTGAGGCATCAGAGACCTCAGCTTCTTTAGGAGCCAGCATATTGAGGGCAGCGCCCATCTCCTCTCCCTCGCTGCTTTACCTTCCCTGACCCTAAAGAGGGCAGGTACCCATTTACATCTGAGTGAATGGAGGGGGGAAGGACTGTACTGAAGCCAAGGCACACACACGGTCACCCATCCAACTAGTAACCACGCTCGACACAACTTAGCTTGAGGAAAGCAAGCGCACTGGCCACTTAGCTATCCCACCCCCAAAACTTTACTGTACAGGAAGCAGACTTTTAATCATAAACTTTGCAGTACAGGAGGCAGACTTTTAATCATAGACTTTTGCAGTACAGGAAGCAGACTTTTAATCATAAACTTTGCAGTACAGGAGGCAGACTTTTAATCATAGACTTTTGCAGTACAGGAAGCAGACTTTTAATCATAAACTTTGCAGTACAGGAGGCAGACTTTTAATCATAGACTTTTGCAGTACAGGAAGCAGACTTTTAATCATAAACTTTGCAGTACAGGAGGCAGACTTTTAATCATAGACTTTTGCAGTACAGGAAGCAGACTTTTAATCATAGACTTTTGCAGTACAGGAGGCAGACTTTTAATCATAGACTTTTGCAGTACAGGAAGCAGACTTTTAATCATAGACTTTTGCAGTACAGGAGGCAGACTTTTAATCATAGACTTTTGCAGTACAGGAGGCAGACTTTTAATCCTGGACTTTTGCAGTACAGGAAGCAAGACTTTTAATCCTGGACTTTTGCAGTACAAGAAGCAGACTTTCTAACCAGTGTGCCGTGGTGATGGTGGTCTCCTTCTCTCTTTCTTCAGGCGTCAAAGTATGCGCGGAGCCTGGCTCGCCTGCAGCCGGTGCTGGAGAAGTACCTGCAGGAGGGGGTGCTGAAGGAGGAGGTGGTGCTGGACACCATCCCCAAGCTGATGAACACCATGCGCGACAGCAACGTCACCCTGCGCTGGCTCATGCTGCACAACGCAGCCCTCACCCCAGGTAGGTAGGCAGGCAGCCCTCACCCCAGGTAGGCATGCAGGCTGCCCTCACCCCAGGTAGGTAGGCAGGCAGCCCTCACCCCAGGTAGGTAGGCAGACAGCCCTCACCCCAGGTAGGTAGGCAGGCAGCACTCACCCCAGGTAGGTAGGCAGGCAGCACTCACCCCAGGTAGGTAGGCAGGCAGCCCTCACCCCAGGCAGGTAGGCAGGCAGCCCTCACCCCAGGTAGGTAGGCAGGCAGGCAGCCCTCACCCCAGGTAGGCAGGTAGGCAGGCAGCCCTCACCCCAGGTAGGCAGGTAGGCAGGCAGCCCTTACCCCAGGTAGGTAGGCAGGCAGGCAGCCCTCACCCCAGGTAGGTAGGCAGGCAGGCAGGCAGCCCTCACCCCAGGTAGGCAGGTAGGCAGGCAGCCCTCACCCCAGGTAGGCAGGCAGCCCTTACCCCAGGTAGGTAGGCAGGCAGACAGCCCTCACCCCAGGTAGGTAGGCAGGCAGCCCTCACCCCAGGTAGGCAGGTAGGCAGGCAGCCCTTACCCCAGGTAGGTAGGCAGGCAGGCAGCCCTCACCCCAGGTAGGTAAGCAGGCAGCCCTCACCCCAGGTAGGTAGGCAGGCAGGCAGCCCTCACCCCAGGTAGGCAGGTAGGCAGGCAGCCCTCACCCCAGGTAGGCAGGTAGGCAGGCAGCCCTTACCCCAGGTAGGTAGGCAGGCAGGCAGCCCTCACCCCAGGTAGGTAGGCAGGCAGCCCTCACCCCAGGTAGGTAGGCAGGCAGGCAGCCCTCACCCCAGGTAGGTAGGCAGGCAGGCAGCCCTCACCCCAGGTAGGTAGGCAGGCAGGCAGGCCTCACCCCAGGTAGGTAGGCAGGCAGGCAGGCCTCACCCCAGGTAGGTAGGCAGGCAGGCAGCCCTCACCCCAGGTAGTAAGCAGGCAGCCCTCACCCCGGGTACGTAGGCAGGCCAGGGGGGGTGTTATGGTTTTTGTTTTATTTTATACCACTTTAAGTCACGGCAGATTTTTCTCTGTGTGAAATTTGGGCTGCTCTCTCTCTCTCTCCCTGGGGAGAATGTGTCGCCGCAAGTGTCGCCACATTTTTTTCTTTTTCCTGTATGCAACTGTATTTTTTTCCCTATTAGAGTGGCTTTTTTCTTCAGAATTTTGCCAGGGTCAACCCCAGGTAGGCAGGCCAAGGGGGGTGTTGTGGTTTTTGTTTTATTTTATACCACTTTCAGTCATGGGAGATTTCTCTGTGTGAAATTCAGGCTGCTCTCTCTCTCTCTCTGTGGGGAGAATGTGTCGCCGCAAGTGTCACCGCATTATTTTTTTTTGTCTTTTTCCCGTCTGCAACTGTATTTGTTTCCCTATCAGAATGGCTTTTTTTCTACATAATTTTGCCAAGGAC
>CM060322.1:13077190-13102190 GCA_030674155.1 Stramonita haemastoma | reverse complement strand
CTTTGCTGCGGATCAACCAGGCGGGGTCGTCAGACCTGATCAGCGTTTCCCAGTATTACTCCACTGAGCTGGTGTCCTACGTCAGGAAAGTCTTGCAGGTAGGGGCTGGGACAGGGAGGGAGAGAGGGAGAGGGAGGGAGGGGAGAGAGAGAGAGAGAGAGAGAGAGAGAGAGAGAGATATTACAAAAAATATTTTATTCTTTTATATAGAGGATAATGGAATACGCAACTGTGACTAATGTGTGCCCATGCCCGTTGTGTGTGTGTGTGTGTGTGTGTGTGTGTGTGTGTGTGTGTGTGTGTGTGTGTGGTGTTTGTGTGTGTGTGTGTGTGTGTGTGTGTGTGTGTGTGTGTGTTGTGTGTAGATCATCCCTCAGACCATGTTCAGCCTGCTGGCCAAGATCATCCAGCTGCTGACCAGTCAGATCAGGGAGGTGCCCACACGCCTCGAGAAGGAGAAGATGAAGGAGTTCGCCCAACTGGACGAGAGATATGAGGTAATGATAATGATGATGATGATAACACTTAGCAACTGGACAAAAGATATGAAGTAATGATAACGACCATAATGGTAACACTTAGCAACTGGACGAGAGATATGAGGTAATGATAATGACGATGATGATAACACTTAGCAACTGGATGAGAGATGTGAGGTAATGAGAATGACGATAATGATAACACTTAGCAGGTTTTTTTTTATCGAACGATTGATAACGTCTGGAGAATGAGAAAATGAAGGAATTTGCGCAACTGGATGAGAGATATGAGGTTATGATAACGACTACAATGATAACACTTTTATTTCTTTTAGCAGGTTTTTTTTATTTAACCCTCTTAGTCCCAAGCTGGGATTTGCAGGGATGGAATAATTGCCCACCCTGAATCCCGAACCAGGATTTGCTGGGATTTACACTCAGTAGATTTCCATCATGCAGTGACTTCACTGATTGCTATCACATGCCGAAGCTCTATCAGGCCAGAAACACAGAACCTGTGATGAGAGTCTGGAGGTAATTATAGCTGCTGGTAGCTACCTAGGAGGAGGAAAAGGCGAGGGAACATGTGTGCCTGACCGGATTTTGTGATGGAATGTGAAATCTAGAGGCAATTTGTGTTCAGAGAATCCGAATGCAAGAGGGTTAATGTGACCTGTGGTTTTGTGTGATTCTAGGTGGCCAAGCTGACCCACTCCATCTCGGTGTTCACGGAGGGCATTCTGATGATGAAGACCACGCTCGTTGGCATCATTAAGGTATGGGAAGAATCTGATGGTGTCAGTTATGTGTGTGGTGGGGGCTGAGGGGGGGTGGGTGGGGGGGAGAAGGTGGGTTTATGTGTTTGTGGGGGGGAGTGGGTGTTTGTGTGCGTGTGTTTTATTTTATTTATTTATCTATTCTTTTATATCAAGGATAATTGAAAAAGCATGTGTGTGTGTGTGTGTGTGTGTGTGTGTGTGTGTGTGTGTGTGTGTGTGTGTGTGTGTGTTGCTATGCTTATACAAGATTTATGTATTACTGCATAAGTCAACATTCTCACATACTACAATCTTTCTCTCTCCTGCTCCTTCCCTCCCTCCCTCCCTCCCCCTCTCTCTTCCCTCCCTCTCCCTCCCACACAAATCTTCAGACCAAACTAAGAACATCAAGACTCATGGTTTGTGTTTCAGATTGATCCCAAACAGCTTCTGGAGGACGGGATCCGCAAGGAGCTGGTGATGCAGGTGGCCTTAGCTCTGCACCAAGGCCTCATCTTCAACCCAAAGTCCAAGGTAGTAAACGTGTGGGAAAAAACGCACAATTTTTATTTATTTATTTATTCCACTTTATGTCACAACAGATTTCTCTGCGTGAAATTCGGCTGCTCTCTCTCCGCGGGGAGAGCGTGTCGCCACAAGTGCAGTGCCTACCCATTCTTTTTCTTTTTCTTTTTCTTTTTTCTTTTATTTTATTGCACTTTGTGTCACAGCAGATTTCTCTGCTTGAAATTCGGGCTGCTCTCTCTCTCTGCCCCAGGGAGAGCGTGTCGCCACAAGTGCAGCGCCTACCCATTCTTTTTCTTTTTTCTTTTATTTTATTGCACTTTGTGTCACAACAGATTTTTCTGCGTGAAATTCAGGCTGCTCTCTCTCTCTGGGAAGAGCGCGTCGCCACAAGTGCAGCGCCTACCCTTTATTTTATTTTTTTTCCTTAGGGATGGTGTCTAAACATGATACCTGTGTGTGCATGCTAAATTTTTAAAAATAATTTTGTCATCCGTTCCTCCCAAAGTCAGTATGCAGCTACCTTCATGGTTGGGTAAATAATCGTGTACGCTGAATTTGTTAAAATACTTAACAGATTTGTGAACGCATGCACACGCACGCATACATGCATGCATGCACGCACACATACATACACGCATACAAGCACACACACATGCACGCACGCATGCATGCACTCACACATACACGCACACACACGCGCATGCACGCATGCGCACACATACACATACACACACACACACACACACACGCACAGGCACATGCAATCACGCATACACACAGGCAACGCACTCACACACGCACTCATTCATGCATACTCTCTCTCCTCCACTTATCTTTCTCTTTCTCTTTCTCTCTGTCTATCTCACTGTCTCAGTCTCTCTCTCTTTCTCTCCCCCTCCTTCCCTCTCCCTCTTTCTCTCCCCCTCCTTCCCTCTCTTTCTCTCTCTCTCTCTCTCCTCTCTCTCCTTCTTTCCCTCTCCCTCCCTCCCTCTCTCTCCCTCCCTTCTCTCTCCCTCCTCTCCATCTCCCTCCCTCCCTCCCCACACCCAAACCCTACCCCACCCTCACACTCACAAACACTTTTTTCTACACACCTTTCAGGTGAGCGACCTGTTACCCAGACTGGATGCTCTAGGGGACCAGATGGACGGCTTCCGGCGATCGTTTGAGTACATCCAGGACTACGTCAACATCTACGGCCTCAAGATCTGGCAGGAGGAAGTGTCACGCATCATCAACTACAACGTGGAACAGGAGTGCAACAGCTTCCTCAGAACCAAGGTCAGATACCTTGTTGGATGGACATTGTGAAAAAAGTGTGCATGCACGTGCGCATACATACACGCGTATACATGCTTCATTTTTGTTAGTTTGTCTGTTATTGTTTTTTTTTATAAGTGTTTTTTTGGTGTGTGTGTGTGTTGTTGTTTTTCTTTACTAGATAGATGGCTTGACGAAAAAAAAAAAAAAAATTATTGCTTACTCAATGTACCATCTGGAAATAAAATTTTTTGACTTTGACTTTGACACGCACATGCACTCACACACGCATGCACGCACGCACGCACGCACGCGCGCACACACACACACACACACACACACACACACACACACACACACACACACACACACATGCACTCACACATGCACTCATACATACACACTCTCTCTCCTCCACTTCTCTCTTCTCTCTCTCTCTCTCTCTCTCTCTCTCTCTCTCTCTCTCTCTCTCTCTCTCTCTCTCTCTCTCAGTGTTGTTCATGTATGATTTTGTTTCTTGATTATTATGTAAAAATGTTCCATATCCCTAAAGGAATGACAGAAATCAGAGTGTCTGAATTTGAAAGTGGGTGATGTGTGTGTGTGACAGGTGCAAGACTGGCAGAGCATTTACCAGTCAACAGCCATTCCCATTCCCAAGTTCCCCATGGTGGATGAAAGCGTCAATTTCATTGGGCGTCTGGCAAGGGAGATCATCCGCATCACCGATCCAAAGTGAGTGGTTCAATGTTTTAACCTCTCCTAGGGTTCTTCCTTATGCCAAATTTTATTCTGTGTGTGGTGTGTGTGTGTGTGTAGGTATGTGTGTGTGTGTGTAGGTGTGTGTGTGTGTGTAAGTGTTTGTATGTGTGTCTGTTTATTTATTCTTTGATTCATTTATTCTTTCATGTGTGTGTGTGTGCGTGCGTGCGTGAGATATTTTTCTGGCCACATTAGTACTTTAACAAAATACAAACTCAAATACTTTTAGTATCTCAAAAACAGTTATACTGAAATTCATACCAAAAAGTATTTATTTATCTATTTATTTATTTATATTTTAATATCTGTGCAGAACAACAGCCTACATGGACGAGATGAAGGCGTGGTACGACCTGAAGACCAAAGGGGAGATCTGCAACAGAAAGCTGTTTGAGAAGATTCATGTGAGTTGGTCTGCACAGCTGTCAGTTTCCCCCACTTTCAGCTCCTCTCACTTGCTGATTAATCTATCCCAGCCAAGCTGGTGCTAATTATAGCAGGAACTGACCACACGTGGACTAGGTAAAAGGAAGGGGCGCGCTAAATTTAGCGCTCTTGATTGAATGATGACGGATTTGTGTGCTGTGTCTCTGATAGAGATCTGTCTTCAGTGCAAAACACTTTTTGTTTTTGTTCCTTGGCAAGAGCTCAAAGATTCACCAATGATGAGATTTTGCGTATGCGACCGTTTTCCCTCCAGCAAGGTAGCCACATTTTGACTTCAGGGATGTCTATACATGACATCAGGCAGCATACATTTTTGTAAATAAATTTGTCCTCTGTTTCTTCTGGCGTGCAGTTGCCTACTTTTTAAAAATGTGGAAGAGTTTTAATATGTGCGCAAGATGTTCTGCATGCATTTAGACGCAGGGCCTTGGTTTATAGTCTCATCTGAAGGACTTATAGTTAGGGGGAGTGGAGTTAGCAGTGATGTCAACTTTAGGGAGAAATCTCAATGAATGGGTGTCTTTGTGTTGGCTTAAACCTGCAGTATCAGATTGTGAGCTCTGAGTTATTTTTCAGTATAGATCAGCAACATATACCTCTTTCAAGTGCAGACCTGCCAAAGTCTGAATTCACTTTAGTGTATGTACACCTGCAGAAAATCAAATATGCACATTAAATATCCCTGTAATTCATGTCAGTGTTTGGGGAGTTACAGACACACAAACAGACACCAGCATACATCCCTGAAGTTGGAATGCTGCTACCTTCATGGTGGGCAAAAACAGTCGAGTGTGCAAAATCTCACCAGTGGTTAACCTCCAGAGTCCTAACCGAAGAGCAAAAAAAAAAACCAACAACAAAAACACCTGTGGTGGAGAGTCACATGTACCATTTCAACCAATAACAACTGTATGATAATACAGCTTATCTGTAACAATCAGGTACGAGGAAGAGGAGAATGATGATGATGTGTGGATGTGTGCGTGTGTGTGTGTGTCTCTGTGTGTGTGTGTGTGTCTTTGTGTGTGTCTTTGTGTGTGTGCGTCTGTGTGAGTGTGTCTTTGTGTGTGTGTGGGTGTACATATGTGTGTGTGTGTGTGTGTGTGTGTGTGTGTTGTGTGTGTGTGTGTGGTGTGTATCTGTGTGTGTGTGTCCGTGAGTGTGCATGTGTCTGTCTATGTGTGTGTGTGGATGTATGTATGTATGTTTGTGTCTGTGTATGTGTGTGTGCCTGTGTTTGTCTATGTGTGTGTGTGGATGTATGTATGTATGTTTGTGTGTGTCTGTGTGTGCGTGCATACATGCATACATGCATACCTGTGTGCGTGTGTGTTGCAGCGTGCTGTGGGCAGCTTTGGTCTGTCGGGCCTGGACCGGCTGCTGTGCTTCATGATGGTGCGAGAGCTGCAGAACTTCCAGCGCCTGATGCACAGACAGGTGCTCAAGGACAAAAACTGGGTCGACTTCTTCAGCCACCTCATGCGCTCCCTCAACCCCCTGCAGGGCCTCGTGGGTGAGTAGAGTAGAGTAGAGGGGGTTGATTGTTTCGACAGCTTCTTTTTGAACCTCTGCAGGGCCTCGTGGGTGAGTAGAGTACAGTAGAGGGGGTTGATTATTTTGACAGCTTCTTTTTTTGAAACTCTGCAGGGCCTCGTTGGTTTGTGGTCGGGGCTTTGTTGGTAGGTAGAGGTGTTAATTTGATGGCCCATAAATTTATTGTGAACCTCTGCAGGGCCTCTTCTGTAAGTTTTTGTGTGAACCTCAGTAGGGCCTCCTTGGTGAGTTTTCTTTGTTAACCATGGCAGGGTCTCATTGGCTTCATTCTAACCCTTTCAGAGCCTTGTTGGTAGGTGGAGGTGTTAATTTGATGGCTTATAAATTTATTGTGAACCTCTGCAGGGCCTCATAGAGATTGGGAGCAGTTATTTTGAAGATTATGCTGCAAGACAACAAAAAGCCCCAAACAAACAAACAGAAATTCAGGGATTTCATGTTATTTTAAATTTTCAGCCCAGCCCCAGAAGCTGTACGGACAAGCTGTCTCCAAGACTTCTCGTCTCTGGCCTCAGTTTGTGGACATCATCCTTAGAGTGAGTTAACTTGGGGAGAAGGTTTTCTGTCTCCTTTCTCTCGTCTTCTCTCCTTTTCTTTTCTCTTCTCTTCTCTCCTTTTCTTTTCTCTTCTCTTCTCTTCTCTTCTCGCCTCTCCTCTCCTCTCTCCTCTCATCTCTCCTCTCCTCTCCTCTCCTCTCCTCTCCTCTCCTCTCCTCTCCTCTCCTCTCCTCTCCTCTCCTCTCCTCTCCTCTCCTCCCCTCCCCTCTCCTCTCCTCCCCTCCCCTCCCCTCTCCTCTCCTCTCCTCCCCTCTCCTCTCCTCTCCTCTCCTCTTCTCTTCTCTTCTCTTCTCGCCTCTCCTCTCCTCTCCTCCCCTCCCCTCCCCTCCCCTCCCCTCCCCTCCCCTCCCCTCCCCTCCCCTCCCCTCTCCTCTCCTCTCCTCTCCTCAACATGTGTGCAAGATGTTATGTGTATATTAGCACACAGGGCCTTGGTTCATATCTCATCCAAACGACTCGACATCCAGTTCAATTTTTTCATCAAACTGAGAAGAAAGGACAAGGCAGGGAATCGAACTCAGAACCTCATGGTTTACTTGTTAGGCAAGGTGAACATCTTAACCAGCCTGCCACTTTTTGTCTTACGTAGAGATATAAAACCTGCCATTTTAATCATAGGATGCCTTCACTGAAATATTTTGAAACATTTCATAATTGCGGTTTCAGCAGTGTAGTAACTTCCTGATTTTAAGCATGACACATATATGTTACTTCTGTTTCCTCTTTTAGAACCTTGACACTGACCTGTCACACAATGTTGACCTGACCTTGACCTTTGAAAATAGTTTGACCATTATACAGTGACCATTAGCTTGACCATCATGCTGTGACCTTGACATCATGACCTTGACATCATGACCTTGACCTTGTGCAGGTGGGTCAGCTGCAGTTGCTCCGGCGACAGATTGCCTACGAGCTGAACACGTCCTGCAAGTTCGACTCCAAGTTTCTTGCTAGCAGCCTGCAAACCATGAACAAGTGAGCATCTTTTTTTCCCCTTTTTTTGTGCTTTGTTTTTTGTTTTGTGTTTGTTTGTTTTTTCTTTTCCCCGTTCCTTAGCAAGAGCCCCAAGGTTTGTTCACCAATTGGGGAGTTTTTGCGTATACGACCGACCACTTTTTGCCCACCATGAAGGTATCCGATTTTCTGACTTTTGGGGAGTGTGGTCAGTATGTTGGTGTTTTGTGTTAACTTGCCAAAAGTTGACATGAATGACGTGATGTTGTATGTGATGACCGGTCTGATTCTTAGGATTATCAAACACAAAATGGGGGAGACAGGATAGCTCAGTGGTCAGAGCAGCGTGTTTCCTTATCAGAGTGGCTTTTATCTACAGAATTTTGCCAGGGACAACCCTCTTGTTGATGTGGGTTCTTTTACGTGCGCTAAATAATGATGCATAACACATGGGACTTCAGTTTATTGTCTCATCCAAAAGACTAGCACCCAGACCACCACTCGTGATCTAATGGATGGGGGAAAAGTTTTGGGCCCTGAAAAGAGATTTGCCAAGGTTAATCATTCCCTCCCCTGAATCCCAAATTGGGATTTGCCGGGATTTACAGACAGTAGTTTTCCATCATGCAGTGACCTCCACTGATCGCTACCATATGCTGAACCTGTATCAGGCCAGAGGCACAAAGCCTGCTGTGAGAGTCTGGAAGTAATTATAGCTGCTGGTATGTTCTTACAAGGAGGAAAAGGCCAGCGAGTATGAGTGCCTGACCTGATTTTGTGATGGAATACGAAATCTAGAGGCAATTTGTGTTCGGAGATTTCAAATGCAAGAGGGTTTAATATTGGCCCAGATTAAGTAATAATTACTAAATACTGAATAAAAATGTGTAACAACAAAAAAAACTATTGATCACTAGACACAAATTTTTTTTTTAAACCCTTTCAATACGTCAAGCCTGTTTTCCGGCTCAGCTTTTTGCTACCCTTCAGTCCTGTAAGGAGGAAAACCGGCACAACCAAATTAATCTTCAATTCCTGGGTTTCTGAGGTTCAGAAGAGTGCAAAATGGGTACCTAGGTAAACTTTTACACACACACACGAAGCTCTATAAATTTTCTTGTGGAAAGGAGAAGCAGTGTTTGCTGTATCAAAACTACTTTCCAGAGTCCATGGATGCCAGTTAGCTGCATGACGGATCACTATAAACAAACCTTCCTCTGATACCGTTATCGCCGGGAAATCGGCTGACATGACTGAAGGGTAGAGCACAGGGGCAGAAATTCAGGATAGGGGAAGTAATTGTTAGCAGATATTCAGTGCTGTAAGGGTTAATTACTAAACACAATTAAAAAAAAGAAAAGAAAATGGCAGTGTGTGTGTGGTGACATGTCAGTGCGCTGTTGGCGGATGTTGAGCGACACTACCAGGACCCCAGCCTGCCCTACCCCAAGGAGGAGAACCCCCTTCTGTTTGAACTGACTGCCTACCTCGAGTCTGCAGGCTTCCATAACCCCCTCATGAAGGTGTGTGTCTCTGTGTGTGTGTGTGTGTGTCTCTGTATGTGCATGTGTGTGTATGTGTGTGTGTGTGTGTGTGTGTGTGTGTGTGTGTGTGTGTGTGTGTGTGTGAGTGTGTGTGTGTTGTGTGTGAGTGTGTGTGTGTGTGTGTGTGTGTGTGTGTGTGTGTGTGTGTGTGTGTGTGTGTGTGTGTGAGTGTGTGTGTGAGTGTGTCTGTGTCTCTGTGTGTGTGTGTGTGTGAGTGTGTGTGTGTGTGTGAGTGTGTGTGTGTGTGTGTGTGTGAGTGTGTGTGAGTGTGTCTGTGTGTGTGTGTGTGTGTGTGTGTGTGTGTGTGTGTGTGTGTGTGTGTGTGTGTGTGTGTGTGTGAGTGTAAGAGTGTGTGTGTGTGTGCGTGTGAGCACGCACATGTGTTTGTGTGTGTTTATTTATATTATTTTCTTTTATTTTGAGGAATAAGAACTCGTGTGCTTTGTTACATCCAGTCCCCATGTTTATGCAGCTGTGTAAATTTTGTCATCAGTTCCTACCGGCACATAATGGGCTACTGTCTGTGTGAGTGTGTGTGTGCATGTGTGTGTGTGTGTGTGTGTGTGTGTGTGTGTGTGTGTGTGTGTGTGTGTGTGTGTGTGTGTGTGCATGTGTGCGTGCATGCGTGTGTATGTTTCAGATCTACATCACCACCCAGAGACTGCCTCACTTTCCTCTTTTCAACTTTCTCTTCACTCTGTCGCAGCTGCCCAAACTGGTCTACAACCGGTCCATAGGTAACCAGGCAACTCTTCTTATTCTTTTATTTATTCTTTTATTGCAAGGAAATGGACTAAGCACTCATGTGCTTTTTTTTTTTACACCCAGTCCCCATGTGCGTGCGTTTTTTCAATGTTGTCATTCATTCCCACCAGCACACAATATCTTACTCTTCTCAAAGGCGGAACAGGTTTTAACGTGTATGCTAGATGTTCTGTTTGCATTTGCACACACAGGACCTTTGTATGTAGTCTCATGTGAAGGACTTTTTGAGGGAATGGAGTGTGCACTGAGGTTAACTCCAGGGGAAAAATTCCCCACGAACAGGTTTCTTGGGGGTGGATTGTGAGCACAGTGCTTTAACCACCAGACTCTCTCACCCCTTTTGTTGAGATTTTTTGTTGTTTTTGTTCCTTGGCTAGAACTTCGTGGTTCACAAATGGTAAGATTTTCATTCATCATTGGTGACATTTTTGTGTCTGTGGTGGTTGGTGAGATTTTCGTGTACATGATAATTTTTTCCCCTCCTACCATTTAGGTAGCAGCCACATTCCCACTTTGGGGATGATGTCTAAACACAACACGTGTGTGCATGTGTTTTTAAAATTGTGTCATCTGTTCAATTGAGCACGACATAGCCTACTCTTCCAAAAGTCAGAAGGTGGTTTTTAATGCATGCACAAGATGTTCTGCATGCGTTTGTGCACAGGGCCTCAGTTAATAGTCTCATCCAGAGAACTGTTGACATTCAGTTCCATTTTCTTGTCAAACCAGGAAGAAAGGGAAAGGCTGGGAATCATATCTACTCACAGTTTACTTGTTGGCAGGTGAACATCTTAACCATCCTGCCACCTCCCTTGTATTGTATTGTACACCACTTTAAGTCGAGGCATATTTCTCTGAGTGACATTCAGGCTGCTCTTCCTGGGGAGAGTATGTTACCACAAGAGCAGTGGCACCCATTGGTTGTTTTTGTTTGTCTTTTCCTGTCTGCAACTGTATTCCTTTCTTAAAATTCCTTACATTATTGTTGTCATCATCATCATAATATTATTTTGTTTTTATTCATAGGTATATTTTATTTATAAGGCTGCTGAAATCATGTTAGTTAGATAATGTTGGTGAATTTGACTTTTTTCCTAGATAGATGGCTTGATGACAAAAACCCCAAATCAATGCTTATTCAATGGACCATCTGGAAATAAAAAACTTGACTTTGACTTGTGACTATTGTATCATCATCATATTGTTATCATCATCATCATATTGTTATCATCATCATATTGTTATCATAATCATCACATTGGTATCATCATCATCATATTGGTATCATCATCATCATGTTGTTATCATCATCATTATATTGTTATCATGATCATCATCATGATCATCATCATATAGTTATCATCATACTGCTGTTGTCATCATCATCATATTGTTATCATCATATCGTTATCATCATATTGACATCATCATATCATCATCATATTGTTATATCATCATTATCATCATCATATTGATATATTATTATCATCATCATCATCTTGTTATCATCACATCATCACATCATCATCATCATATTGTTCTCACCAGACGCACTGGCCTGCAAGAAAGTGGCTGACCCTCTGGATGCGCCCCCTCTGGTGGTGGGGATCTTCACCCTGCTGAAGCAGTTCCACAGCGAAAACACCAACTTCTTCCTGGCCTTCCTTGCCCAGTACGTGCGCTCCCTCGTGGAAACCATGGGCAGGTAAGCAAGAACCCCTCTGTCTCGTTTAGTTTATGCCATCTTTGCGCATTCTCCTGCCTTTTTTTTCCCCCCAGAAAGACTTTGAATTTAACAGTTCTCTCCCGTGCCAGTATGTGCGCTCCCTCGTGGAGACCATGGGCAGGTAAGCAGGAACCCCTCTCACAGCTGTCAGTTTCCTCCACTTTCAGCTCCTCTTAGCGGCTAATTTGCCTGTCCCAGCCCAGCCCAGATGGGGGGCCAGGTAGTGCTATTTATAGCCGGGATTGACCACGCTTGGACTAGGTAAAAGGGAGGGGCGCGCTAAATTTAGCACTCTTGACTGAGTGATGTTGGATTTGTGCACTGTGCTCTGTCTTGTCTAGTTTCTGCCTTCTTTGCCCACTCTCCTGCTCTTTTTTTTTTTCCCCAGAAAGACTTTGAAGTTAACAGTTCTCTTCCTTGCCAAAGTTGAATGTGCTTGGCCTGACTTTGTAATGGCAGCAAAACTAATTTTTGCTCCTATTTATTTATTAAAAAAAAAAAATTATTTATTTATTTTATATCGAGGATAATGGAATAAGCACTCATATGCATTTTTACATCCAGTGACCATATGTATGCGGTTTTGTAAATATTGTCATCTGTTCCCACCAGCACACGATGGCCTACTCTTACGAAAAGCGGAACAGGATTTAACTTGTGCACAAGATGCTCTGCTTGTGTTCGCTCATGGGGCCTCGGTTTATTGTCTCGTCCAAAGGACTTTTGAGGAGAGTGGAGTCAGCACTGATGTTAACTCCAGAGGAGAAATCCCCTTGAGTGGGAATTGAACCCGGGTCAAATTTGCAAGCGCAATGTTCTGACCACTAGGCTATCTCGTCCCGGACAATAAAGAAGGAGAACACACACACACACACACACACACACACACACACACATACACACACACACACACAATACACACACACACACACACGCGTGCGCGCGCACGCACACACGCTTACACACACACACCAGCATTTATTTTTTGTTGTTATGTCTTTGTGCAGCTCCAAGACCCCAGAGGGTTCTCAGGATGTGCTGAATGTTCTGATGTTTCTGGAAGACTTCATCTTCTACAGCGGTTTGCCCAGAAAGGTCAGCATTATTTCCCCTTTGTCGCTGTGTTTGCCTCCCCTGTCTGTCAGCTTTCTGTGTATTTGTTTCATTGCTTTTTAGGTCTAGAACATTCTTTGTATGGATCTTTTCTGTTTTTTTCTTTTCGTTCCTTGACTAGAGGTCTGAGGTTCACCAGTGGTGAGATTTTTGCAGATGCAACTGTTTTTGCCCACCATGAAGGTAGCTGCATTCCAACTGTGGGGATGTATGCTGGGTGTGTTTGCGTTTCCATAGCCTACCAAATGCTGACATGGATTAGGGATCTTTAACATGCATTTTTGATCTTCGCATGTGTATATGCATGCAGGGAATTAAGGCACTAGCAGGCCTACTCTGAAAAGTTGACCTGGGATATCATAAAAATCCCTACCCTTAATTCACCAGCCACCGCAGAGATTCAAACCCACAACATCATGGACCCATGGGATTGAAGTCGAACAGTCTTAACCACTTGGCTTCTGCATCCATCAAAATAGGATTTCAGCATGAACATAGACGCCTGTGTAAAAGAAATATGCTGTAATGTATTTTTATTTTAAAGATAAAGGTCTGAGGTTGCTGTGTTTATCAAAAAATCTTTAGGTTTTTTTTCTAGATAGTTTTGCTGTGTTTTTCAAAAAAATCTTTCATTTTGTTTTCCTCAATAGTTTTGCTCTGTATTTATTAAAAAAAATCCTTTAGTTTTGTTTTCAATAGTTTTGCTCTGTGTTTATCAAAAAATCTTTTTGGGTTGTATTGTTGCAGACTCTGGAGTCTTTCCTGCCAACCTACCTGCTGGATGAATATCGCACACAGTTTGCGCAGTGATGTCTGCACTGCACACTGATGTGTGTGCACTGTGCGTGCAGGCATGCATGTGTGTGTGTGTCTTCGATTTTATGTCTATTCACTAAATGTGATATTGGACCAGTGTGCGGTGTGTGTGTGTGTGTGTGTGTGTGTGTGTGTGTGTAGGACAGTGATAGGTTTTGGACTGTTTCGGTGCCTTGTGAACATTTCCTTACTACATTCCTGCTGGTTTTGTGTGGAAGAAAGTGTGTGTGGATGTTTGTGTGTATGTGTGTGTGTACATGTGTGTGTGTACATGTGTGTGTGTGCGTGTGTGTGTGTGTGTGTGTGCATGTGTTTGCGTGTGCATGTGTGTGCGAGTACGTACATGCGTGTGTGGAGTGCATGCATGCATGTAGGTATGTGTTCTTGCTGTCACAAAGAAGAGTACACTTAACCTAATGTGAACAGAACCAATTCATTTTTTTGTTTTCATCTCTTAAATCATTCAATTCTTCTGTGATTTGTGTGTGAGTGTGTGTGTGTGTGTGTGTGTGTGTGTGTGTGTGTGTGTGCAAAATTTATTTTAAAAAAGAGAGAGTCTATATATTGAACCACTGCTGTGTGTTTAATCTTCTGTAGACTTGTTAGCAAATACTGATGGCTGTATGTGTGTGTGATTATGCTAATGGACATAAGCATGGTTTGGAGTATGCATATGGAATATGTACATATGCATGTACATTGTATGCAGGCTCGTTTGCATACATGGAGATGGGGCATCACCTATGGGTGAGTGCTTTTAAAACAATTTTTTAGTTCTTTTATTTCGAAGGTAATGGAGTAAGCACTCATGTACTTTTTTTTTATACCCAGTGGAGTAAGCACTCGTGTGATTTTTTTTTTAATATACTCAGTGTGTATGGAGTTTTGTCACTTTTGTCATCCATTCCTACAGGGCTCAAATGGTCCTCTCTTCCGAAAGGCTGTGAGTGAGTGCCTGTGTGTAAGAGCGTGTGTGATTTGTTGTTGGGCATTCCACAGATTAACCAGCCTGGGGTGGGAGGGGGGGTGTTCCTCCAAACTATGCACTGTCTCACTCATCCCACCTGGGAATCACTGTGAGACTGTAAGTACACACTGGATGAGAAGTTTGCGTGTATAGCAGTTTTCAAAAACCTTGCCACAATGTGTGAGATGTGTATGTGTGACACCCCACTACATAATGTGTCACGTTGTAACACAGGTCAGTTTCATACTATTAACCTGCAATGAAAATTGCATTCAATAAAAAAAAATTTTAAAAAACAAAAAAAAAACGCAGATTGAAAATTGGACAGTGCTGTGAAAAGTTATTACAAATTGAAATGCTAGACTGCAGGATGTGACAAATTGAAATGACAGACTGCAGGAAGTGACAAAATGAGAAATTGAGAACATTTTGCATTGCAACACATAATCAGGATGAGGGGTTTGGTGTTTCAAACACATTTGTAAAACAAAAAGAAACAAAATTCATTATTGAAACTTCCCTACAAGGTAGAAGAAAGAAAGCTTATAGTTTTACAATCATTCAAAATCTCAGAATCAACAACCTGACCCCCACCTGCCTAAAATCATTTGTGGCGGAAAAGTGGGCCAGGTGCAATTAACCCAGCTCTTTTTGTAGTGGAAGGCCAAGGGTCACCATTACACATATTTGCACACATCTAGAATAGATGGATACATGTGTGTAAGAATGTATATGCGCTTATGTTTGCACTTATAGAAAAGGATTGGTGCTTGTGTATATCAGAGAGTAATGATATTTGTATTTGGTAACCATTCTTTCATTTATGTATATCACAACCAGTGAAGTGTTGTTATTGTTGTTTTTTCATATGATTGTAGTCATGTCAAAAGCAAAAGAGACTTGTTTGAAAATAGTGCAAGAGGAGTCAATGTGTTCTTTGAAAGAAGTGTCAGAGATATTTTGGTGATTGTAAAAGTTACATGTGCATGCTTTGTTTTGATACGAGTCATTATTAATATGGAAATCATTCAAAGCTTTCTGGGTCAGAATCTTACAAAAGACGCAACGATGCAATTTTTTTTCCTGAATATGTGTCAATTTGATTTCACATCATGACCAGTTGGTCAGACTTTACAGAAAAAATACTGAGAGCAAAATGTAGATGTATGTGCTACATATATATATATATATATATATATATATATATATATATATATATTATATATATATATATATATATTATATATACACACACACACACACACACACACACACACACACACACACACACACACACACACACAATGTAAGTTCCCATTGATCAGTAGCAACAGTATCATGATTGTAACGGAGGGAAGATATTTGATCCCCCCTCCCCCCTCCCATACAAACTCTGAGCCATGCTGCATGATCAGAACAGTAGGAAATGTAGCCTCTGTGTGAAACTTCCTCCTCAAGATTTCCTGAAGTCGGAATGCAGGTACCTTCTTGGGGGGCAAAAATGGTCGCGTATGCTAAAGTCTCACCATCAGTGAACCTTGGAGCTCTAGCCAAGGAACAGAAAAATACAGAATACCTATGCGTGCAGTTTCTTCTGTGGGCCCAGGTTTTGAGTCACTACAGAAGCCCTAAACTGAGACACATAAACTCACAACAAACCTTACAGCTTAATCTTCAGATGGATTTTTTTTTAATGTGCATGGCCATTTTTGTCCCACCATGAATGCATCCATATACCATCTTTGAGAAGGTAATTGAAACAGAATATACTGTGCTGTTTTGGCTTTTTGTTGTTGTTGTTCCTGGGCTGTGTTTCACACATTTTTGTTTTAATGGACAGTGTGTCATGATTTATGATCTTGTTGCTTTATTATCCTACAGAAAGTGTACCAGTATTATGATGTATTTCGTTATTGTGCTTATTGTCATTCAGGAAAATCTTGCAGCTTTGAAAAAAAATCTGTTTAATTGTTTGAATAGTGTAAGTATTGAGATTGTGTCATCTAAAAATGAACTGTTGGAAAGAGTGTATGAGTATCATGGCAGTTTAATTGAGAAAAAGAAATGAAATTGTGAAATATAAAATGATTTTTTTTTTCTGATGAAATGTTTGTTTGATACCTATTTTTCTGATGGGGAAAGAATGTGTGTTTTGTAGAGGTCAGCTCATTTGATGTTTGTATCTCACAAATGCGTATATATAATTTAGTATGCATTTGTGATATTATTTATGAAAGACGACTCAAATGTGAAGATGAAATTTCAGCACTGCAGGTGTTTGTATTTCCCAGGGCTGATGTGAATAAAGGCAAGCAGAAACCTATCTTGGGATTTCAACCAGAAAAATTTTCTGTGCATGAGTCTCCTCTTCTACTGTTACACACAATCGAGTCTTCAGAGCTCTGATCCAAAGACACTGTTGTGCCATCATGCCTTTGAGTAGTGAGGTTTTTATATGCTGTGCAAATCATTGGAGGGGGGTGGGGTAGAATAGCCTTAGTTAGCTTTCATGGTCGGTAGGGCTATAAACAATATCATAATTATGATTTGTGGATAGCGCCAGGCACCCACAATTTGAAGGCCCAAGTTTGAGTCACAACTGAGACGCCCATTCAAGAGGATTTTTATTCCCCTGGAGTTAACGTCAGTGCCACAAGGGCCTGTGTGCAAATATACACAGAACACATTTGAAACTTGTTAAAACCTGTTCTGCCTTTTGGGAGAGTAGACCATTTGTTCTGGGAAGAATGGATGACAAGAAATATGTTTTGAAAATGCATGCACTGAGGTGTTGTGTTTCACATCATCCCTGAAGCTAAAATACAGTTACCTGAATGGTGGACCAAAAATGGTCACATACACAAAAATCTCACCATTTGGGAACCTCAGATTGAAAAAAAAAAATTTAACCCAGTTTTCTTGTCATTACCAAATTTGGTATAACGCTTTTGATTTTCTGTTATAAACCCTCTCTGACATCAGTCAAAAATACTCAAACACAAGGTACATGAACAGTCCAACACATTCCACTGTGAGAGTTCTGTGTAGTTAGTTGTGGGATGTGTATGTGCTTAAAGGATTGCATGTGTATGTCTATATCGCGAAATAGTGAGTACACTCAATGATAAATCATACACATTAAGCAAAACAAACCAACAAATTGCAGGGTACAAGTACCAATATATTTTTTTCTCTTCAAACTTCAAATTGATAAGCACAGACTGAGATATGTTGGTCATGCAAACAGAAACACATAGACAAATTCATCTGATGACGACAGTTCTCCAAGGCAAGGCTGAGGGCAGAAGGAAAAGAGACATACCACCAGCATCCTACATTGCCAACATCACAGAAGTCAGTGGTCTGGGAGAAATACAGGAGATCGTAGAACTCAGCAGAGACAGAGAGAGATGGCAAACCCTGGTGGCATTGTGTGGAGCTCCTACTGACAACAGCAGCGATGGAGTCGTACAACAGATAGGCAGTTCTTCAAAATGGACTAGCACACAAAGATTGTCAACCAGCGAAGCCTACACTAGCTGTCTCCAGTTTTTAATGACAACAACAAAAAATGATGATAACCCGTATATTTCTACTACATTGGCACACGTATCAAAAGAATATTGCAAAACCATGACCTAAAAAAAAAAAATAAGAAAGAGAAATTGTAAACATTGCACACAACAACCCACACATGTAACAAAAATTGTAATAATGTGTTGAATTTATAAAAAAAAAAAAAAAAAAGCATAGTTGATAACATTTAACCTCTTTATTAAGCAAAGATTTTTTTGTTGGTGTTATCTGATTACATATATATATATATATATATATATATATATATATATATATATATATATATATATATATATATATATATATGATCTATCATAATTCAGCCAAATAATCTTTTAGCCATAATATTTAAACCATGATACTCTGAAACACTTTTTACACACAAGATTTCAGCCACACTACTTCAGTCCTATCAACATTTTCAAACAAACACGTCAGTCTTGTATCTGCAGTTCATCAGGGCTTCAGTGTCCCTGCAGGGGACAGGTGTGGTGGACAGGTGTGGTCTCTCAGTCTACGGTGTAGCTGCCCTGTGCAATTAGTGTCTGCCACACCTTTCCCTTTGGCCATTCGTGATCGTCCAGAGAGCTCTCCTTCATGTCCACACTGTATCCTGGGGCCTGTAGTGGACAGACAGAACATAATAAAAGAATAAAATTTTCAAAAGATTTTTCAATTTTAACTAAAAAAAATTTGTGGATTTTAGTGGGGGGTTATTCCTTGGCTACAGCTCCAAGGTTTTCATCAACAGTGAGATCTTTGTGTTCGCAACCATTTTTGTTTTTGTTTTTTCCCTTCCCACCCACCATACAGGTATTCAGATTTGGACTTTAGGGATACAGTTGGTAATTGAAGCTACCTATTTTGCCAGGATGGGCGGTGGTACCTCCCTGCTCTTTCTGATTTTTACCTGTAGTTATTTCTTTTTAACATGCACAAGTTCTTAAGTGCACGGGTCTGTCTGGTTTAGAGTCTCCTCTGAAAGATTTGACATTCAGTCCAATTTTCATGTCATACTGGAAAAAAAAAGGCCAAGGCTGGGAATCAAACCCAGAACCTAAAAGTTGACTTGTTAGGCAGATGAGCAGCTTAGCTGCCCTGCCACCTTCCTTCTGGAGACAGAAGAAGAAAAAAACGACAGGGTTTTTTTTTTTTTTGTTCCTCACTAGAGGTTCGAAGTTCACGAATGGTGAGATTTTGTGTATGCGTCTGTTTTTACCCACCTTGAAGGTAGCCACACACAGACTGTGGGGAGAAATGAAAGAAATAAATCCAGGTTTGAAAGCAGAGACATTGAAACTTTCACTGCTATCCCCTTCTTCAGCTTGGGGACATCTCTTTGCCAAGGTATTGTAGGTCACAGAGAGCGACACTACAAGGCAGCAGCAGGCTACATCACTGACTGTATTCTTCCTGTGCTACGTCTGGAAACAAGGGCTACACTCTCTCTCTCTCTCTCTCTCTCTCTCTCTCTCTCTCTCTCTCTCTCTCTCTCTCTCTCTCTCTCTCTCTCTCTCTCCTCTCTCCTCTCTCTCTCTCAGACACCAAATCAGTGAAGGACACTGTCACACACAGCTGGTCTCCCATCTGATGCCACAGGAAAAGTCGGTGCAGACTGCACAGGTAACCTACTACGAAACAAGTGACTAGACATATTTCCCCAACTGTTCGGGCCGAGGGCATCCAAAGGCTTCTCAGGACCAGAGGAGTACCTAGTAGTGACACTGCAAAGAACACAGGATCAAAGCAACTGACAGAGGGGGGGGGGGGGGGGGGGGGGGGGGGGGGGGGGGAAGGTCATGACTGAAGGGGCAGTTCCCCACGCAACATGACTACTGAGATAGGCAGCTTGCCACCCTCTATCTGTTCTCTCTCTCTCTCTCTCTTCTCTCTCTCTCTCTCTCTCTCTCTCTCTCTCTCTCTCTCTCTCTCTCTCTCTTCGTGGACTTGCACCTTTTGATGTCTCCACATTTATAACAACAACAAACACACACAAAAAACAGCAACAAAAGAAAAAAGATGTGTGTGTGTGTGTGCGCGCACGCGCGCGCACGTGTATGTGTGTGTATTTAAGTGCCAATATATATTATATATATATTTTATATATATATATATATATATATATATATATAAATATATATATATATATATAGATAGATATATATATGTGTGTATGCGCGTGTGTGCGCACGTGTGTGTGTGTATTTATGTGCATATATATATATATATATATATATATATATATATGTGATATATATATATATATATATATATATGTGTGTGTGTGTGTGTGTGTGTGTACATTATTATATGCCTGTGTAATATGTGTGCGTGTATCTGTGTATGTGCCTATATATATTAATATATATATATATAGATATATATATATATAGGCCTATATATGTGTGTGTGTGTGCGTGCGTAAGAGAGAGAGAGAGAGAGAGAGAGAGAGAGAGAGAGAGAGAGAGAAATGGTCTCTCCAAGCCCTGAGCATGATGTTGCTGACACACTAGCAAAAATTTGTTTTTTTCAAAATTCGAAAACTGTGTTTTCTTATAGATTTTCACAATACATTGTTCACACACACACCCTGGACCTAATGCAATATATATATTGGTAAAATATATGTTTTTATTGTTTTAAAATGATGTTTTTGTTTTCCATTCCGCAATACATAACCGCCCCCACCCCTGGGCCTGAAATAGCTGACGCAGCTCTACTATTTTCCCCACCCGCCACCCACGCTATGTTCTTTATATTAGCTGCTGAAGGTCAGCTGACTCCGCTCTCCACCAATCAGAAAAGAGCTGAGAACTGCTTCTGCTGGCCTGTGCTTGCGTGCAGATCATGGACTCAGCTCAGTTTACGTTTTGTACTCTTTACCAACACGCAATAAGTGTGTGTGTGTGTGTGTGTGTGTGTGTGTGTGTGTGTGTGTGTGTGTGTGTGTGTGTGTGTGAGTGAGTGTGTGAAAATCTGAAGAAAAAAAGTGGGACCCCCTCCCATTCTCAGCTAGAGCTCCAAGATTATCCTATGTGATGGTTCCCCCCCCCCACACACACACACAAACACCATTTAGGTAGCCGCATTCCAACTCTGGGGGTGGAGGAAAGTTCAAGCAAACACACACATGTCCACATGATGCGCACACGTGTGCACACACACGTGTGCTTTCACACAGTGGTAAGGTAATGCACCTCCCTCACTCACTCACTCAGTCCCATGTCCCAAAGGACGTAGGGGGGACATGAGAGAAGACGCAACAGAGATCTTTTTCCATGCTTCACGATCCTGTGTGGCTAGTAGGAGGTGTTGTAGGGGTTGGGCGGTCCAGTCTTTGATGTTGTCAACCATGATTTCTTTTGGCGGCCTCTTCTTCTCTTGCCCTCGACTGTTCCTTGCAGGATGGTTTTTGCTAGGGTGTTGTGTCTTGTGGTGTGACCAAACCACATCAGCTTTCTCCTCTTTATGGTGGAGAGCAAAGGCTCTTGGGGGCCCACACGCTTTTTGATTTCTTCTTTCACATAGTTATTGGTCTTGTGTTCTTTGTATGATATTTTGAGAAGTCTTCTGTGGCACTTGTTCTCGAATGCTTGGATTCTCCTCTCTAACTCTGCTGTCAGAGTCCATGATTCACAGCCATATAGGAGGATAGATATCACGAGGGATTTGTAAAGGTGGTATTTGGTGCCGAAGCTGATGTTGTTGCTTCTGATGATCTTCTCGAGTCTGACTAGAGCAGATGTTGCTGTTGCAATGCGAGCTTTCACTTCATTGTTTGATGTGCCATCTTTTGTTAGGATGGAGCCTAAGTATTTGAATTGGCTCACCTCTTCTAGTGTTTCTCCATTCATCTTTATTTCCGTGATGTCATTACTTGCGCTGTTGACCATGATCTTTGATTTCTCTGTACTGACCTCCATGCCGTATGCGCTCGCTCGATCTGTTAAATTGTCTGTGAGGATTTGCAGTTCTTGTTTGCTGCTGCCCATGAGGTCAATGTCATCTGCAAATCTGAGGTTGCAAAGGGGTCTTCCACCAATGGAGATGGAAGTGTGGTGGTTTTGCAGTGTCTCTGTCATGATGTTTTCGAGGAAGAGGTTGAAGAGTACAGGTGAGAGAAGGCAGCCCTGGCGAACCCCAACCGTGGTCTTGAAGAACTCGCCCACGTGGTTGTTCATGAAAACTGCACTTTTTGCGTTCTCGTACAGAGCCTTGATGACTTCAATTAGGCAGCTGTCAATGTTGAAGTGCCTGAGTACTTGCCAGAGGCCGTCATGCCATACCCTGTCAAAGGCCTTTTTGAAGTCTATGAAATTGTGGTACAAGTCTTTTTGGTGTTGGAGATGCTTCTCTATCAGAATTCTCAGATTGAAAATTTGTTCCATTGTGCTGCGTTTTGGTCTAAAGCCCGCTTGTTCTTCTGCCAGGAGTTTTTCTGCTTGGTTTTTCAGTCTGTTGAGGACTACCTGCAGCATGATCTTGCTAGGATGACTTATGAGACTGATGGTTCTGTAGTTCTGGCATTTCTTGAGGTTTCCTTTCTTTGGCAGGGGTATTACAAGAGACTGTGTCCATTCTTTTGGCCATTCTTTGGTGTCGTGGATCTTCTGACAAAGTTCTGTGAATCGCCTTGCTGTTTCATTCCCTCCATTTTTTTAGTTCAGCTGGGATGTTATCAATTCCAGGGGACTTCCCCTTCTTCAATTGTTTAATAGCTGCATCTACTTCACACCTTAGTATTGGTGGGTCTTTATCTTGGTGTTCAGGGGGTTTGTCAGAAACTATGTTGGTATCTGGGCGTAGTGGGTAGTTGTACAATCCCTCACAGTATTCTGTCCAGCGTTGGAGGATGGCATTGTTTTCCGTTAAAAGATTTCCTTCTTTGTCTTCAATAACAGAGGCTTTAGGCTGTGTGGTTTTCGTTAGTGCTTTCAAAGTGTCGTAAGCTGTTTTGCTGTTTCCCTTGGTCATTCCAGCTTCGATGTTGTTGCATTGTTCTTCTATCCACCCTTCTTTGGCTTCTCTCATCTTTTTCCTCACTTCTCTGTGGCTATCCATGTACTTCTTGTAAGCTTCTTGACTTGTGAACTTTTGTTTCTTAAGTTCTCTTCTTTTGTCGCAGAGGTCAAGAACCTCATTTGTCACCCAGGGTTGTTTCTTTGTTCTGCTTCTTCCTAATGTTTCTTCTGCTGCTGTCGTTAGCACTTCTTTGATGTTGTTGGCCAATGTGTCCACATCATTGTCGATGGCTGTGAGTGCGGCGAACTTTCCTCCTATGTTGGCTTGGAAGATCTCAACCACTGTTGGGTCTTTGAGTTTTTCCAGGTCGAATCTTATGCGTGGGCTTTTTGGCTGTTGTTTTGCTTTCAGTTTCAGTCTGATGGTGGTAAGTACAAGGTCGTGGTCACTGCCAATGTCAGCTCCTGGGAATGTTCTTGTGTTTGCCTTGTTTATGCTGGATTTGAATCTTTGGGGTGACAGAATGTAATCAATTTGATTCTGAATCAGACCATTTGGTGAGTGCCAGGTTGATGTTCTGGATGGCTTGTGAGGGTGGAGTGTGTTAGCCAAAGTAAGTTTGTGTTTCTTTGCGAATTCCAGCAGCCGCTGTCCTCTGTCATTTGTTTCTCCCAGTCCAAATCGTCCTGTGGTTCCTGCCCAGGTGTCATAGGCATCAGGTCCCACCTTAGCATTCCAGTCGCCTACCACAATAAGGATGTCTTTTTGGGGCGTTTTGGAGATGACGTTTTCAAGTTCTTCATAGAATTCTTCTATCTGATCATCATCGTAGTCAGATGTTGGAGCATACACTTGGATGATGGTGAGATTCTGGGGTTTTGCAGAAACTCTGATTGAGATGAGTCTGCTGGATACTGGTGTGCAGCTGATGATGCTTGACACAATCTCTTTCCTGACAATAAAGCCTACTCCATGTTGATGTAGTTTCTCTTCTCCGCTGTACCATATTTTGTGGCCGTCTTGCGTGGTTGTTTCTCCGAAGCCAATCCATCTGACTTCCGCAAGCCCTATGATGTCCCATTTATACCTCTGTAATTCATGTGTAAGTTCCTGTACTCTTCCTGTTTGGTACAGAGTCCTTACATTCCATGTACCAATGGTTGCCCCTTTAGCTGGAAGCTTTAGACTTGGTTCTGCCCCAGTAGCACACTTGTCGCTCCCACCCTGGAGGCTTGCAGTGGGTAGCGCGGTCGTTGTTGATCCGGGCCTCGACCGATCCGGCATGTCTTTCTGTTTTGTTTTTCTCATCATGTCCTTGCAGTGGGCTTGAGGAAGCTTGGTGGCGCCCATCTCCTCTCCAAGACTCCTACTGGTGGATAAGAATGCACCAGCCCCTCACAACGTTTCGCCCGCCAGTAGAAGCGGTTACCGGGGTGTGGGTGGGTTAAGGACCCGGACCCAGAAGTGAGAGTTGAGTGCCAAGTGAGGACCAGTGCTCCCGTCCATCCCGAAGGATGCTACTGCCAGGTTTACAAAGGTACCACCTCTCCTTAAGCACCCCATACACCCCTCTAGGAAGCTAAAAAAAAAGTATGCGTTCGATCCCTGTTTGTGCCCGGAATGTTTCCCCCATCTACTAGACCATGAGTGGTGGTCTGGGTGCTAGTCTTTCCGATGAGACAATAAACCGAGGTCTTGTATGCAACACACATAAATTTTAGTGTAGCCTACGTAAAAGAATCAGAGTGCTCGCTTTCCCCACGTCAAGTTAAGCAGCGTCGAGCGTGGTTACCAGTTGGATGGGTGACCGTTTGCGCACCTTGGCTTCAATACGGTTCCCCCAAATTTTTAAAAAAAATATATAAGCATTTTCCTCTGATCCCTGTATCCCATGTCTTTGACAGGCAGGGGCTTTTCTGAAGAAAGGTCAACATTTAATGTAGCACAGCAAAAACCAAAAAAGTTGAGTGAAATGGAGAGTTAAGTGTGTGAGATTTTATCTCAGATTTTGATGTCACGATCAAGATGCAACAGCTTTTGGGGTGGGGGAGGGGGTGTTTTGTGTGTTCCTCGGCTAGAGCTCCGAGGTTCACCAAAAGCGAGATTCAACATATGCGACCGTTTTTGCCCACCATAAAGGTAGCCGCATTCCGACTTCTGGTATGTTTGCTAGGCATGTTCGTGTTTTCGTAACACACTGAACGCTGACACGAATTTTGGAATTATTAA
>CM060322.1:13062190-13069690 GCA_030674155.1 Stramonita haemastoma | reverse complement strand
AGAAAGAGAGAGAGAGAGAGAGAGAGAGAGAGAGAGAGAGAGAGAGAGAGAGAGAGGAGAGAGAGAGAGAGAGAGAGAGAGAGAGAGAGAGAGAGAGAGAGAGAGAGAGAGAAGGAGGAGAACAAGAAGAACAAGAAGAACAAAAAGAACAAGAACAAGAAGATGGAGGAGGAGGAGGAGGAGGAGGAGGAGGAGGAGGAGGAGGAGGAGGAGGAGGAGGAGAACAAGAACAAGAAGAAGCCACCTTCAATTTTTTTCAGTAATTTATTTAACACAGACTGGCACGCTTCCATCATAAACACAGAACATACTTTGCAAAATGGACACTTACCTTGTAATACCCCCCGCCATGGCTTCTTTGCACAGCTGTAAAAAACAAAAAAAAAACAAAAGGAGAGCAAAGCTATACTTATGTTACACATACACTGTAACATTTTTGCCCTATGAGCTTTAACCTGTTCTGCACGTGCATGTAATCTGCTGCAGTACTCTAATAAGAAAACACTGGTTCTTACAAATACGAATACATTATACTTTATCATCTCAATCTCAACTCAACTCTCCCCATCGCCGCTGTCGACGGTAGCAGCTTCATGCATTGGCACCTGGGTTCGCCACCTCTGTCTGTCCTTGCAGGATGCATCCATTTCTTATACCCGGGTTCGATTCCCGTTCGAGGGGATTTTTCCCCTGGAGTTAACATCAGTGCTGACTCCACCCTCCCCAAAAGTCCCTCGGATGAGATTATAAACCGAGGTCCTGTGTGCGAACGCACGCAGAACATCTTGCGCATACGTAAAATCCTGTTTCCCTTTTCGTAAGAGCAGGCCGTTGTGTGCCGGAGGGAACAGATGACAAGATTGACAAAACTACATACACACGGGGACTGGCTGTAAAAAAAGAAGCACAACAGTGCTTATTCCATTGCCCTCGATATAAAAGAAATGAATATACCAAAGACAGTAGCAGCATTCTATACAGTTTTCAGACTTGAGATTGGGGGGGGGGGGGGGGGCGTAGTTCTTATCTCTGTCAATCCAGAACAGTTTTAAACGAAGTCTATAGCCAAGAGGATTTAAGACTGTGCCAGTGGGAATGGATGATAGCATTTACAACACTGCATGCACACTGGTGTCGTGTTTAGGTATCATCCCCGAAGTCGGAATGCAGCTACCTTACTGGTGGGTAAAAGATGGCATTCGCGAAATCTTACTATACCATTGGTGAACCTCAGGGCTCTACGGAACAAAAAATGAAGACCAAAGTGAATGTCCATCTTCCTTCCCATATAGCTGAATGAGTTGAAATAAGTAATAAGTAATTAAATGAATAGGTAAACGAATAAATAAGTAAACGGATAAATTAATGAATAAATCAATAAATAAGTGAATACTAATATATAAAAATAGCTAGATGAATACACCAACGCACAGATAAACAGATAAACGAACCAAGCAAATAAATATCAAGTAAAATCAGAACACAGATAAACTAACCAACAATACAGATAAACAAATCAACGCAAAAAAAACCAACTGTGTAAACAGGAAAAACATGTGTATAAATGAGTAGGAAAAGGAAAAAAAAAACAACAGCAAACAAATACCTAAAAACACTCAAAGCCAGTTACCCGTTTGATTTTCTCGTCTTCGTAGCCCAGCCAGCCACAGGATGTCGTGTAACTAGGGAACCCGTTTTCCTCCATTTCTTTCTCTGCACACAACAGCAAAGTGAGAGGCTGTATGATCAGTGGCTTTCTTTCCCACTCATGGAATTCCACTTTACAGCTTAGTCTTTAGTGATCGACTATGACTCTCTGACTAGGAGGCTTGACTTGCACAGTCCTTATGTGCTGCAGCACTGGGGGGTAGTTGGCCTTTGGAGAACCTCTCCAACGTTGACTGTCCTTATGCCCTCTTGGCTGAGAGAGTGGGGGTGTGCTGTGGGCAAGGCATCCCCATTATAATAAAAATTCTGCCCAATTTCTGGAACAGCAGCTGCCTCCTCTGCTGTTTTGGAGGTCATCGTCGAACACGACGGACAAACAAACACAAAAGATACACATCAACTCTCTTTCTCTGTACACAAAACTAGAAGATACATTCTTTTTCTTTTCTCTCCACAAAGAAGATAAACTATTTTTCTTTTCCCTGTCAACAGAAGATAAATTCTTTTTCTTTTCTCTGTAAGCAGAAGATAAATTCTTTTTTTTAACAGCTTTCTCTGTACACGGAAGAGAAAACAAAACAACCTGTACATGGATGACATGGCAGCTGAATGTATGACTGAATGTATAATTATGTCTATGTCAGGGTGGCTGTATCTATATATCGATATTCATGTGTACAAAATAGTTGTATATGCACATTCACATGCATGCAGTGCAGGCAGAGACGTGCTCACTCACGCGCATGCACGCGCGCACACACACGCGCGCGCGCACACACACACACACACTATATCATCCACAAGATTTTGACCAAAGAAAACACCACAGACACTCTCTCTCTCTCTCTCTCTCTCTCTCTCTCTCTCTCTCTCTCTCTCTCTCTCTCTCTCTCTCTCTCCACACACACACACACACACACACACACACACACACACACACACAACCATCCATCCATCAATCCATCCATCCATCTATCCATCTACCCACCCATTCACCCACCCATCCATCCATCCATCTATCCATCCACCCATCCATACACACACACAATGGTCAGCCCTTAACAGAACTGACCTCTCTTTTCTTTCCCAGACTGCGCTTTTTTCAGCATATCTGCAAAACAGACAAAAATAGTTCATCACATGAAATACATAGGAAGGAACAGACAGCCCTGTTAACCCATGGCCGGGTAGCTTAGTGGTTAGAGCATTGGGCTCGCAATTCGGGTCCAAAACTTTTCCCCTATTGTTATATTAGACCATGAGTGGTGGTCTGGGTGTTAGTCTTTCGGATGAGACGATAAACCGAGGTCCCGTGTGTTACACATCTTTATTTGGCGCACGTAAAAGAACCCAAGGCAACAAGGGGGTTGTTCGTGGCAAAATTATGTAGAAAAAAAAGCCACTCTGATAGGGAAACAAATACAGTTGCAGACAAGAAAAAGAAAAAAAAATGATAGGCGCTGCACTTGTAGCGACGCGCTCTCCCCGGGGAGAGCAGCCCGAATTTCACACAGAGAAATATGCTGTAATATAAAGTGGTATAAAATAAAATAAAATAAATTTGACAGCACGAACTTGAGCCGCCAACCCTGAGACGCCCGTTCAGAAGGATTTTCCCCTGGTGTTAACATCAGTATTGACTCCATCTCCCCAAAAAGTCCCTCAGATGAGACTATACACCGATGTTCCCTCTACGAACAAATGCAGAACATCGTAAGCACATGTTAAAACCTGTTCCGCCTATCCAAAGTGTAAACCATTCTTTGCCGGTAGGAACTGATGACAATTTTTGTTAAAATGCATGCAAGCTGGTCTCGTGTTTAGACATCATCTCATAAGTTGGAATGCAGCTACCTTAAAGGGTGTATCACTGACAAGCAGCCCTAGGGGGCAACCTCTCTTTCTGTCTCTTAGATAAGCCACGCCTACTTTTGCCTCCCAGACCCGACCCCAGAGATCAAACCCTGGTTGGGGGGAGGGAGGAAGGGGAGGGGGGGGAAGGGAAGTGGAGGAAAAGGGACGGGGGGGGGGGAGGGGGCGGCTGACAAATAAAAACCTGGGAATGTCCCTGCAGTGAATCAGGTTTCAGTATACAATTTATGTTATATTCTTACCGATGGCCTCCTCAGGAGTGAGTGCGTCTTTTCTGAAACACACACACACAAACACATACACACACACGCACGCACGCACTCACGCGCGCACGCACGCACGTACACACACACACACACACACACACACACACACACACACGCACGCACATACAGAGACTTGATCAGCCAAGGAGTCAGTCAATAAATCAACAGCACAGTCAACACAAACACACACACACACATACACACACGCGCACACACGCACGCACGCACGTATGCACACACGCACACGTATGCACACATGCACACACACGCACACCACACACGCACGCACACACACATATACATACACAAACACACACACAAACACACACACACAAACCACACACGCCACACACACATACACATACACGCGCGCGCACACACGCACACAAACACATACACACACGCACACACACGCACACACACACACACACACGCGCACACACACATAAACACACACACATAAACACACACACAAACACACACACACACAAAACACACACAAACACACACACACACACAACACACACACACACACACACACACACACACACACACACACACACACACACACACACACACAACACACACACACCACACACACACACACGGAGAGTCCCATACTGACATGTATCTGAAGTCAATGGTTGACACCAGTTTTTTCCGGTTCCTGCAGACATACAACCCAACAATGTTCATTTGCCAATCAATCAACCAACCAATCAGTAAGCCAATTAATCAACCAACCAATCACTTAGCCAACCAGTCGATCAACAAACCAATCAGTTAGCCAACCACTTAATCAACAAACCAATCAGTTAGCCAACCACTTAATCAACAAACCAATCAGTTAGCCAACCACTTAATCAACAAACCAATCAGTTAGCCAACCACTTAATCAACAAACCAATCAGTTAGCCAACCACTTAATCAACAAACCAATCAGTTAGCCAACCACTTAATCAACAAACCAATCAGTTAGCTACCCAATTAATCAATCTACCAATTATCCAACCAACCAACCAATTGGTCAATTAACTAAATAACCAACCAAACAACCGATTTTCCAGCCAGCTAACACACACACACACACACACACACACACACACACACACACACACACACACACACACACACACACACACACACACACACACACGCACACACACACACACACACATACACACACCCCTAAGTACACACACGTGGGTGTGTACGTGTGTACGTGTGTGTGTACGTGTGTGTGTACTTGTGTGTGTGTGTGTGTGTGTACATGTGTGTGTGACCGTTTGCCCACCATTAAGGTAGCCACATTCCGCCTTCAGGATAAAGCACATAGATAGGTAAAGTTTGCGTATGTGTGTGTGTATGTGTATGTGTGGTGTCTTTGTGTTTGTGTGTGTGTGTTTGAGTGCGTGTGTTAGTACTCACCATGTCCACCAGGAGTTTCCATAATGGCTGAAACATAGCATAAAATACAGTTAAATATTCATTTTCAAATAACGAGGGGGTGGAGGGTACACGCTCAAATAATCAATATTGAAACTGAATTCAGTAAGTGGAGAGATCAAAGAAAACCATCACATGTGTGTGTGTGTGTGTGTGTGTGTGTGTGTGTGTGTGTGTGTGTGTGTGTGTGTGTGTGTGTGTATGTGTGTGTGTGTGTGTGTGTGTGTGTGTGTGTGTGTGTGTGTGTGTGTGTGTGTGTGCGTGCGTGCGTGCGAACGTGCGTGTGTAATCGTTCCTCAGCTAGAGCTCCAAGGTTCACCAATGGTGAGATTCTGCGTATGTGACAGTTTTTGCCCATCATTAACGTAGCCGCGTTCTTTGAGGATGGTGTCTAAAACACAATATGTGTGCATGCATTTTTTTTTCAACATTGTCATTCGTTCATACCCACACAAAATGGCCTACGCTTGCAAATGCAGAGCGATTTTTTGAAAAGTATATGAAAGATATTCTGTGAGCATTCCATACACAGGGACACAGCTTATAGTATCATCTGAAGGACATTAGGGAGAGTGGAGTCAGTACTAATGCCAACTCCAAGGTTCACCTTCACCTGTCCTGTAGTCCCACGGACCGTGGGGGCACCACTGAAGATTTTGCAACCAGCTTCCTTGAGCAGAAGAAAACTCCTGGGTAAAATTCCCTAAAATGGGTGCCTCCACCGTGGCTCGAATCCGGGCCGTCCGACCACGAGGGCAATGTTCTAACCACCGGGCCATCCCGCCCCCGTAATCTGATATCATTTATTTTATTTAGACTATCTATTTATTCTTTTATATCGTGGATATTGGAATAAGCACTCATGTACTTTTTTGTACATCAAGTCCCCGTGTGTATGCAGTTTTGTAAATCTTGTCATCTGTTCCCACACTGGCACACGATGGCCTACTCTTACGAAAAGCGGAACAGGATCCAACGTGTGCGCAATATGTTCAGCGCGTGTTCGCAAACCTGACCTCGGTTTATGGTCTCATCTGAAAGACTTTTGACTTAGATACAGAACCTACCTCAAAAACAAAAGGTGCATTTGATCACGATCTTAATCATTAAAAGATTACATAGGTCAGCTGTCTTTTTTTCGTGAGAAGGGAGGGGGCTAATTTTTCTTTCAATATGACTATAAATCGTGAATAAATATACAAAAGTTAATATATATATATACAAAAAATATCAATCTGTAATCATAGCTAGCTGCAAGTCTTAAAATGTTCTTACAGTCAGTGTTATAAGTGCAAGTGAAATAAGAGAATGTTTACAATAGAAACAACGAGGAAAGACTTTATTTTTTTCAATAGGCCATGAGGAAATAATCTTCTTTTTCCCTGTTTCTCAGCGACAGCTCCAAGGTTCACTAAAGGTGAGATTTTGCAGAAATTACGCGACTGTTTTTAAAAGTTAAAGTTAAAGTCTGTCCCGAGCCTAAGGCTCATCAGGCCGGTGCTTATCCCGGTTTCTGTGGCGTTAAGCGACTGAGAGTCATAGACTCCCCCCTGGATAGGACGCCAGTCTATCGCAGGGTTAACCCCCAACACAAGGTTGGTACCCCTTTTACACCTGGGTGGGGTGAGAAAATAGCCGTGAAGTGCCTTTTTCAAGGGCACAACGCCATAGCCGAAAGCTGAGATCGAACCCGCAACCTTTAGATTACGAGTCCAACGCCCTAACCACTAGACTACAGCGGTGGCTACGCGACTGTTTTTACCCATCTCTAAAGTAGCCGCATTCCGACTTCGGGGATGGTATCTAGATGCAACACCTGTATGCATACATTATACACAATTTTCATCCATTTCTACTTGCACGAAATGGCCTACTCTTCCAAAAGGCCGAACAGATTTCCAGTGTTTGCACACAGAGCCTCGGTTTATAGCTTCATCCAAAGGATTTTGGGGGGAGAGGAGTCAGTACTGATGTTATAAATAGGTAAAGGTGTTCCCATAACCTTTGCAGTCAATAGGAAGCGAGGTGTAAGAGACCTCAGGTTCTCCAGGGTCCATGATATTGAGGGCGGCGCTCATCTCCTCTCCCTCGCTGCTTTATCTTCCCTGACCCTAAAGGCGGCATGACAAGATTAACAAAAACTGCATATACACGGGGACTATATGTAAAAAAAACAACACAAAAAACCGCGACTGCTTATTCCATTATCCTCGATATGAAAAAATAAATAAAAATAGATAAATAAATA
>CM060322.1:13029690-13057190 GCA_030674155.1 Stramonita haemastoma | reverse complement strand
GATTAGATATTAAAAAAAGATATGCCACTGTTCAAGAAGTTTTGTATGACTCTCAGCAGTTCATAACATCAGTTGCCGAGGTTATATATTCTTCCCCAGTAAGATCTCTTCTGTAGTTTTATATATATATATATATATATATATATATATATATATATATATATATATATATATATATATATATTATATATATATATATATATATATATATATATATATATATATATATCTGAGAGAGAGAAAGAGAAAGAGAGAAGAGAGAGAGAGAGAGAGAGAGAGAGAGAGAAGAGAGAGAGAGAGAGAGAGAGAGAGAGAGAGAGAGAGAATGCGGGTGTGTCTATATCACCAAGTAGTGAAGGACATTAAACAAAACAAAACAAACATGCCTACACACACACACACACACACACACACACACACACACACACACACACACACACACACACACACACACACACACACACCCTTAGTGATACAGACATTAACTATCATTTATAGCACTTGTGGGGGCGGGGGGGTAGCCTAGTGGTTAGAACATTGAACTAGCCAACTGCCTGTGCAAGTTTGAGCCACAACCACTACGCCCGTTCAAGGGGATTTTGCCCCCTGGAGTCAACATCAGTACTGACTCCACTCCCCAAAACGTCCTTCCGATGAGACAAAAAACTGAGGTTCCTTGTACGAATGCTCTTAGCACATCTTGCGTACATTAGAACCTTATTTTTTTATATCGAGGATAATGGAATAAGCACTCATGTGCTTTTTACATCAAGCCCCCGTGTGTATGCAATTTTGTAAATCTTGTCTTCTGTTCCCAACGGCACACAATGACCTACTCTTACGAAAAACGGAACAGGATTTAACGTGTGTGCAAGATGTTCTGCGTGCGTTCGCACACGGGGCCTTCTCGGTTTAAAGTCTCATCCGAAGAACTTTCGGGGAGAGTGGAGTCCGCACTGACGTTAACTCCAGGGGGAAAATCTCCTTGACCGGAATCGAACTCGGGTCGTCAAATTGCCAGCGCAATGTTCTGACCACTAGGCTATCCCGTCCCCCCCCCCCCCCCCCCCCCCCCCGCAGAGGTAGATGTTAATGTGTACTAACAGAAACGGAATACATTTTTTTCAGCACAAAAATCACACACGTTGGTGTTGTGCTTAGAACATCATCCCTTAAGTCTGAATGCGGCAGCAGTGGGTTACCTTCCTGGTGAACACACAGTTCAATAGTCTCACTACTGGTAAACCAAAAGAAACATGAAAATGAATCTATAGATGAAATGACAGTGCGCAGAACATCTTGCGCACACGTTAAATCCTGTTCCGCTTTTCGTAAGAGTAGGCCATCGTGTGCCGGTGGGAACAGATGACAATATTTACAAAAACTGCATACACACGGGGACCGGATGAAAAAAAGCACATGATTGCTTATTCTGTGATCCTCGATATAAAAGAATAAAATATAAAAGAATAAAATAAATAAAAAAAATTTAAAAAAAACAGAATCGACGATGTCTTCAAAACTAAACATCATAAACCCCAACCAGTAAGGGGGCAAGATAGTGTAGAGGTTAGAGCGTTGCGCTAGCTCGGGATCCGACGGCACGCGATCGAGCAACTGCGGAGGCACCTCCCTGTTTTAAGGAATTTTACCCTGGAGTTAACACAATTTCTGACTCCACTCCCACAAAAGTTCTTCAGATGAGGCTACAAACCGAAGCCCCGTACGTGTGCAAACACATGCAGGACATCTTGCACACACGTTAAAATCCCGTTCTGCCTTTCGGAAGAGTAGGCCAGCCATTTCGTGCCAGTTAAAACGGATGACAAAATGTTAAAAAAAAACAAAAAACCCTCGTGTGCACATGTGTCGTGTTTAGACACCATGCTTGACGTCGGAATACGGCTACCTTCATGGTAAATGAAAAAAACGGTCACATACACAAAATCTCACTACTGGTGACCCTCGGAGCTGAAGTCGAGGAATGAAAAAAAACAAAAAACAAAACAAAAAGCCAGCACTAACACCGGTGACTTACCTATCTCGTTGCCTCTGCCCACGGTGAATGTGATTCCATGTCCTTCCAACTCTCCATCGGTACTGAGAACAACGTACGCGCAGGAATAATCCGGAGCCACATTCTGTAACACACACACACACACACACACGCACACACACACACACACACACACACACACACACATACACACACGCGCGCGCGCGCGCACACACGCACGCACGCACGCACACACACACACACACGAAATAAAAGTTTGACTTTGACTTTCACACACACACACACACACACACACACACACACACACACACACACACACACACACACACTGTATACCACCATAGCCCAAAATTTCCGAAGACTGAATGTGGATACCTACCTTTCCATCTTGATGATATATATATATATATATATATATTTTTTTTTTTTTTTTTTTGGGGGGGGGGGGGGGGGGGTTGGACGGTTGCATTCGCAAAAAAAAATTACCATTGATGAACCTGGCAGCTGTAGCCGAGTAACATGAAAAAAGAAATTACGCGATTCCGGTGTTGTATTACTGCCGTCAGCGCCTGGGTTTTATCACAGTTCTTGATTAAACCATTGATGCTGGGGCAACAACAAAGTGGAGAGGCTGTATGATCAGTGGCTTTCTTTCCCACTCATGGAATTCCACTTTACAGCTTAGTCTTTAGTGATCGACTATGACTATAACTAGGAGGCTTGACTAGCACAGTCCTTATGTGCTGCAGCCCAGGGGGGCTAGTTGGCCTTTAGAGAACATCTTCAATGCTGACTGTCCTTATGCCCTCTTGGCCGAGAGTGGGGATGTACTGTGGGCGAGGCATCTCCACTATAATCAAATTTCTGCGAATATGAATCAGCCGTGAGATCATTCTTGTTCGTCCAAGGCTCAAACAGTAACAATTAGTCTAATAATCACCAAGTGTGAAGAGACTTTAAATTAAACTACAACAACAACAAATTTCTGCCCAGTTTCCGAAACAGCAGCTACCTCCTCTGCTGTTTTGGAGGTCATCGTCGAACACGACTGACAAACAAACAAACAAACAAAAATAATGAATAGGATTTCTAGAGGCACCACGGATGTAAATCTCTAACAGACAGGCCAAGGAAACCGAAACTCCACTTTCCCCTCCAGCCTGACCCTCATGGATATGATTCAACCTTGAGATTCTCCTCGTTCGTCCAACGCTCAAACAGTAACAATTCACGTCTATCATAATCAAGAGCGAAAATGCGTTGCGCTGCCGTTAAGCGCCTGGCAAGTCAAGCCCAGCGCATCCAACTTCGGCGTGGGAGAGAATTATCTTTTAAGTGAAGGACGTAGAACAAGACAAGAATGTTGTGACAAAATGGGAAGGAACAAGGCAGCAAAAAGAGAGGGATAGACAACAGGGAATGCCTAGCATGTAATTTTCAGAAGGTGGGGATGCTATTTATAGAGACAGGCCCCCGGCCTGAGATTTTAGGTGATCTGAAAATTAAACGTAGTTCTAGCAACCATATCGCGGATCGTTTTCTCTCTCTCTCTCTCTCTCTCTCTCTCTCTCTCTCTCTCTCTCTCTCTCTCTCTCTCTCTCTCTCTCTCTCTCTCTCTCTCTCTCTCTCTCTCTCTCGTTCCTCGGCCAGAGCTCCAAGGTCCACCAATGGTGAGATTTTCGTATGCAACCTTTTTTTGCCCACAATGAAGATAGCCACATTCCTACTTCAGGATGTATGTTGGGAATGTTCGTGTTTCTGTAACTCACTGAACACTAACAGGAATCATGGGATCTTTAACGTGCGTATTTGATCTTCTCTATGTGTATGTAGGCAAAGATGATGAAGGCACTGGCAGGTCTGGATTTGAAGTTGACCCGTAATTTACAAGACGCCGTCGAGATTCGAACCCATGACTTCATGGACCCATGAGATAGAAGTCGAACGGTCTTAACCACTGGGTTAACCACTCTCACCACTTAACCACTCAGCCACTCTCTTTACTCTCTATACTGCTCCCCTGTCACATGTTATTAACCGTCATCAGATCAACCATCACTTTTATGCAGACGACTCTCAGATTCTAAGCAGTGATACACCTGAAAATCTGCCTTCTCTCTTGACAAATATGTCCTATTGCCTTCAAGATATCCAAAACTGGATGATACAGAACAAATTACAATTAAACGCAGATAAAACCGAATCCATGCTTGTAGGGACCAAACACAAACTGTCTTTTATCATAACAACTTCAATAGAATTCGGCAATACGTCAGTCCCTCTATCCAGTGCTGTAAAGTATCTAGGAGTCGTTATTGACAACACACTCTCCATGCAAAAATTCATCACCCAGACCTGTCAGTCATGCTACTATCAACTACGGCGTATTAGTGCAATTCGAAAGTACCTGTCCACTGATGCAACATGCAAACTAGTCACTTCTCTTATTCTTTCACGTCTGGACTATTGCAATTCTCTGTTGGCTGGTCTGCCAGCATCATCTATCCACTCCCTTCAACGTATACACAACTCTGCAGCTCGACTGGTCCTCAGAAAGAAAAAATCTGAACATATTACTCCTCTCTTGCAATCTCTCCACTGGCTGCCTGTGCCACAGAGAGTAAACTACAAGATCAGTACTCTCTGTTATAAATGTCTCCACAAAACAGCACCCTCCTACCTCTGTGAATGTCTTCACGTGTACACACCTTCTCGTTCCCTCCGCTCGGCTGCAGATACCTTATCCTTAAAAATTCCGAGATTCAACCTATCTACCGTTGGCCGCCGCTCTTTCTCTATTTCTGATCCATCAATCTGGAATGACCTCCCTCTCTCCCTTCGGCAAAAGCCTACTTATGACACTTTGAAATCCAACCTCAAGACACACTTGTTTCAAACCTAAGATTTTTGCCTTCTGTTTTCATCTCCTATTTGTCCCTGCCTTCAACATTTGAAATTCCATTCACCCTGTCAAAATGTATAACCTCTATAAGTGTGTGTGTGTGTGTGTGTGTGTGTGTGTGTGTGTGTGTGTGTGTGTGTGTGTGTGTGTGTGTGTATGTGTGTGTGTGTGTATGTGTGTGTGTGTGTGTGTGTGTGCGTGCGCGCGCGCGCGCGCGCGCGTGTGTGTGCTTTCGAATTTGCTAGAATTATTTATTGTCATTGGTTGTTTGTTTGTTGTGAGGGTCGAGTGCAAGCGCTTTGATTTGTTTTTACAAGATATAGCGCTATATAAATTCCATGTATTATTATTTATTATTATCATTATTATTATTATTATTATTATTATTATTATTATTATTATTATTATTATTATTATTATTATTATTATAGCGTCTGTCGAAAGTGAAAGTTGATGTCTGTGATAAAACATCTCTTATTTTGCCTGTGCTGCGCAATAACATTGTGTCCAGTGATTTCTTCTTCTAGATTAATATTTTCTCAGTTCCTCCGAAAGACCTGACATCTAGTTCGATTTTCCTGTCAAACTGGTAGGAGAGACCAAGCCTGAGAATCGAAACCAGAATCTGAACGGTTTACATGTTAGGCAGGAGAACGTCTAAACCACCCTGCCACCTCGTTAATGTGAACACTATTATAAGCACAGTAGGCTATTTAGAACTATGAATTCTAGCAGAGGTTATCTCCCATCAGTCATTATTCTCTGTTAAATCCTTTTGCTTCGGCACCTGATATCTGTCATGGGAAGAAACAGAAAAGTTGTTTGGGTTTTTCGTTGTATATCTATACTCCTACCAAATCTGTTTCCTGTAAAAACGAAAACATCAAAACCTGCAAATGTGATATTCACCACACACAACGTGCATCCTCTCTCTCTCTCTCTCTCTCTCTCTCTCTCTCTCTCTCTCTCTCTCTCTCTCTCTCTCTCTCTCTCTCTCTCTCTCTCTCTCTCTCGTTCCTCGGCCGAGGCCCCGTGTGCGAACGCACGCAGAACATCTTGCGCACACGTTAAATCCTGTTCCGCTTTTCGTAAGAGTAGGCCATCGTGTGCCGGTGGGAACAGATGCCAAGATTTACAAAATTGCATACACACGGAGACCGGATGAAAAAAAGCACATGATTGCTTATTCTGTTATCCTCGATATAGAAGAATAAATAAATAAATCAATAAAATCTCTCTCTCTCTCTCTCTCTCTCTCTCTCTCTCTCTCTCTCTCTCTCTCTCTCTCTCTCTCTCTGCTACACACACACACATACGCGCACGCGCGCAAACACACACACACACACACACACACACACACACACACACACACACACACACACACACACACACACACACACACACACTTCAGCCACAAGTGGTTCCAGACTAATAATCATATACTTTTGGAAGCAGACTGGCACAAAAAGATCTATTGTCTTAATAATTACCATAAGCCCGATTAGCTGAAAACCGTTATTCGGCACAGTATCCATTCCCTGCGTTCGCGCTTGTCGGTATGTGTCCCCCCCCCCCCCCCCCTCTCTCTCTCTCTCTCTCTCTCTCTCTCTCTCTCTCTCTCTCTCTCTCTCTGTGCGTGCGTGCGTGCGTGGGTGCGCGCGCGCAAGCGTGCGTGAATGAGTGCGTGCGTGCGTGAATGTGTGTGTTTCAATTTTGTCACTTGTTCCCACCAGCACAAATGACCTACTCTTCTGAAAAGTGGAACAGGTTTTTAACGTGTGCGCAAGATGTTCTGCGTACGTTAGCACATGGGTTCTGGGTTTATAGTCTCATCCTAAGGATGAGAAAATTAAACTCCTCGATTTGTTACATGAGGAAATTGGGATTACTCTCTCAGGGGAAGAATTCGTCGCCACAAAAGGAGCGCCCCCCCCCTCCCCCATACCCACACACACACACTTACACCTCCCTCCCCCGTGTCTGCCTATGAAGCCTATTTGTTTTCCTGTGACACTGGCTCGGTGTGTGTGTGTGTGTGTGTGTGTGTGTGTGTGTGTGTGTGTGTGTCTGTGTGTGTCTGTGTGTGTCTGTGTCTGTGTCTGTGTGTCTGTGTCTGTGTGTCTGTGTGACTGTGTGACTGTGTGTGTCTGTGAGCTCGCGCGCGCGCGTCTGTGTGTGTGTGTGAGTGCGCGCGTGCTCGCTCATCTGTGTGTGCGTGCGCGCGCACGCGCGTTTGTGTGTGCGTGTGTGCGTGCGTGCGTGCGTGCGTACACACGCGCACACACATTCACGCAATCGTGGATGCACATGTGTGTGTTACTAAACTAGCAGGACCGGCAAGCAGAAGCACGCGCGCTGCAGCCGACAGCTGACATCCCTGCCTCTGTTTGTCCTTGTGATTGTGTGTTACTAGGCTAGTGTAGTGTAGCATCCCCACAATAGCATCCCCTCCCAACACACACACACACACACACACACACACACTTACACTCTCTCTCTCTCTCTCTCTCTCTCTCTCTCTCTCTCTCTCTCTCTCTCTCTCTCTCTCTCTCTCTCTCTCTTTGGGGGGGGGGGGGGGGGGGGGGACGATAGCCTAGTGGTCAGAACATTGCGCTGGCAATTTGACGACCCGGGTTCGAGTCCCGTCGAGGAGATTTTTCTCCTGGAGTTAACATCAGTGCTGACTCCACTCTCCCCAAAAGTCCTTCGGATGAGACTTTAAACCGAGGCCCCGTGTGCGAACGCACGCAGAACATCTTGCGCACACGTTAAATCCTGTTCCGCTTTTCGTAAGAGTAGGCCATCGTGTGCCGGTGGGAACAGATGACAATATTTACAAAACTGCATACACACGGGGACCGGATGAAAAAAAGCAGATGATTGCTTATTCTGTTATCCTCGATATAAAAGATTAAATAAATAAAAAATAATAAATAAATAGTGTTTCTTTTCCTAGATATGAATTACGTGTGGCAGGGCGGCTTCTCTTCTGAGGACCCTCTGCTGCCATGCTCTACGCGAGTTTCTTACCACTGGCAGCAAGGCGCCCTAGGCTGGGCAATCTGACCTATCAATTGTTGTATTGGCCAGCAGCCGTAATAAATTCAGGAACAAAGTAACTGTCACTTGTGTGTAGTGTGCTGTGTTGTGTTGTGTTGTGCAATATTGTATTGTATTGTATTGTGTTGTGTTGTGGTGTAGTGTAATGGAGTGGAGTGGAGTGGAGTGGGGTGTAGTGTAGTGTAGTGTAGTGTAGTGTAGTGTAGTGTAGTGTAGTGTAGTGTAGTGTAGTGTAGTGTAGTGTAGTGTGTGTGTGTGTGTGTGTGTGTGTGTGTGTGTGTGTGTGTGTGTTCTAAAGTAGTGTAGTGCATTGCACTGTATTGCATTGCATTGTATACAACTTAAGGTCACAGAAACTTTCTCTGCATGAAATTCTCTCCCTCCGGAGGATAGCTCGTTGCCACAATAGCATCCCCTCCCAAACACACACACACACACACACACACACACACACACACACACACACACACACACACACACACACACACACACACACTTACACACTCTCTCTCTCTCTCACTCACACACACACACACACACACACACACACACACACACACACACACACACACACACACACACACACACACACACACACACACACACAGTGTCTGCTTCACTGTGGTTTCTTTTTCATGAGCGAAGTGTATGTTGTAATCGGGGGTCATCAGCTTAACGTTGCATCTCCAAAAAAAAAGGGAGACTAGCACCCAGACCACCACCATCCATGTGGATGGGAAAGAAGATGTTTGGGTTATTGAGAGGGATCGAACCCCTGGACCTCTAGTATACCACTATGAAATTACTCCTAGACCACAGATCCACTTTCAATGCAACAGCTTGTGGGCTAGCCAACAGCCGGCGCTGGCGCTGTACTAGCTGGCGCTGTACTAGGCTCACTGGGCTAAGCCTAAATTTTGTGCGTATAAGAAACTACATTCGCCCAACCACCGAAATCTGTGTGTATAAGCCTAATAGACGAGGCTTGATTTTATTTGCCCAACCAGCAGGCCAATTGTTCGACTGGACACACGAATCGTTGATAGGGGCCTAGTAGGCCCTACTGACTGACTGTACCAACATGTTAGGCGAAAGTTATGTGCTCTTGTCCAACTTACACCGTGCATTTGCTAAAACAGTAGACCATGATCTAGGAGAGGGAAACCTCCCCCCCCCCCTGGGGGGGATTTTTGACTTTGTTTTTCTGAAAGCTTATGATGTTGGTAGAAACATTTGACATGTTACTACTACTACTACTACTACTAATGATAATAATACTAATACTAATACTAATAATATATGGAACTTGTATAACGCTATATCTTGTAAAAACAAATCAAAGCGCTTGCATTCGACCTACACAACACACAAGCAATCAACAGCAATTTACAGTTTTAACAAATTCGAATGTACATTCACTCGCATGCACACACACACACACACACACACACACACACACACACACACACAACACACACACACACACGCACGCACGCACGCACGCACGCACGCACGCACGCACGCACGCACGCACGCACGCACGCACACAGCATGCGCGCGCACACACACACCTATAAACGTTATACACTTTGGCAGGTAGATGTTGAAGGCAGGACAGGATTGTACGGCGTTTTCATTTCAATTTTCTGTTTTGTTTTTAAAATATGGGACAGGCGTTCCTTGTGCAGTGGTGACATTAACATATGTTGATAGCCTGTTTAATACCCTTTATTTTGGTACCAAATTTGATATGAATGTGTAAGAATATATTTATATAAATAATGTAAATTAACCACACCCCCTAAATATTTTCCTTCTGAAGGGTTACCATATTGAATTGCTTGTATATCCTGAAATAACCTGGTTACATGAGGGTAATATATACCATAAAACGTTAAAATAAACAGAGTTTCAGAAAAATGCACCCATAAATCTTCCCCAGGGGGGTGGGGAGGGGGGTCTACGGAGGGACCAAGGTCTACAGAGGAGCCACACACAAAACAAAGACCTCCCCCCCCCCCACCCTTTTCCCTCTTGCTTACCATGGCATCCGATCCATCTTTGTCGAGGGAGGTTGGAAATCGCACATCGCGCACACAGCAGCCCGTTATTCTGGTGGGAGCCATTTTTTGCCAGTCGTCTGCTGTAGGAGTAGTAGCGTAGAGTGTCGTCTGCTACGTCTGCCTTCTTACTCAAGGCTTTTCGCTTCTCCGTGATCCGGCCGGGCTTTAACGAGGGCGAAGTTGTTATCTCCGATATAGTGATGCGGTTTCTTTCTGTCCAGTACTTTGTCGCAACACTATTGTATAGTCTGTGTGTTATTAGAGTTTATGTTGTCACGTGATTTTTTTAAGTCACGGGTATTTCGATCTATGGTCGATGGGACAATTGCTGGAGTATTGACTATACTGAACATAAGAAATAAGTCAACTCTGCTGCAAATATCTAAGTGCATGCATGTGAATGCGTGCGTGCGCCTGTCACACAAACATACGCATACACGTAAATACACATACATGGATATGCACACACACACACATATATTATACATACAAGCACGTGCGTGAACACACACACACACACACACACACACACACACACACACACACACACACACACACACACACACACACACACACACACATGCTATCATTCAATCTTTTTTTTCATATTTTTGTTGAATCTTTATTTATCTTTAGTCATTCCATCCCCCAACTATTCTCTGTCTTTGTCTCTCCCTTTCCCTCTTCTTTTTACCAATATTTCAACTGTTATTATTATCATTAGATTTTTTGTTAAGGGGGGTTTGGGCTTTTACTTTATTGTTTTCTTTTAAATTTATTAATTTCATTATTTATTTTATCTATTTATTCATCTTTACTTTATTTTTACATTTATTATTATCATTATCATCATCTTTTCTTTTTTTTTTTTTTTTAATTCCCCCCCCCTACCCCGTCCAGTATAACTTTTTGTGGAAGGACGTAAGATTGAAGACTACTACTACTACTACTACTACTACTACTACTACTACTACTACTACTACTACTACTACTGCTACTACTACTACTACTACTACCACACACACACACACACACACACACACACACACACACACACACACACACACACACACACACACACACACACACAGCCTAGTGGTCAGAACATTGCGTTGGCAATTTGATGACCCGGGTTCGATTCCCGTTCGAGGGGATTTTTCCCCTGGAGTTAACTTCAGCGCTGACTCCACTATCCCCCAAAAGTCTTTCGGATGAGACTGTAAACCGAGGCCCCGTGTGCGAACGCACGCAGAACATCTTGCGCACACGATAAATCCTGTTCCGCTATTCGTAAGAGTAGGCCATCGTGTGCCGGTGGGAACAGATGCCAAGATTTACAAAACTGCATACACACGGGGACTGGATAAAAAAAAGCACTTGAGTGCTTATTCCATTATCCTCAATATAAAAGAATTTTTAAAATATATAAAAATTAAATGCACACACACACACACACACACACACACACACACACACACACACACACACACACACACACACACACACACACACACACACACACACACACACACAAAAAAAGACGGGATAGCCTAGTGGTCAGAACATTGCCAACCCGGGTTCGATTCCCGTTCAGTGGGATTCTTTCCCTGGAGTTAACATCAGTGCTGACCCCAAAAATCCTTCGGATAAGACTATAAACCGAGGCCCCGTGTGCGAACGCATGCAGAACATCTTGCGCACACATTAAATCCTGTTCTGTTTTTCGTAAGAGTAGGCCATCGTGTGCGGTGGGAACAGATGACAAGATTTACAAAACTGCATGCACATGGGGACTGGATGTAAAAAAGCACATGAGTGGTTATTCCATTATCCTCGATATAAAAGAATAAATGAATAAATAAACACACACACACACCAAAAAAAGACACAAGATATCAGGCATACACACACACACACACACACACACACACACACACACACACACACACACACACACACACACACACACACACACACACACACACACACACTTTTTTTTTCTACCAAAATAGACAGCTTGAGCACACAAACACAGACGCCCTTAGCCTATCTGTGTAGTGTAGTTTGAGGTCGAGTAGTGTAGCCATTAGAGAGGGTCTTAGCTTCTCTATGGACCAGCTGCTTTACCTTCCCTGACCCCAAAGAGGGCAGATACCCATTTGCAGCTGGGTGAACTGGGGGACTGTATGAAACCTAGGGGCCAACGGCCACCCATCCAAGAGGTAACAACACTTAATGTTACTTAACCTTTGCTTAGGGAAAGCAAGGCTCTAACCACTGAGCTAATCCAAATGTGGCTACTGTTGGCTAAATTGGGGAGGGATAGCCTAGTGGTCAGAACATTGCACTGCAATTTGACAACCCGGGTTCGAATCCCGTTGGAGGGGATTTACCCCCTGGAGTTAACATCAGTGCTGACTCCACTCTCCCCAAAAGTCCTTCCGATGAGACTATAAACCGAGGCCCCGTGTGCGAACGCACGCTGAACATTTGAACTTTGCCACACGTTAAATCCTGTTTCGCTTTTCGTAAGAGTAGACCATTGTGTGCTGGTGGGAACAGATGACAAGATTTACAAAAACTGCATACACAAGGGGACTGGATGTAAAAAGGGCACATGAGTGCTTATTCCATTATCGTTGATTAAAAAAATAATTTTAAAAAAGAGTAAATTATCATGAATTATTACTTGCAACAGTTGTGTACCTCTTCTATTTTTGTACAGTATAAGGCGACAGGGGTAGAAATCTGATACAACGAACTCAGAGTAATTGTAACAGTATCAGCATGATAAAGAGGTAGCCTATTGGGGGGCGTGGTTTTGTGAAAACTTCTGGTTCGGCCACATCCACAGATTCATGCAGAAGCATGTTTTGCCTGATGTGTGATTTAATGACGTCAGTTTTCTTTTTTTATTTATCACACAGTACGTAAAGGTGTGTGTGTGTGTGTGTGTGTGTTGTGTGTGTGTGTGTGTGTGTGTGGGCGCCAGAGACACACAATCGCACCATGATATACATAGGCAAGTGAACTCATACATGTACGCGCGAAAACGCGATCACACCACACACACACACACACACACACACACGCTCGCGTGTGGGTGTGCGCTCGCGCGAAAAGACAACAACAACAAAGACATACCAGCTCAGATTGGAAAAAAAATCGGGATTACAAAATGGACTCTTACACTGAACATGATCAGGAAAATCAGCTGGAAGATTTTCTTTCAGCAGCATAAAATTACAAGCAGCTTATGTTGTGTATGATAAATGTATGAACAGGAACCTAAGCTACAGTAACTTTAAACCAGGAAGGATGTGATACAGGTTAGATTCCTGTATTACCTTGTGGGTCAAGTAGCATGTTCTCAATAGTGCTTGTCGGGGGGGGGGGGGAGGAAGGTGATTTTCACAGATTTATTTTTCAGTATGAATAAATGCACTGTGTAGGCCTACTTTTTATTGGGGGGGTTGAGGGCATAGAGCAATAGCAGGTAGTCAGAGAAGTTGGAATGAGGTTTGTTTATGTTCCTACAGTGTTGACCCCGCGCATGCATATTGCGGTTTTAAGAAGTTAGCAAAGGATGAAGGGGTACAGTGTTTGCTGAATTTTTGTTTTTTTCAAATTTAAATCTATCAAATTTGTGCAGTTACATGAGTTTTAAGTCACAGGAAATTATATGAGATTTGAATCAGAGGTTAGTCTTTCAGAAAAAAAGTTTTTTTGTTTTTTTTTAATTCTATGACTGCCTTAGTACGTGTGGTATACATGCAATAGCAGCCTATATAGGAAAACAGAAGGTAAAAAAATGAATGCCAAAAAGTAACCCTGATGTGTAGCCGATCAAACTGATTTTTTTTTTTTATTTGTGTGCAAGCTTCATTTTGACTGTGCACTTAGCCTAAAGGCCCTGATATACGCCCCCCCCCCCCCCCCAAAAAAAAAAAAAAAAAAAAGCAACAAAACCCCAAACAAACCCAAACAGAAGATCATGTTCTCATTGGAAAAGAACAATAACTTGCTCGCTAGCTCGCCCCCACCACACCACACACACACACACTACTATAGATACAAGCGAATCAGACTTTGCCACAGCTGTCAATGAAGACTATTTACAACCACGTGATATTCGCACAATACTGATGTAATGAATTAGGTTGGTAATGTAATATGGATCGATAGTGATAATGTGATATGGATGTGACAGTGAATGTCATCCATTGTGTGAGTCACTCAATGAAGATGTTAAGATGTGGGGGAAAAAAAGTATAGTTCAAACTTTTTTTTATCGTGAAATTATGTCGACTTGTCATAAATCACAGGAATATGGTTGGTTTGTTTGCTCTTGTCGTTGTTGCTTTGTTAATTTTTTTTCAGGGAGTTGTGTAGGCCTGCTCTCATAAGTTGTTACTGTTATTGGTTTTGTTGTTTGGTTTGTTTAATGGGTTTGTTAGGGGTGTGCGTGTGGGGGTGGGGGGTGGGGGGAGTTGGTCGTCCCTCAGCTACAGTTCCTAACATTCAGGTTGTCACATTCCGATTTTGGAGATGATGTCTAAACACCACACCAGCTTGCTTGCATTTTTTAAAGTATTTAGTCATCAATTCAAACCGGACGAAATGGCTACTTTCGAAAAGTAGAACAGGTAATCTACGAGTGTTCTCACCACAGGATATGGGGTTTTAGTCTCATCCAAAGATACGCAAAAATCCCACCATTAGTGAACCTCTGACGTATGGTATAACCTGACAAGGGGGGGGGGGGGGGGGAGAGAAAAGGAAGTTGATGATACTCGTCAGTTTTTTGGCACAGTAGGCTATAGGCCGAGTGTTATAAAACAAAAGAGTGACGAGGGACCCCCTGTGAAGCTACTGTGCTGGGTTGGTATTATCAGCGTGATAAAGACACATTGTGCTTGTTATGCCTTCTGGACTTTTTCCATAAGGTAATGAATATCCTCCCAAGTCAGCATGCAGGAGCCGTTTAGCTGGTGTGTAATTAATGTGCTTATTGTTAAATTAGTGTTTATTTATTTTATTTTATTTATTTCTTTTATATCGAGGTAACAGATAACAATCTGTCTTTTTTATCGGTCCCGTGTGTATGCAGTTTTGTAATCATGTCATCTGTTCCCCCGGCACACGATGGCCTACTCTTACGAAAAGCGAACAGGATTTAAGTTGTGCGCAAGATGTCTCGTGTGTGTGTGTGTGTGTGTGTGTGTGTGGTGTGTGTGTGTGTGTTGTGTGTGTGTGGTGTGTGTGCGTGCGTGCGTGCGTGCGTGGTTAGGTGCATATAACTTGATTGGGGGAGGGGGATCCGAGGGACTAGACCGAATTTAAGATATCTAATCTTTGTGTGTAAAAGTTGATCGTAATTCAGTCGAATTATACTAATTCAAAATACCGGTACTTGGAGAGAGAGAGATTGAGAGAGAGAGAGAGAGAGAGAGAGAGAGATGAGAGAGAGAGAGAGAGAGAGAGAGAGGAGAGAGAGAGAGGAATCTGTGTGTGTGTGTATGTTCGCGCGCATGCGTGCATGGAGATGGGGGATATGGCAACAGTTTGATACTGATAAGATAAGGACAAGTGACCCTGCCTCCGTTCTATTTTCTCTGTACTTGCATGGTAACGGTTAGGAGTGAATTCGCCCCTTTCTTTTTAAAAGTAGATTCATATTTGATTTCATCCCCGAAATGGAATGCAGCTACCTTAATGGTAGGATAAAAACGGCCGCATATGCCAAAATTCTCACCATTAGTGAATGACCTCGGAGCTGTTGTAGGGCCTAGCTGAAGAACGAAAAAATACATGACTACATATTATATCATTACTTTGCTCTGAAGACACAAGAGAAGAAAAGGTATTATGAAATATGCTGTAGAATTAATCACGATTTTTTTTCCTCGGCTGGACCTCCAAGCTTTACCAATAGTGAGTTTTTGTGTGTGTGTATGTGACCGTTTATGACCCTCCACTAATTGATTAATTTATAAAGTAGCCCCTTTCCCACTTCCAGGAAATCAACGAAATCAGTTCCTCTACTTGTTCTTATTCTCTTTTTTTCCCCCAAGTTCCAACTTTGGTGAAATAATAATTATAAAATATGGGATTTATATAGGGCTGAATCTTGTATAGCACACAAGTCAAAGCCCTTAGGGGGGTGGGATGGGGCTTTTACATTAAAAAAAAAAACAAAAGAGAGAGAAGAGAGGAGAGGAGGAGAGAGAGGAGAGAGAGGAGTCGGAACCTCGTGCTTTGTTTTCCTCATGGTTTGTGTGTGTGCTTCTGCCCGTTTTTTTGTCACGGCACACTTGAGAATTTTTTATTTTTACGATATGAACTTTGACCGGGTGACAGGAAAATGGCTGTCAGCTTTGCTTGTAAATCATAGAATGACAACAGTTGGTTCCCTATGCCTTCCACTTTGAAAGAGGACATTGTCTGCTCTTGAAGTGCAGTGTTCATCAAACACTCCGACTTTGCTGGGAGTCCTGTGACTGGCATTTTGATAGAGAAAAGAGGAAAACAGCAACACTTCACACATCTCGACTCACATGAAAGCGTCTTGCTGGCAGCCAAGCAAGGGAGGCAGGCCACTAGGCCGAGAAAGAATGAATGAACGAATGAAGGAAGGAAGGAAGGAAAGAAAGAATGAATGAATGAATAATCTTTATTTTCAAAGCATTCATACGTAGATTATGAATAATAATTTTTTATGTTTTTGTGGGCAACACCGACGATCAAATGAAATCTAAAACAAATCTTTTAACACATAGAGTTTGCAATCATTGAAATCATTTCAAATGATGATAAACTTAGACCTGTAGCCTACTCTTAATGATTAGGCTATGCCACTTTTACATTCTGAGGCACCGTGTTTTGCCAAGGAAACTGCCAACTTTTTCAGTAAAGACCCCAGTGTGATGGCACCGGGTAACCAGCAAAAAATTATCCCAATACCTTTAGAATAGCTCAGTGGTCAGAGCGCGCGCATTCCCCCAGCCATAAGCAGCGTCGAGCATGGTTACCATTTACCATTTGGATGGGTGACCATTGGCGCCCCTTGGCTTCATTACAGTTCCCCCAGTTTCCCCAGCTTAAATGGGTACCTGCCCTCTTTTAGTCCAGGAAAATTTTGCCAAAAAGGGTTCTGGCACAAAGTAATTGCTTCAAAAAATTTTTTCACTTGTTTTATGTTTTGGGAATTTAGGGTCAGGGAAGGTAAAGCAGCGAGAGAGAGAGATGGGCGCTGCCCTCAACATGCTGGCCCTAGAGTAGCTGAGGTCTCTGACGCCTGGCTCCCCTACAACCACACAGGTTATGGGACACCTTTACTTTTACTTTGATACCTTTAGAAACAAGAGAATGCAGGAGCTTGGTTTAAAAAACAACAACAAAAAACCACTCATTTCTCATTTTATAGTCCCAATGTTTCAAAGGGCAAGTAAAACTGATTTTGAATCAACAACACAACAACAAAAATCAACTATACCTAGTGTAAATCGCAAGAGAAGTAGCGAAAGACGAATTCAGAGCCATTAAAATTGCAAACAATTAAGATGTCAATATCGTAAAACCTTTTCCAAAGCAAAAAGCTCTCTCTTCTCTCTCTCTCTCTCTCTCTCTCTCTCTCTCTCTCTCTCTCTCTCTCTCTCTCTCTCTCTCTCTTCTATTGACTAGTGGTCAGAACATTGCGCTGGCAATTTGAAGACCCGGGTTCGAGTCGGTCGAGGAAATTTTCTTCCTGGAGTTAACATCAATGCTGACTCCACTCTCCCCAAAAGTCCTTCGGATGAACTTTAAACCGAGGCCCCGTGTGCGAACGCACGCAGAACATTTGCGCACACGTTAAATCCTGTTCCGCTTTTCGTAAGAGTAGGCCATCGTGTGCCGGTGGGAACAGATGACATATTTACAAAACTGCATACACACGGGGACGGATGAAAAAAAGCACATGATTGCTTATTCCATTATCCTCGATATAAAAGAATAAATAAATAAAATAATTCTGATGACAATATTTACACAACTGCGTACACACGGGGAACTGGAGAAAAAAAGCACATGAGTGCTTATCCCATTATCCTCGATATAAAAGAATAATATAAATAAAATAGATAAAAATAAATAAACAAATCTCTCTGATCACGCGTGCACGCGCGACGTGTGTACTTCATTTGCTTAATATTGCAATAATTATTTTCAAGGTCGATGTCTCATTTGTAAAACAGCACCCAGGCCACCACTATTTTCACAAACTTCTGGAAACTAATATATAGCTTTAATAACACGTGCATTACCGTGGCTTCCGGACACTGATCACCGCAAGTCTGAAAAAAAAGGATAATTAATCTATGAACTTAAACAAAAATGATGGAAAGAAAACACCTGCATGTGTAGCATAGCTTCAACAGTCTACACGCTGCCAGTGACCGCACCCCCACCCCCAACACACACACACACACACACACACACACCCCACGCACGCACGCACACGCACGCACACACACAAAACAAAAAAAACCCAAACAATAAATAATAAATAATAATAACGCATTAGGCCTAGGCTAGGCCTACTGCAGCTAAAATAACCCAACACTGTCAACTGACGACCCTGACCCCTGACCTCTGTGTCAACAAGCACAACGATATATAGAGGCCCTAGATATCGTGTGCCGATAGTGTGCTGGATTTGACTGATCAGACAGACTAGACCCCCCGGGAATACAGTGACCTTCTCGTTTGTACAGTTTTTAGAGTTTTTCCTGTCAGTTTTTTCTATCTGACATCATGGCTGATATTAAAAAAGGTAAGAATTGAAGCCCTCGTGACATGTGGAACTGTCGTCTGCTAGGCCTAGTCCTGCGTTTTCAACTCTTGCGTTGTACGACTCTGTTTTGATAGCTAGCTTTCTCCGTTTATTTTCAAGCCTGCATGAATGTTTACTTTGACAGTGGGCCTGTCTAACGTGTAGCAATGAAGGTTATACAAGCGGGGCCTTAGGTTTGTGGCTGTATAAACACTTAAAAGTCGTGTACGTGACAGCCCAAACTTAAGAAATGGATGTGCTAGGCTAACATAGCCTAGGCTTAAATCATTTGGTTCCAGAAAGTGTAACGTAACCTACTTTAGCCTAGCTGGGGAGGGATCATGCCGGGGTCTTGTATAGTCCAAGGTGTTGGTTCATAAGGGACATACTGTACTGTATTGTATTTATCTACAGGTATACGATTGCAGTCACCACAGATTTCTCTGTGTAAGAAAAAAAAATGGCAGCTCAATCTAGCAGCCCCCCCCCCCCCCCCTTCCCTGTCTGCAAGTGTGTGTGCTTTTTTTTGTTTTGTTTTTTTTACAATAGGAGTGGGGCTTTTTTCTAGCAGATTTGGGCCAGGGACTACTGTCTTGTTGCTGTGGGTTCTTTTACCTGTTCTGAAGGTGTGTTGCGAATGGGACCTGCAGTTTATCATCACCACACGACTAGCACCCAGGCCACTACTTTTCAGAAGAAAAGCATCTTTACAGCTGATGAGGGTGTCAGTGCTTGCATGCGCATGCACACACACACATGCACGCACACACACACATGCATGCACACACACATGCATACACACATGCATACACACACGCACACCACACCGCAGCACACACACATACACACACAGAGAGAAAGACAGACATACCCAAAGACATACACACACACACACACACACACACACACACACACACACACACACACACACACAACACACACACACAGTCACACACACAGACACACAAAGACATACAGACACACACATACACACACACACAGTGTACATACACACATGCATATACTCCAGCCTCACTAGTAGGCTACACACAGCTGACATGCCAAACAGTGTAGTCTATATCCTTATTCCTTCCTTCCCTCACCCACTTTCCACTTTCACACATGTATTATACTTTATAGGCTGCTGCTTACCACACCACTATCTCATACCTGTAGTCTGTAGTCTAAGGAGATAAGATTTCAGGGTGAGCTGAGGTGAACTTTTGCGTTCTACTTTTGCATGTCGGAATCACCAAGGTCCAAGTACTTATCAGGTCACCACTCCACTTAGACTCAAGGTGAATTAACACTTAGGATAATCTTCTTTTAGACTCAAGGTGAATTGACACTTAGGGTAATCTCTTTTGTCAAAAAGGGAAAGATTTCTTTTCTATAGTGACTCAAGTTGTTCTTGCTATAGTTGTTGCTGTTTATATTTATAATGTGTTGCTGTTGAACTGTTCTGATAATTCAGATGTAAAAGAGTATTTGAGGTTAGAATGATTGACCGAAATAAGTTTGATCAGTGCAACCTTAGCACATACACACAGGTTTTTTGTTTTTTTGTTTTTGCTGCCTCATCTTCTGTGATGATGTCTCTGTCCTGCTGTTCCCACACTGCTTATTTTAATCTCCCAGTCACAGCGATACCTAGATTCATTATGTCTTATCCTCAGGGCTGGAAGTTCACAGGGAGCCTATCAATATCAGGCTGCTGTGGGGTCACCAGCCAGTTTCAGTTGTTCTCTTAGCTTACTGTCATAATATATCCTGTCATAAACTGGGCCAGAGAGATACAGACCCTGCAGTGTTGGTCAGGTGACTCTCAAACTTGCATCTGTAAAGTGGATGAAACTCGACTGTTTGGTCCCAGTCTTCCCACTGAGCCCACTGCACACTCACTCTGGGTAGGGGCTGGCCGGAGCCTGGAAAATCCTTATGACTCTTATGAATAAGATTCAAACAGGTCTGTGATCTGCCAATCCGAAATCCAAGGTGCTAACCACTGTGCTGTGGTGCCGGCTAGGTGTTTGTGTGTGTGGTGTGTGTGTGTGTGTGTTGTGTGTGTGTGTGTGTGTGTGTGTGTGTGTAGTGTGGTGTGTAGGTGCGGTGTGTGTGTGTGTGTGTGTGTGTGTGTGTGTGTGTGTGTGTGTGTGTGTGTGTGTGTGTTGTGTGTTGTGTGTGTGTGTGTTGATGTGGGCATGGTGAGTTTGTGTATGCATGTGCCATGCGTGTTTGTGTATGTGTGTGTGTAGATATTTGAATGCATAAAACAGACACAGAGAGAGAATGTATGCTTATAGGTAGGTGCACTGTATGCACCAGTATAATTTCAAAGAGAGGCAGACAAATGCTGGCAGACAGACTTAGACCGAGATTACAGTATGCACTGTGCTGCTTGTGAATATACATACATTTGCTGGCACACCTACAAGCACACAATCATGCATGTAGTAAACATATTGTAAACACACATTTTGTAGACATACTGTTGATGATGGTGACTGTATACTGTTTTAATGCTGTGATGGTGACTGTATACTGTTTCAGTGCTGTGCTGTGCTAGCAGCGAGCAGAAGTGTGTCAGCTGTCAATCATCCTGTTCCTGTGCTGATGGACAGTGTCAGTGCTCCTCCCCCAGTGATTTCCTCACCCTCCAGGCCACGCCCTGCTCAGGTCAGCACAAACAGACTGACCCTTCCACACCCTTCTCAATCATGGAGGCTCAGAAAAAAACAACAACTGTGGAGCAAGTCTAATATCTTATCAACTTGAGAAGCTAAATAGGAAATCAGTTGTAGAATAATACTTTTTTTGAAAAAAAGGAAAAAGAAAAGAAGATTGTATTATATAGAAATACAGGAGGGGGTGGGGTAGCCTAGTGGCTAGAGTCTTGAGTTCATGATTTGACCACCTGGGACCAAGCCATCATGGAAGCATCCATTTTAGGGGATTTTACCTGGGGATGGGATAGCTAAGTGGTCAGAGTGCTCACTTTCCCCCAGTGAAGTTAAGCAGCGTTGAGCATGGTTACCAGTTGAATGGGTGACTGTTTGTGTGCCTTGGCTTCAGTACAGTTCCCCCAATTGACCCAGCTGTAAATGGGTACCTGCCCTCTTTAGGGTCAGGGAAGGTAAAGCAGCGAGGGAGAGGAGATGGGTGCCACCCTCAACATGCTGGCCCCTAGAGAAGCTGAGGTCTCAGACACCTCGCTCCCCTACGAACAAACAGGTTATGGGATACATTTACCTTTACCTGGGAGTTGACATCAGTACTGACACCACTCCCATAAAATTCATTCTGATAATACTATAAAACCAGGCCTCATGTACAAATGCACATGTATAGAACATCTTGCTTGCACATTAAAAAAAAAACATTTCACCTTTTGGAAGAGTAGGCCACTTCATGCCAGAAGAAATGTGTGATTATTTAAAAGAAACATACTTACAAACAGATATTGTATTTGGATAAAAACAGTGGCATTTATGTAAAATCTCACATTGGTAGCTTATGAGCTCTGGTCAAGGAACAACAACAACAAAAAGTAAACGAAGATTTCATTATAGAGTCATTGCACATGATTTACATTGAATTTCATACTCTTGCAAAACCAGTTTTAACAGCGTATGGCATTGTATGAACTTTTTTTTTTTGAAAACAACATATAAACTAAACCTTCATTTTTAATGAAAGTCACCACATCAGTCAGAGGACCATTGAAATGTGCATTAGCCAAGTAGATAGGGCTAAAAACAATGGAGGAGAAAAATAAGAAGAAAATGTTTTAAGTTCCACTTGCAGTGATATCAGTGTGTGTGTACATTGTGTACTCATATACCCCCTTTCCTGATGTGTATATAACTTTAGTACAGTGTTGTGCATGCCTCTGTGTGTATCATATGGGATAGCCTTGTGGTCAGAACATTGCGCTAGCAGTTTGAAGACCAGGTTCGATTCCCGTTTGAGAGAATTTTTCCCCTGGAGTTAACATCAGTGCTGCTCCACTCCCCCCAAAAGTCTTCCAGATGAGACTATAAACCAAGGCCCGTGTGTGAACGCATGCAGAACATCTTGCGCACACTTAAACCCTGTTTCGCTTTTCGTAAGAGTAGGCCATCGTGTGACGGTGGGAACAGATGACAATATTTACACAACTGCATACACACAGGGACTGGATGAAAAAAAGCACATGAGTGCTTATCCCATTATCCTCGATATTAAAAAAATTGAAATATAAAAAAATCCTCGATATAATAAAAAATAAATAAATAAATAAGTCCCAACAATTACACGTCTAACTACATGTTGAAATTCTGTTTTCGCTGTCAGGAAGCGACATGAAGAAAACCTGCAACGGCAACAACATGTGCGCATGTCCCCGACAGTGCCCCTGTCGACAAGCTGGCTGTGGGAATTCAGGGCTGGCTGTCAACGCCTGTTCTGCTGGTAAGTTCGCCATTGTACAAACCACAACAACAACACAATCAGGTAAAAAATCAGAACATCTTGTGCACATGTTAAAACCTGTTTCATTTTTGGGAAGAGTAGACCATTGTGTCCTGGTGGGAACTGAGGGCAAACTGTCAAAACTACATGCGCACAGGGACTGTATGTAAAACAGCTCATGAGTGCTTATTATACACTATTATCCTCAAAATACAAGTTAAAAAAAAGGAATATCTAGATCGCCATGCTGTTGCATGTTTTGCAGGATAAAATTACGACTGTAAAACTGTCATAAACACACAGATGTTGTAGAATGAATCATGTACACACTGATGCAAATGCCACGATTCACATTTTTGTTGGCTGAAATGCTTTGCACACACAGATGCATGCATGTATACATAGACAAGGCCTCAAAACTCAAAACTTTTTTTTTTTAGTTTTGCACACACATGCACACGCACACATGCACACGCATGCATGCATGTATGCATATACAAAGCCTCCAAACTCAAACCTTTTTTCTTTTCGTTTTGCACACAGACATACATGCACACATGCATGCATGTATGCATAGATAGGACCTCAAATCTTGACTTTTGTTGTTGTTTGTTTGAGTTTTGCCCACACAAATGTGCACACATGCATGCATGTTTACATAGAAAGAGCCAGCACTTGTAAATGTGCTCATCTCTCAGCCAGGACCTTATATGTACACACTGACTTTGATTTGCTTTGCTTTACAAGATTTAGCCTATAAAAATTCAATATATTATCATTATCATTACACACTGACTTGACACTCATCATTGGCGGATGGTTGCTCACATCAGCACACAACATGGATACGTGCATGTGTATAGAGCTGGCGCATATGCCTGCTCACATGTACACATACTTCTTCCTAATGTCGAAATTTGTGTGTAGGCACTTACGTGTACATCTATATAATGTCAAGTTGAGAGAGAGAGAGATGAAATCAAATCAAATCAAATCAGATCAAATTCTTTTATTTTGAGGATGATGATGATGAGAGAGAGAAGAGAGAGAGAGAGAGAGAGAGAGAGAGAGAGAGAGAGAGAGAGGAAGAGATTTTAACCTCTGAAACTGGACTGTTGGCAGGTAAGAGTGGAGAGGGTGTGTCCTGCACCATGCCTGGTAACTGTTGCTGTCACAAAGGAAACATCGGCAAGCTGTGAGTGGGCCCGTGGTTCCTGACTTCACCACAACATGCCTTTTTCCTCAGGGAGTGGCCTTGTAAATAACTATGCAATTTTAATCCGAGTTTTTAGTGAGATGACCTGCATGTTAATGGCCTCTGTGCTGGCATGGGAGGGGTAGCAGTGATCTGATTTGATTCAGACATGCTTAAAGAACCTGTAGATCATCAAAATCAGATTTTTCATAGATTATGTGAAAGTTTTATTGTGGAAGCAGTCCACAAACTTAGCAGAGGATCGACATTTTTTTCTCTTAAAAAAAAAAAAGTCTTAGTTATCAGCTAGAGTTTATTGGTTTCTTTCCAATTTGTAGTTAGATGTTTAAAAAAAGGATAAGGATTTGATTCAATTGGATATTATACATATATATGTATAGATATATATAATTTTTCTTATCAAATGAATGCCCTATCACCTCTCCATGAAGTGGAGCCAGCATCTCACTGGAACATAATATATCTTTATAAATCAACACTTTTGGGAAGAATTTATTATTTTATATATATATATATATATATATATATATATATATATATATATAATATATATATATATAATATATATTATATATATATTTGTTTTGGGTCAAATGAATGTCCTATCACCTTTCTGTGAAGTGGGGCCAGCATCTCACTGGAACATAAAAATTATATCCATGCTGACATGAAAGAGGGTGTGTATATGTATGTATGTATGTAGTACAACTTCTTCCTTCCCTCTTTGTCATGTTCATTTTTCTGTGGCCCTGTCTTTTGTCTGTTAAAAACACATCAGCGTGTTTGTGTATGCACACACAAACACTGCTGTATTAAGTACAGTGCAAAACATGATACAATACCAAAGAACTGGTTTCTTGCAAGCCATTTTGTATTCCGTGTACTTGTCACTCTCTCTATAAGAATTCTATCTCTTATCAGGTTGTGGGTGTGAACTTGTTTTGTTTTGTTTTGTTTTGTTTGAAACAGATTTTACTCTCTGGTGCTAAGAAATTTTGTCAAATGCTTGATAAAAAAAAAAATGTCATCCACTTTTCTTTTTCATTTTTTTTTGCTATTTGATTATGTGCATTTTATTACATTTCAACAATGTAGAACTTAACTACTAAAGATATTCACAAGCGTATCCTGTGCATATGCTTACTAGCTATATAAAAAAAAAATGTCGAAGTGTGGCTTGGTCAGTTCCATAAATGTTTATGCAGAATGTTTATTGTATGATTTGGGTTGTCAGCAATTGCGGTTTATATCATGATATAATCAGATGTGATCGATCCACAATTAAAGATTTTACAGAATGGAAATACAGGGTGGCCTCTCTATGTATGCTTTTGGTGTATGTGTATGCACTCCTCTGTGTGTTTGTGTGTGTGTGTGTGTGTGTGTGATATAATTATTATGCATATGTGGCGCTCCACCACGAAATGAGTCGCTTAGCACATTACCCAATTTTGCGCTAGGAGCCTTTAAAGGCAGGTGGGGGTCAAGCTGTCAATTTTGAGATTTTGATTGATTATTAAACTAGATCTGTTTATTTATCTTATAATGAAATATCAAGGCATAGTTTTTATTCCTTTTGCTTTTAAATGTGTTTTGAAAATACCAAAGCACTCATTCTGACAACCCGTTACTAAAATAAACTTGCCCATTTCTCATTTTGTCACATCCTGCAGTCTGTCATTTCAATTTGTGATAATGTTGCACAGAATTATCCGATTTTCAATCTGTTTTTTGTATTTGATAGCCACTTTATTGCACATTAATAACATGTGAATAACTAAAAATTGACTTCATGTGCACTCCGTCTCATTATGTGGTGGAGCGTCACATATATAAAACAGTTGGTGTTAATAAATCAACATGTTTGGGAGGAATAAAGAGCCAGAGTCCCCATCCAGCCTGTCAAAACATGTGGGTATGTGCACACACATGCTATGCCAGCACCTGCATACTGGTGCATGTACACACACATGCAATCACAGCACCTGCATACTGGTGCATGCACACACACATGAAATCACAGCACCTGCATACTGGCACATGTGCGTCTAATATCACTTTAAGTGTACAGACGTAAAATCAAAGACACACACATGTGCGTGCACACACACATGAAATCACAGCACCTGCATAATGGCACTTGTACATGCACACACACATGAAATCACAGCCCCTGCTTACTGGCATATGTGCATGCACACACACATGAAATCACAGCACCTGCATAGTGGCACTTGTGCATGCACACACACAGACATACCTTTCCATAAAGGAAATCTATATATGCACACCCATGTATTCAGTTGCCAACTCCCACAATTCACGACAGTTTATTCCCATTAACTCTTTTGAGCTATAGAGAAAACGAAAAAAAGCGTGCATAGCAATAAATGAATGACAGGTATAAAGAGGAAGAGCAAAACAAAATGCACAAGAGACAATAATGATGAAAAAATTAGACATAGTTATTCACTGTTGGGGCTGATGCCCTGCTACATAGATGGCAAATTACTCCTGTACTTTCTGGTAGTGTACAGGTATCTGAAGTGATAAAAGAGAACAATGACAAAAATTTGCATAATTGATAGGAAAATGAGCCAATAACTGGATAAGGCATCAACATCATGAATCAGGCTATATGAAAAAGAAACAAAAAACATAGTCAAAGCATTAAGAATAATACAGTCATTCAAGGAAAGATTAAAAAAAAAAAAAAATGGTCAGGAGACAACCTACGAAAGATAACTGTTCTCTACTAGAAAAATACATAGCCATATAGAGTTGTTTCCCTTTTACCTGACCGAGATGCCAGTTCAGACTTGACACAAAATCACAATGTTTTATTCGTGTTGACACCTCTCAACACCTCTAGAGTTATTGAGAAACAAAAATTAAACAGGTCAGGAAATGAATATTGGCTATCAAGAAGAAAGAGCAAAACGTAAGCCTCCAAAAAATCAATAATAATGAGCATGGTTGTA
>CM060322.1:13009690-13019690 GCA_030674155.1 Stramonita haemastoma | reverse complement strand
ATTTGGTCTGCAGATGTGACCGCATTGCAGGAGATGGTTACAAACTTTCACCAGATGGTAACAGAAATCGATTCCATCAAAGGTATTTTCTTCTTTTTAAGTTTGTTTTTGTTTGGTGTGTGTAATGTCAAGTCAAGCCAAGTCAAGTCAAGTGAAAAGGACTAATTGAGAGTGAAAGATAAAGTTCATTCAACTTCTTTTTCTTCCAGCCCTCACAAAAATATAATCAAGAAAAGTGACCTGTAAGAAGAAAGAAAAAAACAAACAAAAAAGAAAAAAGAAAAGAGAAGTTTCATATGTCTCATTGTACTGGAATTACCATTGTTTAATTAATTTGATATTATCGTCCTTGTTCCTTGTTTCTTTTATATTGTTGTGGCTGTTTCTTTTCTTTTCTTTCTTCTTTGATGGAAACTCTTTTCTTCTACATCCTATTAGCTGGCAGGGCAAGGAAATGAAAGATATGTCTTTGTAATTAGTTATGTTGTGCAAATAGCTGCTTTCATTGTAGATCTGTAAAGAACTGATTCATATGCACAGAAATGACATGCACTCATATAAATACATACACGTACTCACTCAACGTACGCATGTATACAGAGAGAAAAAGAGAGAGAGAGAGAGAGAGAGAGAGAGAGAGAGAGAGAGAGAGAGAGAGAGAGAGAGAGAGAGATTCTTGGATGTATAAAAAGTTAACTTGATGTAATCAAAGTTTTGGAAATAACAAAAATGAATGTGGCTTTCATTCTTCCAGATAAAAATGCAGTTCTTAATGAAAAGTTCAACGCCTTGGAGCAAGTGAGAATGCTTTTTTATTTGTAGTATCTATTTTTTTTATATTAGATCACAGTTTTGAATCTATCATCAGTAGCAGACCAACAGTATTCTTCTTCTGACAAGCCCTGAATGATTAACATTACACAGTTAGTACACACATGATCAGCTGTTGGTTTTTTTTGGTGAAAAATTGGTTCAGTTTTTTTGTTTCGTTTGTTTGCTGTTGTTTTTAATTGATAATTAAACTGCAGGCTGTGTAGGCAAATATAGGTCCTATGGAATTTTTCTCTCTGTTCTGCGTTCATCTATTTGGTGGTGTTCGAGGTGCCTGGTCTACTCCCGTGCTTTAACTCTATAGGAAATCTACCCGCTGACCTCTCACTCTACATATTCTCATTTCAGAAAGGCTAATTTTTTTTGGTGCAGAATGTATGCTGGATATTTTTGTGTTTCTGTAACACAATGGACGCTGACGTGAATAACAGCTTCTTTCACGTGCATAATTGATTATTTGATCCTCTGCTTCTGTACATGAAGGGGATGAAGGCACTGACAGGTCTGCACTTTAAGCTGATCTGGGAAATCGTTAAAATCCCACCACTGATTCACCAGCCGTCACTGCCAAGATTCGAACACACGACTTCATGGACATTTAAAAAACAACAAAACGTTTGGCTCCATACTGGAGCACTGGCCCTGATCATTAAAGTGACAAAGTGTGTGTGTGTGTGTGTGTGTGTGTGTGTGTGTGTGTGTGTGTGTGTGTGTGTGTGTGTGTGTGTGTGTATGTGTGTGTTGTGTGTGTGTGTGTGTGTGTGTGTGTGTGTGTGTGTGTGTGTGTGTGTGTGTGTTGTGTGTGTTGTGTGTGTATGTGTGCGTTGTGTGTTGTGTGTGTGTGTGTGTGTGTGTGTGTGTGTGTGTGTGTGTGTGTGTGTGTGTTGTGTGTGTATGTGTGCGTTGTGTGTTGTGTGTGTGTATGTTGTGTGTGTGTTGTGTGTTGGTGTGTGTGTTGTGTGTGTTGTGTGTGTGTGTTTGTGCGCGCGCGCGCGCGTGCATGCATACGTCCTTGTGTGTAAACATGTGCGCACGTGTGTGCGTGTGTGTATATGTGCTCGTGTGCCTGTGTGTGTACATACTTTCGTGCATGGAATTGTGTTATGTATGAGCAGGAGATGAAGATGAAGGAAAAAGAATTCCAAGATCAGCTTCAAGAACAGAAGAAGGAACACGACGAAAAGTTGACAGTGATCATTCAGTCAAAGAAAACGATGGTATGTGTACTTTGTACTCCAATTTTAGATCCATCAGAAAATGGATCACGTCCAAGCCTGATTCTTCTTAATGAGCCAGCGTTTATGGATTAGGTGCTTGCTTATTCTGAACTGTCTTCTTTGCTGGAAAATTATGTTTTCACACCTTCTGTTAAGAAAGGGAAGTTAACGACATTTCTGAGAATTACTTGGCAGGGAAGGGAGATAAATGATCTGCTTAATTTGTTCGCTGCTACCAAAAAAAAAACTTATGCTGTTGTTTTGAAAAAAAAATTCCCCATAATGAGGATATTGCTTACGTTTTTCCTCCCTTTTAGCAAAATATTATGATTAATGACTTATTTTCTTGATAGATGGTGGTGGTATGACGTTTACAGTTGCTTAACTCGTTAGGTTTTCTTTTTGCAACTTACTTATTCGCTTTTTAATTATAATTATCCTTTGATTGTATATTTCTTACGTTAGCTCTCTGAGTGTGTGCATTTTTGGTATCTTGTAATTGTCTTTCTGTCCTTATTTCCTGTCTTTTGTTTGTTACTGTTCTTGTTGCCTCATTTTTTGTTATTCGGTTCATTATTGTTTTTGGTTAGAGGCTTTTTATCTTGATGTTATCCCTGATAAGAGCGGGGAACGTGGTGTTTAAAAGGCACATGAACGCTTGTCCATTATCATCAAAATAAAAGAATTTGCTTGCTTTGACTCTCTCTCTCTCTCTCTCTCTCTCTCTCTCTCTCTCTCTCTCTCTCTCTCTCTCTCTCTCTCTCTCTCTCTCTCTCTCTCTCTCTCTCTCCACCCCCCCCCCCCCCCCATCCACAAGATCCCAAAGCATCTCAACACCACAAATGACACTACTCCGACAGTTTCGTGAAAGGTTGATTGATTGTCGGTAGCAAAATTGTGAGAGTCATGAACAGAGTAGTGACAGATTTTACAATATTAGTTTATCTAAATATCCAGCCATGTAAATTGTGTGCCAACATATTATGTCCATGCATATTGATAGATATCTGAAGCGTGTAATGACGCGGTTTGGATTTGGTATTTCGGATGTCCACGTTCGTACATTACTACTGCTATAGGCAGGAACTTGCATAAATTATTCCAATTGATATATTCATAAAAATTTTCTTTTTTTTTCCTGCCTAGGATTAAGAGATATACGAAGCAGTTCGTACCACAAAAATACTGTAGAGATCCGTGTTTATTCAGGTTATCTTTGTTTTTAGCTTCGACGAATGGGCATGTTGTAAAACATCTGGCAGTGGATGTGTAAAGCATTTAAAAGGAGAAGAATCTTGTAACATGATGCCATCAAACTCCGTCATATTTTTGCTGGTGTTATTTTATTTCCCCCTTCTTAGGGGGCGGGATAGCTCAGTGGTCAGAGCGCTCGCTTTCCCCCAGTCAAGTTAAGCAGCGTCGAGCGTGATTACCAGTTGAATGGGTGACCGTCTACGCCCCTGGCTTTAGCCAGTTCAGCACCCAGCTGTAAATGGGACCTGCCCTCTTTAGGGTCAGGGAAGGAAAAGCAGCGAGGGAGAGGAGATGGGCGCTGCCCTCAACATGCTGGCCCCTAGAGAAGCTGGGTTCTGATGCCTCGCTCTCCTACGACCGCTTAGGTTATAGGGGGGCACCTAAGGCATCATGGCTTTATGAACGACTATTTATTTCATTTCATTTTTCTGTCTCTCGTGACTGTGTAGCGGAGAAGGAGAGGCAGCGGTGTGGGGACAGTTGGAGGAGAAGAAGAAGACCATCACGGAGCTGCAGGAGACCATAGCCAAGGCCAGGAAAGAGAAGGAGGATGAAATCACCGTCCTCTCCATGGAGGTCATCTGTCTGTCTGTCTGCCTGCAGTGGTGTATAAAAATAGCCTAGCCTACCTAACCTGCTACCTTTACATTTCAACACACAAGGAAGGAAGAACACTCCACGGCAGAACCGTTTACATTATTTGTTATTTCTATTCTGATTTGGATTCTGATTGGAATTATCAACAAGTTCATGCACTATTTTGATAATGTTATCATCACAGCTTGATTGTCTGTCCTCATAATGTAAGGTTTTAACATTCTTTTCATCTGGTTCATGTCTCTTTGGTTTTGCCTTGTCTCTTTTCTTCCGTCTCCTCTTCCTTATGTGTTTTCTGCCGACTTGATCTATTCTCCTGCATTTTTTCCCAGAAAGACTTAAAAAGTTAACAATGTTTATACACACACACAAATGCGTATGTGCTGGACTAGACGTATAAGGCGCTTAAAGGCAGTGCAACGCATTTTTGCTCATAAGTTGGACAGACAATAAGTCACTGTCTGAGCGTTCAATGAAGAAGTAAACACAATGCAGTACAACACAGTAAATACAATACAATTATATAGTACACCGTATTATATCACCCCTTCACTTATTGCCCATAATTTTTGTCCATACCACCCCTTTTGTGTTCACTGGCATCAAAAGGTATTCTCAAGTCAGCCTGAGCAAAACAAACGTTTTTGTTGTGTGTTCTATACTTTAAAACTCAGAAGGAGTTGTTGTTTTGCTGTTGATCTGAGTAATCCTCGGCTTTGTACCCCGGGGGGTCACCCAGAACATGCACTCTGTCTCACTCATCACGCCCTGGGAAACACGAGAGACCATTATACGTATTGAATAAGTTTGCATGTGCGGCTGCTTTCAACTAAGCCTAGCAGTGCACGTATGGATAAGGCCAAACTCGACTTCAGAAGATTTTTTTTCTCTAAGCTTGTTTTTTCTCTGGTAGCTTGTCGGGGATAAAGACAATCCCCTGATACCATTTCAAAGAAGAACATATTAATGCCAGCCTTGGCACTTTGCTGACATCAATAACTGATAAATCTTTTGGTCTGGGTATAATCGAACAAGTATAATAGTACATGGTAGTGTTAGCCTGTTTCTCCTACAAAGGAAAGGAATTAGCATGGGAAAAAATACACACAAAAAAGTTTGTTGTCATTAAGACTCTGCACTTTAAAATGCACTTCTTTATTTAACAACACAAAGGTTTTTTTTTTTCTTATTTACGTTTAAAGTAAATCTAAGCATTGGTGAACCCTAGAGCTCTAGCTAAGGGACAAAAAAGTCTCATTTAGAATGGCAAGGTAAAAGACGAGTGTGTGTGTGTGTGTGTGTGGTGTGGTGTGCGTGCGTGCGTGCGTGCGTGCGTGCGTGTGTGCGTGCGTGGTGGTGCGTGCGTGCGTGTCGTGTGTGTGTGTGTGTGTGTGTGTTGTGTGTGTGTGTGTGTGTGTGTGTGTGTGTGTGTGTGTGTTGTTATTTTTTGCAGTACGAGAACAAACTGGCTAAGGTACAGAGGCAGAAATCTCAGATTCTTCAAAACGCTCAGCAAACTACAAACCAGGACATTTTCAGAAAGGTAACTTTTTCAGAAATTAAAGAGTATGGTATGTATGTGTATGTGTGTATGAACTTGGGGATGATGTACAATGTTTTATTTAAGATTTATCTGGACGTAAAAAAGAATTTTGCGCGAATATACATCAGTATAGTTAATACAACAAAGCAAGACTTATTTTTAAGGTGAAGTTGATTGTATTTTTTTTGTGAATTTATTGTAGACCAGAGCGGAGTGCACATGAGAACTACGCACAGCCCTACTGTCAGTTTTTAGATCTTCGAGAGAACACTGTGTCATACTATAACAGGATTATCATGATTTATATGAATATCATTATCATTAATACTATTTTGATTGGGTGGGATGTCTTACTGTTACATGGTGTGCAAAACACTGTTGGTAATTCTCTATCAAAACTCCACGGAGTGGTATTAGTCTTCATTTGCATGATATACATTTCATATTACTTGCATAGTATGCATGTAGACCATTGCCGGGTGGACATGTGCACTCTGTTCCAGACTACAATAAATTCGCGAGAATTTACAACTAGCTTCACTTTTAACAGAAGTCTCGCTTTGTTGAATTTAATTCTTGCTCATTCCCTGTATCCTTCCACTGTACGCGCATGAGATTTAAGATCCACAGTGATCTCGAGACAAACATATTTACCACATGTAAACTAAAAAAAACATGTCCTACCTTATTTCCATTTTAGGAAGCGTTCCATAATGGATTGACCCATGGTCAGTGTTACCCACATTCTTATTATGAAATTTTGCATTTGTGGAAATGTTTGTTCATCCAGCTGCTTTCATGATGATATTAATTGGAGCGTCTGCAATTTTGCTGCCGAGGTGCTGGCTGTCCTCGTAACTATGCGCTGTGAAACATGTCACATCTATGCTTGCCCTCTCCATTGTTCACTTTAGCCAGCGAGAGATGGTATTGCTAGTGGACCCTCTGTGTGGTGCCTGAAGAGTGAAATGTTGGGTGGATTTTGAGCCCTCAGTTCTTTGCTCCCTCTAAGGTATTCTTTCAAAGTGTGAACTACACACAGAGACTCATTTTCCAAAAATCCATGAGTTCAGTTGGTGATTAATGGGATCCTCTTATTGATTGTTTTGATAAACTATTTACGCAAAATAGACATTTTTCCTTGTTAGTGGCATATTGTCGATGTGAAGTGCAGCAACAATTCGACATCATTGACCCAACAGAAGCACGTTTAACATCACAAGGTTCATTGTAAGTTCCTTGATCATCAGTTTTTTCCACCGGAACCCACGTTTCTAACATTTTCAGCACATTATTTACATCCCAAGTTATTGATACTTTGAAGTGGTGGTTTTCTTTCAAAAACACCCTTCAGAAAATCTTTTTTCAAGTTCATGTTGACCAAACGTTGCCCCTTCATAGTTACAGAGAAAACAACTTTGCGTAGAATGAACAGTGCCCACAGCGCTATATGAATATCCCTCTTTCAACAGAGCTGCAAAAAAATTTACGGCTGTGGCCAGAGGTGGTGAAACTGAATTTTCTTGTTCACAGGCATACCTCTTCCACTTTCGTATGTACACATCATACAGGTATAGGTATACAAACTGTATAGAATGTTAACACATCGGTATATTCTTTAGGGGGGGGGGGGGGGGGAGGTTGCTGAAAACAATCATAACGATAATTTCAATTATTGAAGCCATGTTCCCTGTCCTGATCCCGGCATTGCAGAAGCTGGACTCAATGAAGAAGCGCACGAAGAGGAGACTGACATGCTGAAGAAGCAAATAGCACAGCTTCAATCCCAGGTCGCCGCCAGATCGGCGCCACCTCCCGTGTCTGCTTCACCCCAACCCTCGCATTCTCGTCCGTCTTCTCCACCAGAAACAAGAGAAAGTGAAGACGGTATGATGCTGTCCTTCTTCGGCCCTTTCCAACAGGTTATAATAAAAAAAATCCACATGATTTGCTGTTATTGCTTTATGATTTGTTCAGTCTCTTTTAAAAGTAGTTTTATTTGTAAAAAGCCAATTTTTGTGTGTGTCTGTGATATCTTTGAAGGTAGGGAATTTGTCTTATAGTTTGTAAACTGTGGTTGGATTTTTTGCTTGCTTTTTGTATGTTTAATTATGTAAGAGTGTGATGGGTGTCTGGATTATGGGTGGCACTGTTTAGAATAGTGCGTACTTTCTTTGTCACATGGTTTACTTTTGTTAGAAAGAAAGATGTCATATAGGTTTTGTTAGAAAGAAATATGCCATATAACTTATACAACTTTTAAAATGTGGAAAAAATAGGCCAGCACAATCATTTTACATCTCTGTTATGCCAAGACCAGTCCTGTACAATAATGATAATTTTTGGGGGTATTTTTTTTGTTCGTTTGTTTATTTGGGTTTTTGGGGGGCAGATGTCACAATTTGGTATTGCTGTTTCAATGCATTTAGTAGAAGGCTGCTCAATACTTAACGTTTTCATAATTAAGCATACACGTTACCCATTCTTCGACATTTGTGGTTACTCTGAAAATAAGTGATCAGCTTTTCTTGTTCAGTAATCAAAAGTGTATGAATAGTTGCATTATGGTCGTTCTGAGTTGCCAACATTACATATCAAGCTACTGTTTCCCTTTTCCAGTTTGATGTTTGAAATTGTTGGTTTTCAAAACAAAATATAAACAGTTTGAAGCGTTGAATGTTTCGCTGGTTTTCTTCTTAATGGGTTAGATGGACTGCTGGCTTTTCTATATTATTTAATCTTGTTCATTTAATAAACAATCTAAAGAACCCCCCCAAAAAAAACAACAAAAAAAACCTAAAAAAACCAACAAAACAACCAAACAAAATACACACAAAAACCAAACCAAATCAAACCAACCCCAACACCACAAAAAGTGCTTTGTCTCCATGCACACTGAATGATGTTTGACCTCCATCACCTGATATTGAATGTTTGCAAAACCCCTCACAGTTACCTCTTTCACTTTCAAAATTTTCTCTGTTTTCAAGATGATCGAATCATTGGAAGACAAAGCAAATGGCTACACAGTTGCTTCCTCGCACTCTCCAATCCAAGACTTTGAAGCTTACCAAGAGCAGTTGTGCTGTCAATCTTCTTCCCACGTACAGTCCACTGACAAGCAAGCGTTCAGGTAGGACTTTCTTCTTTCTTCACAGTTTCACACTCATGTTGTATTGTCATCTCTCGAATGCAACTCTACTGTAAACTGAGTTTGACCTAGTATGTCTGAAATTCTCTGGACAAGGAAGTTTTGTTTTTGAAGCGCACATTTTTTTGGTGTTTACTTTTAATTTTTGGTTTATGCACGTTTTCCTCACCTATTACACACCTGTTCTTTTGAATCAACTTTTCTTTGCTATCTATCCTTCTGATGATTCAGTTTCAGCTTTCAAGCGAGATACCAAATGTATATTTTCTTTTCTTTTAAAATCTGGGAGCGTTGATAGATTCAGCGCACTGTGGCGGTGGGATGTGTTTGTGAGCGTGTATGCGTGCCTTTGGTTATGGTTTGTATTGAAGATTGACTGCATCAACTATTCATGGACAAATCCATTTGGTCAGCCTTCTTTTGAGCTTAATTAACTTTTCATGGCTTTTCGTTACACATGCACAGCTCTGGTTAGTGTTGGTCTTCCCTTTGACGTCTGACCATAAAAACGATTCGTTAGAGAAAAAGGTTGTTTTTTTGTTGTTTGTATCTCGGCTACAGCTCTGAAGTTCATCAATGGAGATATTTTGCGTTTGCAACCGTTTTTTCCCACTATGAAGATATCGGCATTCTGTCTTCAAGATGATGTCTAAACACGACACTAGTGTGCATGCATTCTTAAAAAAAATGGCATCTGTTCCCATCGGCACACCATGGCCTACTCTCCCAAAAAGCGGAACAAGTTTTAACGTGTGCGTAGGATGTGCTTGCGTTTGTACATTGGACCTCGGTTTATAGTTTCATCTGAAGGACTCTCAGGGTAGTAGAGTCAGCACTGATGTTAACTCCAGGAGAAAAAACCCTTGGTGTTAGCTGAAGCTTGGGATCGATCCCGGGTCGTCAGACCGCGGACGTAACCCTCTAATCACCAGACTTTCCCATACCAGGTCTTCGTTTCATCGTCTATCCATTGAAAAGGGGTATTGAGGGAGAGGAGAGAGATGAAAAGTTGTGTTGGCGTGCTTTTATGTAGAGTTGAATGGAAAATGCACACGTGTATGTGAACATCCTCATGTGTTATTCATTTTAGTTATTCTAGTTATTTATTCTTTATATCGAGGATAATGGAATAAGCACTTATGTGCTTCTTTTTTTTTTTTACGTCCAACCCCCGTGTGTATGCAGTTTTGTAAATCGTGTCATCTGTTCCCATGTGTAGTTACATGAGTGATGTACCGAACTCTCATTTTCAGAAAATCGGTGAATTGTACATGCAAAAATAAATCAGAGATAAGTGCATAAAACTGACTGAAATAGACATGTGTGTGTGTGTGTGTGTGTGTGTGTGTGTGTGTGTGTGTGTGTGTGTGTGTGTGTGTGTACATATATTAAAAGGGTCAGAGAGAG
>CM060322.1:13004690-13007190 GCA_030674155.1 Stramonita haemastoma | reverse complement strand
CACTCGGGAGCTGAAAGTGGTGTGCGATACGATACAACACTTTAAGTATCGAAAATGAAAAGCGCTGAGCTCAGTGTGGTAGTCTTGCATTTATTGTCTGAATAATTACGAAACACAAGGTAACCACTCACATTGTAAATAGGTACCTGCCCTCTTAAGGGTCAGGGAAGGTAAAGCAGCGAGGGAGAGATGGGCGTCGCCCTCAACATGCTAGCCCCTTGAGAAGCTGAGGTCTCTGACTCCTCGCTCCCCTACGACCACACAGGTTATGGGAAACTTTACCTTTACTAAGGTGGCCACATTGACAACAATCAACGACAACAAAATAACAACAACAAACAAAAAAAAAGGTAAGGAAAGTTTGTTTTTTAGGGGAAGGGGGAGGGGGATATCCTAGTGGTTAGAGCGTTGAGCTCGCATCTGACGGGCCGGGTTTGAGGCACCCATTCGAGAGGATTTTTCTCCTGGAGGTAATATCCTTTTTGTCTCCACTCCAACGAAAATCCTTCGGATGAAACTATAAAGCAAGGTACCTTGAGCGAATGCACGCATAACATCTTACACACACAATGAAACCCATACTGCCTTTCTAAAAAAAAGGCCATTGTAGGTCGGCAGGAACGGACGACAATTTAAAAAAACAAACAAAAAAACCCACATGCACACTAGTGTCGTGTTTAGACATCATCCCCGGGATGTCGGGAATACCAGCGCTATCTTAATGGTGGGCAAAATACGGTCGTATACGCAAAAATCTACTATTGGTGAACCTCGGAACACTCGCAAAGGAACCCTCTTTTGCACTAGCCCGACAAACACAGGATCTGCCAAAACAAAGGTCACAGCAAAAGACTGTAACATCGACAAAATCAACACTTCATCAAAAATTCAAACCGGAACGTTTTCATTTTTCTCTCTGCCCGGCGGCCTTACATCAATATAGGTCTGGAAGTGGCAGTTATTGATCAGAAAAGAATCAATAGATCAAACAGTATAGCTTTTACCGGAACACGGACTAGATCTTACGTGGCGTGGGGAGGGGGTGGGTGGGGGGTAGGGGCTAATGCTTGTCGTCAAATGCGTTTCTGTAGTCAATCGATGGCAAACGGTTAACGGGGAAAAACAATGGGACGTTAGAGACACTGTTGCCAGCTTCCATCCATGCCTGATGGAAAAAAGAGGATTTTCTTTTCATATCTGTCTTTTCTTTCTTTTTTTTTTTTTAGTTCTTCTTCTTCTGTTTTTCTATTTCATTCTGTGTTGTTTTTTTAATCTATTGGTAACTTTTTCTTTATAGTCTTTTTTTGTTTTGTTCTATTACTAGCTTTGTGGTTTTTGTGATGAGTCAGTTTTCTATTCACGACGTGTTTCTTTGTTCACTTTGTTTGTCTGCTTCTTTGTTGCTTGCGTGCTTTTGATTTCTTTGTTTGTTGCTTCTGTGTGTGTGTGTGTGTGTGTGTGTGTGTGTGTGTGTGTGTGTGTGTGTGTGTGTGTGTGTGTGTGTGTGTGTGTGTGTGTGTGTCGGGTGCTTGTTGTTGCTGCTTGCTTGCTTGCTTTAATCTTCTCGCTTATAGTTTAACCCCTTGTCATCTGTCTGTTTTACAGTTTCTGTCTGCCTGTCTGCCTGTGCCTCTCTTTTTCTCAGTCTGTCGCTGTCTCTGTCTCTTTCTGTCTGTCTGGCTCTCTGTGTCTGTCTGGCTGGTCTGTCTGTCTCCCTCTCTATCTGTCTATATCTTCCTCTATGTCTGTCTGTCTGTCTCTCTAACCCCCTCTCCAACACACACACACACACACACACACACACACACACACACACACACACACACACACACACACACACACACACACACACCTCTCTCTCTCTCTCTCTCTCTCTCTCTCTCTCTTCTCTCTCTCTCTCTCTCTCTCTCTCTCTCTCTCTCTCTCTCTCATCTTCACTTTCTCTCACTCTCCCCCACCCTCACTCCCACACACCAGAGAATCTTCTGATAACCTTTTCTCCCAGTGTACAGGATGAACTAGCAGGAATCGACCCAGTTGCCACGAAACTCGTGGCGCATTCAAGACAGTTGTTGGATAGCACCGGAGCTAAGACTGTCTGCAAAGATTGTTATCTCAATGCACCTTTTGTGCAGGAGACAAAATGCTTTCGCCTCAGTAATCACTTAAAAAATCCCTTTACAGTGTTGGCAGTGCAATTGCTTCAGTTGCGTGTTTTTTTTTAAATTTCATTTTTGCAAAAAAAAAAAATAAAAAGACCCTGTCGATATTGCCTTTGTTGCAGAACAGCAGAAAACACACAGAGAGAGAGAGAGAGAGAGAGAGAGAGAGAGAGAGAGAGAGAGAGAGAGAGAGAGAGAGAGAGAGAGAGAGAGAGAGAAGAATGAAATCAAATCAAATCCTTTTATTTTGAGGATAATGAATAAGTACCCATCTGCTTTTTTTTATCCAGTCCCCACTCTCAAAGATACATCATTATATAATGATAAAATAAACATAT
>CM060322.1:12994690-12999690 GCA_030674155.1 Stramonita haemastoma | reverse complement strand
ACCTACACTTTGGAAGGCGGAACGGGTTTTTAACGTATGCAGATGTTCTGCGTACATTTGCACACAGGTAACAGGTAAAGGTAAAGTTTCCATACACAGACACAGACAGACACAGACACAGACAGACAGACAGACAGACAGACAGACAGACAGACAGACAGACAGACACACACACACACACACACACACACCACACACACACACACACACACACACCACACACACACACTCTCTCTCTCTCTCTCTCTCTCTCTCTCTCTCTCTCTCTCTCTCTCTCTCTCTCTCTCTCTCTCTCTCTCTCTCTCCAACAAAAACAAGCTGCTCAATCTATGGACAACAGGCAATGGCGGTACACTTCCCCAAGCTTTAGAAGGAATGAAGAAAACTGGCCTCATCTGCCTCCAGCAAATGCAAGCAGGAACAGCGAGATCACAGAGGGCTTTAGGGAAAACTGAGATATTGGCTTTAATGAGCACGATTATAGGTGATTGGTTTCCGAGTCTTGGCTTTCTTGAGCGTAGTTATTGCGTTGTTAGGTGAACTTTTAAACTTAAGGTACTTTGGGAACCTGTGAAGAGATTGCTTGCGCCGTTACAGAGCGCGTTATCAAGCACTTAGATATGAAAGCGGGTGTGTGTGTGTGTGTGTGTGTGTGTGTGTGTGTGTGTGTGTGTGTGTGTGGTGTGTGTGGTGTGTGTGTTGTGGTGCGCGCGCGTGTAGCGCGTGTGTGGTGTGTGTGTGTGTGTGTGTGTGTGTGTGTGTGTGTGTGTGTGTGTGTGTGTGTGTGCATTTGTGCGCGGGCGGAGCTGGCGGGTGCGCTCGCCAACACACCCACACACAGACATTCATACATACACACACAAACACGCGTGCACGCGCGCACTCACGACACACACACACACACACACACACACACACACACACACACACACCACACACACACACACACACACACACACACACACACACACACACACACACACACACACACGCGCGCGCGCGCACACACACACACACAGACACAAAGACATGCACACACGCAAACAAACACACGCACAAACCACCTCCACCTCCACACGCGCGCACGCATGCACTCACACGCACACATAAACACGGATGCACATCGCGCAGGCACACATACACATATGCGCGTACACACACACACACACACACCACACACACACACACACACACACACACACACACACACACACACACACACACACACACACCACACACACACTCACACACACACTATCCACGACAACCACCACTACCACCATCATCATGATCACTATCAACACACACACACACGCGACACACACACAACACACAGACACACGCACACACACACGCGCGCGCGCCCGCGTACACGCACACACACACTATCCACGACAACCATCACTGTCACCATCATCATGATCACTATCACCACACACCACGCACGCACGCACGCACGCACACAACACACACACGCACGCACGCACACAACACACACGCACGCACGCACGCACGCACACACACACACGCACACACACACACACAAGTAGTGGAGAGGAGAAAGAGTGGGAATAGTAGTGATGGAGGGGTAGTGGATGGAGGAGAAAGAAGGGAGCTAAGCGGGTGTTTTATCAAGGTGTGTGTGTGTGTCCAGGTGGGGGGTCTGTGATGAATGTGCGGGTGTTGGGCCACACCAATCAATACAGCTTTGGGGAAGAGGGAAGGAGAGAGGGAGAAGTGGAGAGGGGAGAAAGAAGGGAAGAAACGGGCGAAAAACTGATGAAAGAGGGTTTGGTACATGAATGTTCTGAAACTACTTCTTTTATTTTGGTGCAGATCCTCATACTGTGGTCTGATTTTCCTAATTTTTGACTTCAGTTTCAGGACTTAACGCAAGTGAAGCTAATGAAACTCTACAGGTTTTTTTTTCCAGAACCTTCATACATGAAAGTGATGAAATTTTGTGTAAGGCAAAGGTAAAGGTGGTAAAGGTGTCCCATAGCCTGTGTGGTCGTAGGGGAGCGAGGCGTCAGACCTCAGCTTCTCTAGGGGCCAGCATGTTGAGGGCGGCGCCCATCTCCTCTCCCTCGCTGCTTTACCTTCCCTGACCCTAAAGTGGGCAGGTACCCATTTACAGCTGGGTGAACTGGGGAGGACTGTACTGACGCCAAGGCGCGCAAAGGGTCACCCATCCAATTTGTAACCACGCTCGACGCTGCTTAACATTGACTGGGGGAAAGCGAGCGCTCTGACCACTGAGCTATCCCTTCCCGAAATTTTTGTAGAGATTGATGTAGAAATTTTTTACTCTGATAAATCTGATGAATAGTCAGTGTTGAAATTGTTCCTTTAAACCCACCATCTCTGTCTGTCTCCTGCCTACTCGCCTGCCTGTCTGTCTGCAAGCTTGTCTGCCAGCCTGTCTGTCTTTCTGTCAGGGACCTTGAAAGGGACCTTGTTTGCTGTCGTCCACACAGGGATGACCGCAAGTGATTCTCATTCACTGTTACTTTTTTGTTATATCAGCTATTGTTTTGTGCCTTTTCCATGTCTTTGTCCTGTTATTATTTTTTTGTTCCTTGGCGCGAACTCCAAGGCTCACCAGTGGTGAAACTTTTGCATATGCGACCTTTGTTGCCCACCATCAAGGTAGCCGCATTCCGACTTCCGAGTGGTGGTATCTAAACACGACATATGCATGCTTTTAAAAAAAAAAAAAAACCAAAAAACTTGCCATCGGTTTCTTTCTGCACGGTTCTCTTCACGTGTGCGCAAGAGGTTCTGGATTATGTTTGCACACGTACGGGACCTCAGTTTATAGTCTCATCTGCCTCGAGTGGGTGCTTCGGTGGTGGTTCGATTCCCTGCCGACAGGGAACAAGCACAGCGTTCTAACCAATAGGCTGCCCCCCCCCCCACCGCCTCCCAAGCGTACCGGCACACGCACATGTCCTCCTTTCGTTTGTGTTGTTTCTTTTTGTTGTTGTTTTTTTGTTTTGTTTTTTTTACTGCTATTTGTGTGTCCTCTGCTCTGTGTCTTTTTCAGTCTCTAAGTCTGCAGGCCTTTCTGTCTGTCTCCCTCTCCATCTATTCTGTCGGTCTCTACCTCTTTTTTATGCACGTGCATGTTTGTGCGTTCGTGCTTGCGTGTGTATGTGTGTGTGTTTGTATACATACGCACGCACGCACGCATACAGCCAGATAGAGAGAGAGAGAGAGAGAGAGAGAGAGAAGAGAGAGAGAGAGAGAGAGAGAGAGAGAGAGAGAGAGAGAGAGATGAATCTGTCAGTCCCAATGCCAGGCACAATGGACAAAAAGAATATTGATTCCATATTGGCATACGAATAGTGTTATCACGCCTCAGAAGAATGCATAAAGGTTCTGTGTGCGTGCGCGCGCGCGCGCGCGTGTGCGTGCGTGCGTGTGTGTGTGTGTGTGTGTGTGTGTGTGTGTGTGTGTGTGTGTGTGTGTGTGTGTGTGTGTGTGTGTGTGCAGAGGGGGGGGGGATCTTTCTGGTGTTAAATATAGTCGACGACTTTGCATATGCTGGATCTGCCAGATATCTTGATGCAAAGGATAGTGTTTCCGATATGTGTGTGTGTGTGTGTGTGTGTGTGTGTGTGTGTGTGTGTGTGTGTGTGTGTGTGTGTGTGTGTGTGTGTGTGTGCAGAATTTAACAGGAATTTTTATCTTCATGTTCTTGCTCTTGCTCTTTTTGTTGTTGTTGTTGTTGTTGTTGTTGTTGTTGTTGTTGTTCTTCTTCTTCTTCTTCTTCTTCTTCTTCTTCTTCTTCTTCTTCTTCTTCTTCTTCTTCTTCATTGCAGTGGCATCTGTTTGGTAATAATTTCACAGAGACTATAAATTTTCTGACATACTTTTGTAACGAAAACGAATGCTGATATTTTGTGACTGTTTTAACAGCAGGAAAAGTGTGTGGTTTTTTTGTGGACACTATGTCCTACACAGTATCAGTAAAGTGAAATCGGTTGTCTGGAGGTAAGCACTCGTCCCGAAAGAGAATTTGTAGGTTTGAACCCCGTTTTAACTCGAGCTTTTCCCCCATCCACTAGACCTTGAGTGGTGGTCTGGGTTCTAGTCTTTTTGGATGAGTCAGATGATTTCCAGAGAGTTGTCACAGGTAAAATTCTCTAGGGAAAATGCCACTCTTATCGGAAAACAAATACACATACAGATAGGAAAAATGAATGGCGATGCTCCTGTGGTGACGCGCTTGCACAGGTGGGTGCAGCTCAAATTTAACACACAGAGAACTCTGCTGTGACTGACAGCGGTAAACTGTGCAGTTTCTTGTAATGCAGTGCAATAAATGCAGTGCAATACAGTTCAGTGCATGGAAAGCAATGTAATATATTACAGTGATACAATACAATGTAATAGAATACAGTACAATGCAGTACACTACACTATATTACACTGCACAACTGTACTCGACCCTACTCTACTCTACTTTTCTCTACTCTGCTCTAATCTACTCTACTTTCCTCTTCCCTACTCTTGTCTACTCTACTCCATTCTACTGTACACTACACAATACACGACACGACACGACACGACACGACACGACACGACACGACACGACACGACACGACACTTCACTACAGTACACTACAGTACACTACAGTACAGTACACTACACTGCACCGCACCGCACCGCACTGCACCGCACCGCATCGCACCGCACCGCACCGCACCGCACCGCACCGCACTACACTACACTACACTACACTACACTACACTACACTACACTACACTACACTACACTACACTACACTACACTACACTACACTACACTACACTGCGCTGCACTGTGCTGCACAACACTGTACTGCACTACCCTGCCCTTCCCTGCACCGCTCTGCACTGCTCTGCACTGCTCTACACCACACCACGCCACACCACACTCACACCACACCACACCACACCACACCACACCACACCACACCACACTACACCACACTACACCCCACCCCACGCCACCC
>CM060322.1:12972190-12982190 GCA_030674155.1 Stramonita haemastoma | reverse complement strand
CGGACAGGCAACAGACATACAGACAGACAAAATGAGTAACTAAGTCATTGATCAATGAACAGATTGATTGACAGATGCATCGATCAACCAGTCCAGCGTAAGGCCTGAACAGATTGACTTAGAGATCCTCTTTAGCTTCTTTTTTCTTTTCCCTTTTTTTTTTTTTTTTTAAAAAGGGACGTGGTAAGAGAAGGGGTAAGGGGGGGGGGGGGGTGAACACAGATGGACAATTTTGCCATGAATTCTTTTAAAGGTGGGGCGTAACTGGGAAGGGGGGGAAGGATGAGGGATTTGTTCCCGATATTCCATCCCCTGTGCTACGCTTCACGAATCCTGCCATTGTGTGGGAGTTTACAGGCTGATAAAAGAACCTTTTGAAACCACCCTAATCCCCTCCTTTTGTGCGTGTGTGTAGGGAGTGGGTGGGTCGGGGGGGGGGGGGGGGGGGGGAAAGAGGGAGGGGTTGAGAGGGGGAGATGCAAAAAATGCTTTACATGTCGTGCCATTGTTTGGGGTCTCTTTTCTTAAGATCTAAACGCTATCTCTCCCTCTGTATTTTTGTCTTTGTCTCTGTCTCCCTCTCTCTCTTTCTCTCTCTCTCTCTCTCTGTATCTCTGTCTCTGTCTGACTCTGTCTGACTGTCTGTCTGTCTCTCACTCTCTCTCTCTTTCTCTCGTCATATCTGTAGCTCTTTTTTTGCTTCTCCCTAACACTATGTCTTTCGTCTGTCTGTCTGTCTGTCTGTCTGTCTGTCTGTCTGTCTGGTTGCTGTCTGTCTGTCTGTCTGTCTGTCTGTCTGTCTGTCTGTCTGTCTGTCTCTCTCCCTCTCTTTCTCTCTCTCTACACACACACACACACACCACACACACACACACACACACACACAACAATATATATATGTATATATATATATATATATATATATATATATATATATATGTGTGTGTGTGTGTGTGTGTGTGTGTGTGTGTGTGTTGTGTTGGGGGGGTTAGCTCTGGGTCTGTCTTTCTTTTCTGTCTGTCTAGTCTTTTGTCTTGTCTTGTCTTGTCTCTGTCTGTCTGCTCTGTCTGTCTGTCTGTCTGTCTCTCTGTCTCTCTCTCTGTCTTCTCTCTCTCTCTCTCTCTCTCTCTCTCTTCTCTCTCTCTCTCTCTCTCTCTCTCTCTCTCTCTCTCTCTCTCTCTCTCTCTCTCTCTCTCTCTCCTCTCTGCGCGCGCGTGGGTGTGTACATAATAAGCGGGCCTGTGGGAGAAGGCAGTACTGAAAACTGTGGTATGGGTCGATGGTGTATGTGTGTGTGTGTGTGTGTCGTGTGTGTGTGTGTGTGTGTGTGTGTGTGTGTGTGTGTGTGTGTGTGTGTGTGTGGTGTGTGTGGGCGCGCGCGCGTGTGTGTGTGTTTTCCCTTAACTTTGATCACACAGTAATTGACAGTCATTATGATGTTAGATAAAACACTTCACTTAGAGCTTGGTTTCATCTGCCCCGTAGTGTGTGTGTGTGGTGTGTGTTGTGTGTGCGTGGTGCGGTGCGGGGCGTGCGTGCGTGGTGGCGTGTGTTCGTTTTATGTATGTGTGTGTTTTGTGTATGTATGTGTGTGTGTGTTTTGTGTATGTGTGCGCGTGCACGTGTGTGTATTTAAACGTGTGTGCGTGAGTGTGTGTGCCATGTGCGTGTCGGCGTTTGCGTATGTACGCACGCGTGTATATGCGTACCGCATGCATGCATTTCAGCTCTGTGTGTGTGTGTATGCGAGTGTGTGTGTGTGGTGTGGTGTGTGTGGTGTGTGTGTGTGTGTGTGTGTGTGTGTGTGTGTGTGGTGAGGGAGAGGAGAGAGAGAGAGAGAGAGAGAGAGAGAGAGAGAGAGAGAGAGAGAGAGAGAGAGAGAGAGGAATGCCTAAATTGGTCCGACCATCACCCTAGCTATAAGAATCGATGCCAAGCGATGGAGGGATGGAGGGTGTGTATGGGATATCACATCTGTATGGAAGCCAGACTTGGGCTGCTGGTGTCACGGAGACACTGATCTGATGGAACAGAGATTGGAGGGATAGCGGTGCCGGCCGTTGCTGGTCATGCCAGCTAGACACGGCTGGCTGAATGAATAGGGATGCAGATTTGGGTGTATGTATGGGTCTATCTGTCTGTCTACCTATCTATCTGTCTGTCTGTCTAATTATTTATCAGTCTTTCTGTTTACCTGTATGAATCTATCTATCTATCTATCTATCTATCTATCTATCTATCTATCTATCTATCTATCTATCTATTCTATCTGTCTGTCTAGTCTGTCTGTCTGTCTGTCTGTTTCTATCTATCCATCCATCCATCCATCCATCCTCCATCTATCTATCTACCTATGTACCTATGTACCGATCCACCGATCCACCTATCCACTTCTATCTATCTTTATCTATCTATCATCTATCATCTATCTACATCTATCTATCCATCATCTAACTATCTAACTATCTATCTATCTGTCTATCTATATCTATCTATCTATCTATCTATCTATCTTTTATCTATCTATCTATCTATCTTGAGAGAGAGAGAGAGAGAGAGAGGGAGAGAGAGAGAGAGAGAGAGAGAGAGAGAGAGAGAGAGAGAGGAGAGGAAGGAGAGAGAGGAAGAGAGAGGTGAGCTACTGACATTTCGGAGAGGATTGTGGCTCTGACTCTAGACTGGGTCTAACTGCTTAGACATATCTAGAGTGTGAGCGAATACCGTTCCCATTCCCTTCTGAGCCCGGACTTTCCCCCCAATCCACCAGACATGAGAGCTGGTCTGGACAATTGACCTTTTGGAGAGACATAAACTCGAGTCCCGGCGCGCGAAAGATAGTTCCTGCTCATGAAAGAAGAGAGTTGTTCCAGGCGAAAAGTACGTGGAGAAATTCACTCCCATAGAGAACGAATACACTTTTGGATGAGACAATAAACCGTGGAATCGTGCGCTGAATATTGTTTTTCACACATGTGAAAGGAGCGAGTTTTCCCTGGCAAAATTCGGTAGAAAAAAGACACTCTCGTTGGGAATCGACTATTCTTTTTCGATTAGATGATACACCCACGTCTTGCATGTAACATAAATTTTACGCAGGTAAAAAATGTGAGTTGTTGCGGGGAAAATTTCTGCTTAGGAAAACCCACTCTCATAGGGAAATGAACACACTTGTGGATGATAAACCGAATTCCATTTCGCAATATGGATATTATGGAGGTAAATAAAAGTGAGATATTTTGGCAAAATTTTACAGAAAAAACACTCTCTGAGAGAAACAAATACAGAAACAAACAAATACAGAGTCGGTGTATTGACAGTAATTTTCAAATCATTGGCAATCATCATCGACAATCATTTTCAAATCATTGACAATTGTCATTGACAATCATTTTCAAATTATGAGGACAAAGATCTCATCAATGACTTTTTTCACTAGTGCAGAACTTGGTGTGGACACACAGCGTAGAATAATTGGTTAACTGATGACAAAATGTACAAAACTACATACACACGGAGATACTGGATGTAAAAAGCACATGAGTGCTTATTCCATTATCCTCGAAATAAAAGAAAAGATCTATTTTTTTATAAAACACAGAGACAGACAGAAGGAGAGAGACAGACAGACAGACAGACAGACAGACAGACAGACAGACAAACAAAACACACACACACACACAGCGCGGCGCGACAACAACACACACACACACACACACACACACACACACACACACACACACACACACACACACACACACACACACACAGAGGAAGGAGGGGATGGGGGTGGAGAATGAATGAGACAGGATATCAGTGTCATGTTCGATCAATACGCTGATTGTGTTTGGTGGCCAAGTGTTGTGATCGGATCCCAATTGGAAACGGGAAGGAAAGAGAAATGGGAAACGTTGGGACACATTCTTTTTACTGCAAAAAAAAAAATCTAACCATCGAAACTAGCATGATCTTTAATGCAGATTTATTTTTCGATCCTCGAGATATGAGATTCACCAGTGGTGAGACTTTGTGCCGATTTTTACCCGCCATGTAGATAGCTGTATTCCAACTTGGGGACAAAAAAAGTACTGAATCCAGAATATCAAAATAACATAAAATATTAGGAATGCTAAGCACATTTCATTCTTTTTAACCCCCCCCCCCCCACACCCCAAAACACCTCCGATGTAGAGCTATTTACTTTGTTATACCAGAAACCTGTAAACAAGTAATAATAATAATAAAATATAATAATAATAATAATAATATATAATAGTAGTAGTAGTAGTAGTAGTAGTAGTAGTAGTAGTAGTAGTAGTAGTAGTACAGGGAATTTATATAGTGTCCATATACAGCGTATCTTTAACCAACTGTATGTTTGCTTTGCGCTGGAATAACCTCAGCTGCGCACTGAATAATTTCACGTTTTCGCCTCCTTCCGAATGCTGACTTTTAACAGGCATACTTGATTTTCCGCGTGTATGCAGACACAAATGGTAGTAAATTATGGGAAGGTCTGCAAAAAGGTTGATTTGGAAGAGTGTATATATATAAGTTACCATCCTTAATCCAGCAGGCGCCGTCGATATTCGAAACTCACGATCTTCGTCAAGATCATTAGCATCAGAAGCGCTTCTCTCGACAGAAATCGTGAGCAACACCCCCCCTTCCCCCACTCTTTTCTATTCCCATGTGTGTGCATACGTGCACACCCGCATATATGTGTTTTTGTACGTGTGTGCGTGGCCACGCGTGTATCTCCCTCTGTGTTTCTGTCTGTCTCTCTGTCTGTCTCTCTGTCTGTCTCTCTCTCTGTCTCTGTTTCTTCGTCTCTCTCTCTTGTTTCTCTCTCTTCACACACACACACACACACACACACACACACACACACACACACACACACTACACACACACACACACACACACAACACTACACACACACACACTTACACACACACACACACTTACACACACACACTACTAAAAGTTTTGATGGAGAGAAAGCGAGAGAGATAGAAAGAGAAACATAGACGACAGACTTAACTGAACATGGTCAAATATGACTACTTGTGTATGAAAGTACACACGTGCATATGCTATCACTGATTCATACTTCTAAACCTTCATAATTTTTTAAGGTTAACGTCATCATTCGGAGATCAAGAATTGTTAAAAGAATGCATCAAGTTGTTCTTTATTTGCAATCTTGGTAGTTTTTTCCTTGGGTCCTTAGAGGATCATTTTAAACCCACTAAAGCAAATAGCGGATACGGAAATTTTCAAGCTGGAGTTTGTTGCAAGGAAAACAAGTGAGTCAAAAGAAAGTCGTAATTAGTCTGAAAAGAAGTGGCATTGAATGTGAAATGTGTGTACTCGTGCATGTGCGCGCGCATGTTTACAAACACACACACAAACACACACAACACACACACACACACTTACGCATGCGCGCGCACACACACAAACACACACACACATTCCCAAAATTTGACTTTGACTTTGAAGACCACGCACGCACTTGCGCACACGCACACACACACTTACACTCACAAGTCTAGTCACACAGACACAAACACACAGAGACTCAGATACACAGGTATACACACAGACATGGAAACATACAGACACAGATATGCAGACATACAGAGACACAGATACAGACACAGAGACACAGACAGACACAAGACAAACACGAACGCACACATACACACGCACGCACGCACACGCACGTGCGTGCGCGCGCGCGCACACACACACTACCAGGGGCGATAACAGCATACCAGATGTGTGTGTGTGTGTGTGTGTGTGTGTGTGTGTGTGTGTGTGTGTGTGTGTGTGTGTGTGTTAGTGGGTCTCTCTGTCTCTGTCTCTGTCTCTGTCTCTCTCTCTCTCTCTCTCTCTCTGTATTCCTACACATCTAAAACTATGTCACAGTCTCTATGTACACATGGTGGCTATGTGCTTGTCATCCATCCATTCACAGCACAACACAACACATTAGCCATTGGCTGCAACACGCAAAAATGGCTAGCTTTCTGCCCCCTCCCCCCTCTATCCAAAACTTCTTTTTCAATTTCATATTTTCATTTCATTTCTCAACTGCAGTCTCCCCTCCACCCCTTCACTACAGCTTAGAGCAGACATACGTTTTTGTCTTTGTCGTTGGTTAGTGGGTCATATGGAGGAGGGGACTCGAGGCGGGGTTTCCTTCCTAAGATAGCAACAAGGGAGAGGCTTCTCTTAAATTGTCGTGAATTGTTGCTTAACGAGAGGACCTCCGCTCTGACCCAATCCCATATTTCTTCACTTATCTTCGACTATCTTTATTCAAACATGTGGAGCGATTCAGTTTCTTTTCTTCGCTTATCTTTGACTCTCTTTATTGAAACTGGTGAATTTTTTGCTTTTCTTCGCTTGTCTTTGCTATCTTTGTAAGTGGTGAATGTTTCTTTTTTTTGCTATCTTTGGCTATCTTTGACAAAAGATGGTGAAGTGTTTCATTTTCTTTTTCTTCGCTTATCTTTGGCTATCTTTGTAAAAGTGGTAAAGTGTTTCATTTTCTTTTTCTTCGTTATTTCGCTATTTTTGTTTAAAATGGTGAAGTTTTTCTCTTTTTTTCTTTGCTTGTCTTTGACTATCTTTATTAAGCATGGTGAAGTGTTTTCTTTTCTTTTCTTTGCTAAGCTTTGACTATCTTTGTTGAAAATGGGTGAAGTGTTTCATGTCTTTTTTCCACATATCTTTTTCTATCTTGATTCCAACATGATAAATCTTTCTTTTTGTCACTAATCATTTACTTTCTGCGCAAAATAGCAAAAGTATTCATTTTTTCCTTCACTGTACCATTTCGATTCAAACTTAACCAAATATTTAATTTTTGCAATCATCTGTTGTTGTTTTTTATCTTGACTCAAACATGATGAAGTATCTCGTTTTGTCGTCACCATCGCTTTACTATCTTCACTGCCATATGGGGAAATATTTCAGTTTGTGTCAGCAGTGTGCTTGCTTACTATTAATGCAGCAAGCAGGGCTGACGAACCGTAACATTATGCAAGTGAGAAGAAGAAGAAGAAGAAGAGTTGGTATTTTTCCTGTTTGGGTTTTGCCGTGACACTTTGGGGCCAGGCTTAGGGGTTGGAGGCAGGTGATTCAAAGTCTGCAGGCAAGCGTGACTGATGTGCTTATGTAAATATAGGCCAGGTGAGGGAGTCCAAAACAACGCAAGAAAGATGACGACGCTTCATCGAGGCCAGCGTAAAGCAAAACCGAGACCTCACGACACACCTGGCTGTTCCTTTTGTAAGTGTCTCTCTGAGATTCAGTCCAACATTACTACGTTCGCGCAGCACGAAGTCAATTTTCACTATGTGATCACAATCCAGGTTAAGATTCACGTCCCTGTGGTGGTAACAGATGCATTATTTATAAGAATGTACTCAGTGTCCCCCAACTTTTCTTTTGTCAGAGTCAGAGACGTGTGAAGAAAGTATGACGCTGGCTGCCCTAGTTTACATAATAGGCTTTTAATGGAAACAGACAGCCAGCTATTATTAAAATAAGACAACATAGCAGGGCATGGCAGGCCACTTGGAAGTTCATGTGCCAGGCGATAAAATCGCTAGGCTCTCAGCCCAGCAGTGGGTCTACTTCAGGAGTCAGCCCCCCCCCCCCTCTCTCTCTCTCCTCTCTCTCTCTCTCTCTGATTTGTCTTTCGATAGTTTTGAAAACACCGACTCTGAAAGGCTTGCTTAAGAATCGATATTGACTAGATGACATTGTGAAGAAAATGAACGAAAGGAGAGTTTAAAGTGGAAGGCATAATATAATAAATACATTCAGAAACGGGTCTGTGTGGCAAGGCATGTGCGCGTGTGAAGGGGGTGGGTAGTAACGGTGGATGTGTGGGCAAGGAAGTGGGAGAAGGAGGGAGGAAAAGCGTGGGGTGTGGGAGGGGGGCCAGGAGAGAGAGAGAGAGAGAAGAGAGAGAGAGAGAGAGAGAGAGAGAGGGCCATGTGTGGTCACACACATCAGCCTGATGGGGTGGATGACAGGTGTGGTGGTGGTCCGTCAACCGTTTTGAAGATCGCACGCTCCCCCCCCCCCCCCCCTCCTACTTCTGTCAACCTGCCTGCCTGCCTGCCTGCCTGCCCGCCGCGGACGGACGTGCTACCTACCCGTGGGGAGCTGAACTGTGTGCACACGGTGCGCGAACGGACCTAAAGCGTACTACTGACAGACAGCTATCATATGAATGCTGATGTACTGCTCTAGCTCTATGGATTCACTGCCTGTGGGATGTACCTACGTTCCTGTGTGTCATGAGGAGTATCACTATGGGGACTTTGGTGGCGTCAGTTATCATCAGATTCAGGTGACAGAAATCAGAAACCTGGCGGAAAAAGGCCGTGACTGTCTCTGTGTGTTGTGGTGGCTTTAAAGGAAGCAATATCAACAGTTATTCTAGTCATCGGTCTACAGTCATTTATACCCTATTTTTCAGTGTAATTCTTTTTTATCCTAACTGATTAACAAAAATGAAAATTGAATTTCAAAACGCAACAATCAAAACATCTCATATTCTTGACAACGAGGAAGTAAATAACATATAAAAATGACAAATTTATAACAGACGTTTTTCTGACATTGTACACGCTTTATCGGGGATTTTTATGCGTGCGTTGCAAAGTGCAGCAGCAACAAACAAAGACATACCATGTAATGATGCACATCATAAATCTACAGCCCTCTCTGTAGCTCTGTGTGTTATCCAAACCTGGAACCAGTACCTCACGTGAAGTGTCATCGCAATATTGTCACGCATAACACCGTTACACATGACTAACATCAGCAATAAGTTCATACAAACACCCCTACCTATTTTATACCAATTTGACGTACCATCTCACATCCGTAAGAATCTCCCAGTGCCACTTTAAGTCCACGAAACACACACATACCATACAACTTTAAAAAAAAATACTACCACGAAAAAACTTTCTGCCTGTCTCGTTCCCATATGTACACAACAAATTTTGGTCCTGCTCCCAAATTATACACACACACAAAAGAACTTCGTCCTTGAAGTGACAACTCATTCACACCTTCCCCCACCATTGTCAGGGTCGTCACACCAACTTCACCCCCATCCTCATAGTATCCATTTTCCTTTTCGGACAGTTCTGAGGAGACAACCACCACCGGAATATCATCAGTGTCAGTTCTCACACCCCCCCAAAAAAATTCCCATGGAAAAAGTCACCACCATCTGTACAGAGAGAGGAGCCAGCCAAACTATGGTGCACAAGGCAAGAGCCGGCCGGTATCGAATGGTGGGCTGACAGATATCCTGCGATATATTTGCAGAGGCCCGAGAAACAGGTTTTTACCAGCACCAAAGCCTGACAGAGGGGCGCCTGTACCGACTGGTCTAACGAGTTTTCTTTTTTTCTCCCCCGCTCCTCCGCCGGGCCCCCGTCGTCAACAATGAGCGGAGGAGGAGAGCAGAAATTGCCTTCGGTTCAGACTTTAGCAGCGGCTACTACTACTGCTGCTGCTACTACTACTGCTTCTACTGCAGCACAGTAAGAATTAAAGTTTGTGTACCACCTTCCCGTTAGAAGTTTGTGTAGAGGTTTTAAGTGGTTTTTGTTTTGTTTTTTATGTAGCTTGTTCTCTGTGTCTGTTGGGGGTTTTGTTGGTGTGTTTGCTCCTGTCATATGTAGGGGGTTTGTTGCTGTTTGTTGTTGTTTGTTATTGTTCTTCTTTTTCTTCATCATTATCAGCGCAGCAGCAGCAGCAGCATCACCAGCATCATCATCATCATCATCATCATCATCATCATCATCATCATCATCATCTCTTCTCTTCTTCTTCTTCTTCTTCTTCTTCTTCTTCTTCTTCTTCTTCTTCTTCTTGTGTTGTTGTTGTTGTTGTTGTTGTTGTTGTTGTTGTTGTTCTTCTTCTTCTTCTTCTTCTTCTTCTTCTTCTTTTCTTCTTCTTC
>CM060322.1:12962190-12964690 GCA_030674155.1 Stramonita haemastoma | reverse complement strand
CCAAGGCACTATTAATGCTCAGCTTTGTTGTGAAACCCATCCCCAAATATTTATATGAATTGGTAACCTTAATTTCTTCATTCCCATACATCCACTTTTCCCTAGAACCTAAGTACCCTCCCTTTCTAAACACCATTACATTAGTCTTTTCAAGATTGACAACCAAGCATAATCTATCTGCTTCTCTCTTAAGTCTGTTCAACTGATTTTGGAGACCAATAGCAGATTCAGATAATAAGATAACATCATCAGCAAACAATAATAGAAATATTTCAACAGTATCAGTCATTAGTTGAATGCCATGCTTTCCTGCTCTGGATACTTCAAGAGCCAATTCATTTATAAATAGAGAGAACAATAGGGGACTGAGTAAACAACCTTGTTTTACTCCTTTTGGACAAGCAAAATAATCTGAATAATTACTCTTATCACGCACACATGCCAAAACAGAGTTATAAACACTTCGTACCGCCTTATACAATTTTCCACAGAGAGAGAGAGAGAGAGAGAGAGAGAGAGAGAGAGAGAGAGAGAGAGAGAGAGAGAGAGAGAGAGAGAGAGAGAGAGAGAGAGATTGAACAAGAAGAACAAGACGAAGAACAAGCAGAAGAACAAGAAGAAGAACAAGAAGAGGAGGAGGAGGAGAAGAGGGGGAGATAAAATATACAAATCTTAAAGCTATGAAACAATTAAATTCTGAACAAAAAGCGGGGAGGTGGTGTATTAGGTAGTTAAGAAAGTTTGAAGAAAAGAGGAATCGCAAAGAACAAGACCCAGAAGAAAATGAAGATACAGATAAAAATGAAGATGAAGAGGAGAGAGAGAGAGAGAGAGAGAGAGAGAGAGAGAGAGAGAGAGAGAGAGAGAGAGAGAGAGAGAGAGAGAGAGAGAGAGAGAGAGAGAAGAGAAGAAGAAGAAGAAGAAGAAGAAGAAGAAGAAGAAGAAGAAGAAGAAATACAAGAAGAAGAAGAAGAAATACAAGAAGAAGAAGAAGAAAAAGAAACAGAGAAAGAGGGGAAGATGCACTAAACAAATCTTAAAGGTTTTAAATCATAATTAAATTCTGACCCAAAAAGGAGAGAGGGGTGCTAGGTAGTTAAAAAAGGAAGAATAAAAGGAGAAGAATTGCAAAGAGCAAGAACCAGAAGTTGAAGAGGAAGTGAAGGAGTAGGAGAACAACAAAAAGTAGAGGTGACTTGCTCTAGGTCTATCACATATATCGTATGATTTGTTTCTGTTCAGATTGGCTATTGTGTTGAAGACTGCCCTTAATGCATATCAGATTTGGTATCTTTGCATTTCTCTGGGAAATAGAAGACCCCACCTCACGCATGGAAGTCTTTTGCAGCTGTAATTTTACACAAAGTCATATATGTATATGTATATATATATATATATATAATATATATATATATATATATAGAGAGAGAGAGAGAGAGAGAGAGAGAGAGAGAGAGAGAGAGAGAGAGAGAGAGAGAGAGAGAGAGAGAGAGCATCACAGACTGGCAGTCTTTGCAGATGACCTAAATTCTTCTTGAAGGTTCTTTTCTCTTCTTCTCGTTTTTTGACTGACAGTTTTATGGAGTTGTTTTTCATGGAGCAGCAACCAAAGGGAGAACAATTCCCTCCTGACCAAAGTGGAAAATGGAAGCTTGCCACTTTGATTGTGACGCATTGACGCTTGACGCACTGCCTTTGGCGCAGCCAGGCAGAGAAAACAGAATTGCCTTTCTCCTTGCATTTCTGTCTGCACGCGAGAAAGCCCAGTACTAATGCATTTATGAATGTTTGGGTCTGAACGTGAGGTCAGGAGTCTCCCATGTCAATGCTGAAATTAACAGTGCAGTCTTTCTCCTTGCCTCTTGGTTGTAGCAATCTATGAGTGAACCACAGTCAGAGTTGTGTAATAGTGTTCTCAGACTGTGGTCTCTTATTCGTGAAAAGAGAGCACTGGTTAATGGGCTTTGTTGAAGTTTTTTGTGTTTAATCTTGACGCAGACAATATGCTTGTTGCCAGAGTAGCTTGTTGCAAAGTGGTGTAGTGATTATTTGATAGGGTTGTTTGTTTTTGCTTGCGAAATTGTAACAGACTGTGGAATATTTAAGCAGGACATTGACTGAAAAAGTCTATTAAGATGTGGCAGGTTTCGTTGATAATTTATTCAAGGAAGAAGAGGAGAGGAGAGGAGAGGAGAGGAGAGAAGAGAGAGAGAGAGAGAGAGAGAGAGAGAGAGAGAGAGAGAGAGAGAGAGAGAGAGAGAGAGAGAGAGAGAGAGAGAGAGAATGCTGAACTCTAAACAGGTTTATTATGTATATCGGCCTTTGGCCACAATACATGGAGTCTGGGGGAGGGAGGAAACAAAAATACTGATATAGTGCTAAATTCATTAAAAAAGAAAAAAATCCTTGTAGAGCATGATCATAATAGCCCATCTTGAACTGGCTTGGAACTTGATAAACACGTATTATACTGCATCAGTAATGTTGATAACATACATCA
>CM060322.1:12942190-12949690 GCA_030674155.1 Stramonita haemastoma | reverse complement strand
TCTCTCTCTCTCTCTCTCTCTCTCTTCTCTCTCTCTCTCTCTCTCTCTCTCTCTCTCTCTCTCTCTCTTCTCTCTATCTCTCTCTCTCTACTCCATGACTCATTGAGACACTGCACTGAATTTTTCAGTTCGTGTTTATTTGGCAAGTTGAACGCGACTCCATCCCTATTCAGGTACAGGGTGCATGCTGGGTATCACTGACTAGAATTACAGGATTTTCACGTGCATATTTGATATTCTGCATGTATACAGACAATAAAGGAGTTGAGGCACTGGTTAGTCTCCAGCATTTTGTTTTGGGAGATTGTGAAAATCCTCACCTTGCCGGCTTGCTGGGACTCGAACCTACGACTTTGTGGACCCTCAGGATAAAGTCATTGCTTTACCCGCTCAGCGCTAACATTTCTATTTCTTTTTGCCTCCTCTTCAATAGTGGTAACATCATAGACCACATAATCACGAAAGATAACTTTTTTTTCTCTCTTTTAGTTAAACAAAATTGTTTGCTTTTGTTCTGAAATTGAGTCCACCTAAACAGATTTCGAGTGAAAAAGTTTAATTCATATATCTTTAATATTTTCGGGAGAGTGTTACTTTTTGATACATAGCTTGTTTTTAAGGATTGCATCATAAAGAGGAGGAAGCTGGCGTGGTTTGGTCACGACACGGATCATAGCTCTCTTATCAAGACTATCTTACAGGGGACACTAGAGGGAGGAAGACGCAGGGGCAGACAGATGATGAAAAGAATGAAAAATATCCGAGACAGTACCGGCCTTGACATGGATGTGTTGTTGCGAATTGCTGAAGACAGGCCAGCCTGAAAAAAAAAGCCACCCAACGCGTCTGTCAAGCCCCCCCCCCCCCCCCCCCCCCCCCCCCCCCCCCCCCCCCTCCACGCACACACACACCCCTCCTCTTCCGAAGACCGTCTTGGTCAAGGGACTGCTGATACAGATGATGATTTAAGAATTCATATAAGAACGCGGAAATTTTTCATTAAGCAGCCAACAAGGGTTTCAGTATACAAGGAAACAGTTGGATTCAACATGTCCACGACGCACGGCTTGAAAGCAAAATTCAGTGTAGTGCCCAGCAACTTGTTAAGGAGTTAGGGAGAAGTCAACTACTAAAAATAAATAAACAAAAACTTGATACTGAGACACTAAAGAGCTGGACTCCATGTTCTTAATCACCTAGAAATAATAACTTTTCTAGGACAAGTTTTAACAGTAGATTACATCGTGAAAAAAACCTAAAGGAAGTTCAACACCACCTTTAATATTCAGTCTCCAAACACGGTACTTTCTTTGTAGGCGACCCGGGCAATAAACAACTGGGCTGAATGAATCTCAACCTTTAACTGTTGACCACTCTCGTCCTTGATCTTTTTGACATGAAAATTTTCGTTTTGCTTGGCTGACCCAGGTCAGAAGGCCCTCGCTGACCGGCAAACCAAACCACGGACGTTCATTTTTATTCATGACCGAGGAGAGTCTTTCAGAATTTCCTTTTCTGGCCGCTGACAGACAGATCTGGTGGGAAGAGCTCCGAGGTGACCATTCACTTGTGGGAACAATTCCACAATGACCGTCCGGCCAAAACTGTACTGACCCTTTAGCGGCACATTTTCAGGTCTATTGACACCAGAGCCAAGCTCGGGTGCCAGGCTTTTTAATCATATCAATCACTCCCGCCGACATCCATTTTATTCTCTTTTTTTGTTGGGGGGAGGGGAGGAGGGTGAATAGGGTGCCTGTTCTGCATCAACGCGCTTCCCTAATAGAACCCCTCTCTAGGAAAACAAGATCTGAACCCTGATGGTAACACTATCATAGTGATAATGTGACAGTTATGGCGCGTTTGTTATCTTTTATGGAGGGCGTTTCACATGACCTCCTCCCCCCTCTCCCAAAAAAGATACTTGACTCACGGTATAAAGAAAAGAAGTGTGGATAAGGGTATGTTTTGCGTGGAAAGAGAAGCTGAATGGACGACGTAAATACATCCTTCCATAGAGAATAAGGAGGGGGGGGGGGGGGGAACCAAGGAAATACATTTAGAAGGAAAAGGTCGGTGGATTTTTGGTGATGAGGACTCGATGCAGTATATCTTTTTTTTAATGGAAGAGGGTGATGGCTTTGATAATGTTGCCTTTTTCTGGATGGCGTGTGTGTTTAATTTTATTCATTTGTTTATTCATTCTTTTGTTTCGAACATAATGGAATAAACGCCCATGTGGTTTAACAATTCTTTTAAACACAGTCCCTCTGTTCATAGGGTTTTGTACATTTTGTCATCGTTCCCTCTGGCACAAATAGCCTTCTCTTCCAAAAGTTGTAATGGGTTTTAAATTGTGCGCTGCGTGTGTTCGCACGAGGGACCTTGGATTATAGTCTCACCCGAAGGACTTTCAGGGGATTGGAATCAGCATTGGTGTTAGCTCCAGGGGACAAAATCCCGTGAACGGGCGTCTCGGTGGTGGTTCGTACCCAGGTTGTCAGATTACAACGCGACCACAGTGCTCTAGCCACCAGAGGTGTGTGTGTGTGTGTGTGTGTGTGTGTGTGTGTGTGTGTGTGTGTGTGTGTGTGTGTGTGTGTGTGTGTGTGTGTTAAATACAGATGACTGAAGCTTTGCACTGTAACAACTATTTGTGAAGGCTCGTTGCTATCATGTTCACCTCCAATCCCTTCTATCCATTAATCTTATTCTATGACATAGCATGTGAAAAGTAACATAACTATATACATGGTACATTCTCAGATTGTGTAGAATAACATTATATACACGGTACATTCTACTCACAGTAGTAACACTTTCTCGCAAGACTAAAACTGAAGCTTTGCGCTTCTTGTTACGTTTCACACGGTCTCTAAAAATATACACGGGACCGTATAATCATTCAAAAACTGTGGGACTAGATTATCCCCCTATTCTTTGTGCTTGTGGATGATAGCAGTAACAGTAGAGGGTTTCTTGCTTCTTTGGCCTCATCGGCCTTGTTTGGAGCAACGTCTGGGGTGGTTCAGCAAACCAGCTCATGCATGGCAGTCTCCGCTACAGTTGTTGCAGGCAAAATTAGGCACTGGGCTTGATGGCCTAGTTTTACTATCTCTCCTTGTGGATTATATTATTATCATTATGGCACAACTGGTTGCTGCTGCTGCTGCTACTATTGCTGTTGCTAGTATTTTTATTTTATGCTCGTTTGTGGACAGGTTTTTTCAGATAAAAAAAAGGCTAGATCGATATCAAAACAGCTTGTACAGAATAAATGCATTTGTCAGAATTTTTTTGTACTAGACTACAAACATACAAATCTGCACCTAAAAAGCATTTTGCTGATTATACTTGTTTTTAGAGTTGTCTGGTTTTGTTTCTTCCATAAAACTTAAAACCCAGGTTGTTTTCAAAATCACCCCCCCTCCCGTAAAGACGAAGATGCCTGGAGCCTGTCAGTATAAATAGCATCCCCACTTTCTGAAAATTCTGTGCCAAGAATTCCCTCTTTTCTATCCAGGTATCCCTCTCTTTATATCTGTCTTGTTTCTTTTCTTCCTGTCACCTCCTTGTCTATTTTCTGCCTTCTTGGTCCATTCTGCTGCGCTTTTTTTCCTGAAAGAAATAAAAGAATATATTCTGTCCCACGACGAAGTCGGATGCGCTGGACCTTACCTGACAGGTGCTTAATGGCAGTGCAACGCATTTTCGCTCATATGACAGACAGCAATTGTCGCTGTCTGAGAGTATGACGACGTCAAAGAAGAGGAAACTGTCCAAAGCTGGACTCTTCCGATTAAGTTTGAAGAAAAAGTCGAGGTCAGACGAAGCAGCTATTTGACTTACCTGTCTTGTCAGCCATTTTGTTTGTCCGTTTTGTGGAAATTCATTGAGCCAGAAATGGCATCGACTATCCATCTGTCATTGTCTCATTGTGGTCAGTTGGTAATTTTCTTTTGAAAAGAACAAAAGAGCCGTAACATTCTAAATGTTATCTGGGGGGCTGGAGCGATTGCTAATGGTCAGAGCGATTAGCTGGTGAGCTCCCAGCGTGGGTTCGAACCACCACCCAGGCGCCTTTCCGAGGGGATTTTCCCCCTGGAGTTCACATTGGTACTGACTCCACTCCCCCGAAAGTCCATAGAATGAGACTATAAACCAAAGTCGGTATTTGAACGCACGCAAAACGTCTTGTGCACACGTTTGAACTCCCTCCACCTTTTGTGTGCCAGCAGGAATAGATGATGATTTGGAAAAAAAAAAATGCATGCACACTGGTATCGTCTTTGGACATCATCCTTAAAGTCGAAACGGGGCCACCTTAATGGTGGGCAAACAATCACATACGCAAACTCTCACTGATTGTAAACCTCACAGCTCTAGCCGAGGAACGAAAAAAGAGCCAGCTGGAAAGGTCTTTTTGCACAAAATTAATATTAACCAATTTTAATATTTTTTTTTACTGACAAATTTTGAAGATTATACAGCTGTATTGACCCTGACTTTGTTGTTCAAGGTCACAGAATCAACTTCATCCGAAATAGCGAATAGCGCTGGGTATGGTAGATTGAAAGACAGACCGTACAATGTTATTTTGATGTAAAAGTTCCTGCTGGACAGCTTATATTCGTAAAAAAACATGTATACTTGAGAACCACATGTGCTCGATACAGTGAGAAACTGAAATTTTATTTAGAAGATCATGATTTACCCCGTACGTATGCCGGGGGCCTTTCAGTATAGATAGTATCCCCACATTCTTGAAATTTTGTGCTAGGAATTCCTCTTTTCTATCCCTCTCTTTGATTCTGCATTCCTTTTCTTCCTGTCGTGTCCTTGCATATTTCCGCCTTCTTGGTCCACTCTCCTGCCTTTTCCCCCCAAAAGGCTTAAAAGATAACAATTCTCTCCCACGCCGGTCAGATGTACTGGGCCTGACTCGTCAGGTGCTAAATAACAGCGCAACACATTTTCGCTCAAATGACAGACAACACATGCTGTGTGTGTGTTCGACAACAAAGAAGAAGAAGTTCATGATTGCTGCTGGTCACATGACAAAAGGAGAGGGAAAAACCTACAGGGGTTGCAATAATAAAGATTTTAAATGAAAAATTTCGCTTGTCAAGAACAGTGTGTGTGTGTGTGTGTGTGTGTGTGTGGTGTGGTGCGGCGTGCGTGCGTGCGTGCGTGCGTGCGTGCGTGCGTGGTGCGTGCGTGCGTGCGTGCGTGTGTGTACGCATGAGCAGTCAATAATCACACGAAGGAGTTGTTTTTTCCATCTTGATAAACAATTTATATTTCAGAAACTGATACTTTCTACTTTGAATATTCATATAATGGAATTAAAACATTGCGCTGTACAATCATTCTAAATTTTAAGATTTGTTCTCTGAAATGTCACACTTTTAGGCCCACCCCCATCCCCGCCACAATCAATGGAAAGAAACTGTCACAAAACTGATTATAAACCAAGGAGTAAACACGAATAATCATCTGAAAGCGTTGCCTGATTTTTGTAGTTGTTTGTGATTTGGGTTTTCTTTTTAGAACGCACATGTATAAGGCAATTTTCCTTGCATCCGAACTTATAGTTTCATTGTCGTTGGGATTAATTTTCATAAACAAGCTTGCCTAAACCACCAGCCAAACAAATCACATGTTGTATCTAAATGGACAGGGTGTATTGCTTTGCCATGAAAAACCCATTTCAGCTCTATGAATGTGTGTGTGTGTGCCTTCCTGTCTGCCTACCTGTCTGCATGCGTGTGTGCCTGCCTGCGTGCGAACGTGCTTGGTTGTACGTTTCTATGTGCAAGTTTACGTCCCTTCGATTATTGATTGCAGTCTCTCTGAGCTGAGCTAGAATAATGGCGCATTCTTCTGAAACCTTTGTCTCCGTCGCTGTCTTTGTTTGCTTTGTCTCTCTGTCTCTTTCACCCAGTACACACTTCTGAAACACTTTCCAGGACCCTCCTTTCATTTCATTTCGAATATTTTTGTCTCTGTGTGGATTCTGTTTTTCCTATTCGCAGAGCTATTCTTTCGTTTTAGCGATTGTGTGCAAGACGGTATAGAGCAGATAAAAGCGATTGGGAGAAAAAGAGGACATTTTTTAGTCTGGAAACACCAGTGTTTGCCTTAAGTCGATAACTTCTTTTGTTAATTCTTCGTTCTCTTTTTTATATTCGTTTTCTTTCTTTTTTCCTGCTGTTATCTTCTTCAGTACTGTTTTTTGTTTTATATTTTATTTATATTTGTTTTTATCAGCGACAACGCTTCGCTGGTTTTCTTTCCTACAAGATGCTGCCATAGGGATATGGATGATATCTCCCACTTCCCCCGCCCCAGCAAAACACAAAGTGAATTACAATAGAAATGATGCAACAGCTTCGTTTAGTTATGTCTAAGAGACGTTTCCTAGCGTTCGTTTTATTCTCCATAAGATTCTGCAAAAGAACTTGTTCGGAAAAGTAGCAGTAAAGCGCATGATGACAATCATGTTTTCCAGCTGCCAAATCACAGATTTCGTTTTGTTTGTTGGTGGAACACACTCCAAGCTTTGAGCTTGTTGTTGCTCTCAAACACGACCAAAATACTGAAGCAGCTTCAAAACGTTTAGGTGTAGGAACACCTCTGCAGTTTTTGTTCTAATTTTTACTCTGTGCTTGTATATTCTCCTGCAGTCGACATTGACTGCAGTATTATGGTGGTTGGTTAAACGGAATCTTCCTCCTCCTCCTTCTTCTTCTTCCTCCTCTTCCTCCTCCTCCTCCTCCTCCTCCTCCTCTTCTTCTTCTTCTTCTTCTTCTTCTTCTTCTTCTTCTTCTTCTTCTTCTTTTTTCTTCCACTCAGACAGCAACTCCGGAGGCCGTGACAAATGCAGTGGTTCGTTGAAAGCCCTCCAGGAGTCCGAAGAGCTTGTCCATCATCGGCAGGTCAGTAGGCCAGATATCGGCCCTCAGGTTTTTGTGAGTTGAACAGGTCTGGAGGAAGTGTTCCACTGTCATGGGAGAAGTGCACAGGGGCACATCGCATAATTACCATGTGGAACTTTGGTGAACATGTGATGTCTGAGTCTGCAGTGTCCAGTTCTCAGACTGAAGACTTAGAAGTCACAAGTGCCAACACACGCAGGCACTTTTTGCTATTATTTTGCTTTTATGTCAGCATTGTCAAGAAATGATGCTCGATAGATGTACCGAGGTTCGGCGTGTCACACACACACCACACAACACACAACACACACCACACCCACACACACACCACCACACACACACACACACACACACACACAGAAAGACAGACAGACAGACAGACAGACAGACAGACAGACAACCTACTGATTAGACTGCCCCAAAACTAAACTGATGACATTGACCTTAGAAAGTGTTCAAGGACGGGTCTCCATTTTGTGCGTGAGAAAAAAAGTGAAAGCTTAATGGTGGACGTGCCTCGTGAGAAAGAGAGAGAGAGAGAGAGAGAGAGAGAGAGAGAGAG
>CM060322.1:12932190-12937190 GCA_030674155.1 Stramonita haemastoma | reverse complement strand
TTTTCCTGCCAGGGTTAAAAACTACGGGGGTATGGAAGTTTTTTTGAGAGCTACACCGGTAGAGATGAAATCTAAGAGGGCCTGATTTCTAAGGAGTCTGGCCGTTTGCAAGGACTGGTGGCTATAGACTTACGGCATCGTGATGCAATCAGTGATGGATCGATAGGGCGTTTAAATATATGCCAGAACTAAGGGGTATTTTCTGTTGATTTTTGGCCAGTTAGTTGGTCAAATCGAAGTGTATAGTGCGCAGAACTATTGGTTTTCTGTATGATTTCTTGAAAACATTTCTGCGTGTGTCTATATTATTCTCAGCATGTGTGGATATGTACGTGTGCATGCACTCTAATTGCACGCAAGCACGTCTGTGTTACATAACACATACACACACACACAGAGACAGACAGACACACAGACAGACAGACACACACACACACAGAAAGACAGACAGACAGATACACACACGCGCCGCGCGTGCGCGCACACACACACACACACACAGAGGCGCGCGCGCGCGCGCACACACACACACACACACACAACACATACACAAATAGACAGGCAGACAGAAAGATAGATAGATAGACAGACAGACACACCCACGAACGCGCGCGCACACACACACAGCCACACACACACACACACACACACACACACACACACACACACACACACACACACACACACACACACACCACACACACACACACACACACACTTCCCCATCCAAACGCTCCCTGACACTAGCAGAGTAGAAATAGCATGAGGCCGGTTGGCTAGGGAAAGGAGATGCGAACAATAGCCTGCAGATGTGGAGTGACAGGGTGGGAGGACCGTCTCACAATGCCTCCCCTGTCTGGCCCAGATCTGACCAGTCCCCGAAAATTCTGACAGGACCCTGGCATCCTCTTGTATCCATTTTGACAGTATAGCGCAGCTAGAACCACTTGGTTGAATTTGTGATAAAAAGAGGAAACTTTTTGTGTATGTGTGTGTGTTCCTCAGCATGAGCTTCGAGGTTCATCTATGGTGAGATTTTGTGTATGCGGCCGGTTTTGTTGTTGTTTTTTGGTTTTGGGGTGGGGTTTTTTTGTTTGTTTGTTTGTTTTGGGGGGCCTCCATGAAGGTAGCGGGAGCAGGGGGAGGGGGGGGGGGGCTCCATGAAGGTGGCGGCTTAACGTTAACAGTTCTCTATGGATGACATTTTTCCGTGAGTGTGGCAAATATGGATGATATACATGAGTGCAACAACTGTAGGGCGCCATAGAAGGTGGGTTAGCACAACTAAATCACTTAAAGCCAATGAAAGAAAGTAGGGGACGACAAATAAATAGAGAGATAGATAAATGAGTAAATGAATTAAAAAGAGAGGAGTTACTTTTGTTTCAGTTTTCAGTTTTTACCGAGAAGAAATATGAGTGGACACTTCCATTTTCCCTAAATACCTTCAGCTTCTGGGTAGATGCATCCCCAACTGCATAACCCAGTGTGCTATGGAAGCCAAGAATATATTGAAGACATCTTAGTATCATCTCAACTTCCATGAAGTCTTGGGTTCACATATTGAAGATATCTTAGTATCATCTCAACTTTCATGAAGTCTTGGGCTCATATATTGAAAATATCTTAGTATCATCTCAACTTTCATGAAGTCTTGGGCTCATATATTGAAAATATCTTAGTATCATCTCAACTTTCATGAAGTCTTGGGTTCATATACTGAAGATATCTTAGTATCATCTTAACTTCCATGAGGTATTGGGTTCAAATCTCGGTGGCAGCTGGTGAAGTATAGGTGGGGATTTTTAACAGAGGCACCCGTTCGAGGGGATTTTTCTCGTAGAATTAAAAACCATGCCGGCTTCACTTCCCCGAAAGAGAGAAACAACGCAGGTTCTGTGTACGAACGCATGCAGAATTACTTGCGCACAGGTTGAAACCAGTTCTGCTTTTCGGAAGAGTAGGCCATTGTGTGCAGATAGGAGCGGATGACAATTTTTTTTCTGCATTATTTTTTTTAAGAAAAAAACCCGCATGCGCACTGGTGTCGTGTTTAGACATCCCTGAAGTCAGAATGCGGCTACCTTAATGATGGGCAGAAACGGTTGCATACGCAAAATCTCATCAGCGGTGAACCTCCCACTTATCCCTGAAGTCGAACTGCAGCTACCTTAACTTTCCCCCTAAAAAACGTTACAAGTGGAGATTTTTGTTATACAATATCTTCCTAAAACGCTACCAAAAAAAAAAAAACGCGAGTAAAGCTAGACCGAAAGTTAAGCCAGTGCAGTTTTGTACGTACCGCGAAGTTAGTCACACAAGCGTGGGCAGGGCGCCCGCGCGCGCGCGCGCGCGTGCGTGGTGTGTGCGAGGTGGTGTGTGTGTGTGTGTGTGTGGTGTGTGTGTGTGTGTGTGTGTGTGTGTGTGTGTGTGTTGTGTGTATGTAAAGAAGGGAAGGGGGAAAATGACAAGGCTGTGATGTCCACCTTCGCAACGTTGATGGAATGATGCTTTTAACATGTTAGGCACGTGGGGAATAATCACCTGTCTCCTTTCGACCATGTTTCGGTCTTGTTTTAGTGCCTGTCTCCTTTTGTGTCTTTCCTGTCTATCTGTCTTCCCAGTCTCTCTGTCTGTCTTTCCTCTCTGTCTGTTTTTTTTTCCTGTTTGTCTGTCTACTTCGTCTGTGTGACTGCCTGAATCTATCTAGCTCAGATGTACATACACTCGCCGCCCGAGAATATACACATTTACGTATTTAAAAGAACAAGAACAAAAAAAAACCATAACAATAATGGTTGCATCAATTGTATGGCAACAACAACATAGCAACAAGAACAATTGCAGCTAGCAGCAACAACACCAACAAGAGTAGCAGCAGTAGCAACAACTACAACAAAAAAAAGCAGCCAGAGCATTCTTATGCACTACAAAAATGTGTCTAAAGATTCGTTTAGATGAAAGTATTCATTCTTAGATCGTTGTCTCTTCCTTTCTTTTCTCTCTTTCTTTCTTTTGTCTTATTTCTTTCTTTCTTCGTTCCTTCCTTCGTTCCTTCCTTCCTGCCTTCCTTCCTTCCTTCCTTCCTTCCTTCCTTCCTTATTTCCTTCCTTCCTGCCTTCCTTCCTTCCTTCCTTTCTTTTTTTCCTTTCTTTCCTTTCTTTCTTTCTTTCTCTCTTTCTTTTTCTTTCTTTCTTCCTTCCTTCCCTCCTGCCCGCCTGCCTTCCTCCCTTCATTCCTGTCTTTGTTTTTTTCTTTCTTTCTTTCTTTCACTGCTCTCTGATGAGTAGAACCAGTCCCATGAAGACTTACATGTATTATGGCGCATGCATGCCCCCTCCATTTCTCTCTCTCTTCTCTCTCTTCTCTCTCTCTCTCTCTCTCTCTCTCTCTCTCTCTCTCTCTCTCTCTCCTCTCTCCTCTCTCTCTCTCTCTCTCTCTCTCTCTCTGTCTGTGTGTGAGTGAGTGAGTGAGTGAGTGAGTGTGTGGTGTGTGGTGTGTGTGTGTGTGTGTGTGTGTGTGTGTGTGTGTGTGTGTGTGTGTGTGTTTCTTTGTCTCTGTTTTTCTCTGTCTCTATGTCTTTCTCTTACACCGCCCTCAACACACACACACACACACACACACACACACACACACACACACACACACACACACACACACACACACACACACACACACACACACACACCGAAAACTGAGAATTATCCCGAAGACCTCCAGCCAGGAAAGACACCATCACAAGGTAAAGAACGGTGTTGGATAACATGTCCACTGGCCCGGCTCAGGTGCTCATTAGCTCCCTGGTATCCGGGGTCCCTGCCTCGGCATAACAAAAACCTCGAGAGCCTGGGACAATATTGACCCAGTGGGGCCCGGGAGAAAGGATTGTCAAAGATTGAAAAGATGAGGTCATCGTTTGACAAGGTCGTATAAAAAGAAAAACTGACATTGTTCAACCCATCGTATGGTGATTCACATGGTGAACAGAGTCATTTGCGTCGTGAAAGAGTCACTTTCACCGTCAAAATGAACGCACTGGCACAATACTACTTCGTCCTGAATAGAAAGAAGATGGTGTTTACCCTAGATGACTCCCCCCCCCACTAGCATAACCGTTGCATACAGAGGTATAAACTGAAAAATTTCCTCATACAAGGGATGCTTGCCACAAACCTAAGAAATCCTAATCTTTAAGAAAAGAACACTGGGATCACAAAAGAGCATTGTAATCATGAAACCAATAATATTTACTGTGGAGAAATAGAAAATAAACTGAACTTACAACTGTTTATTCATTTATTTATTTATTCTTTTATAGCGAGGATGACAGAATAAGCAATCATGTGCTTTTTTTCATCCGGTCCCCGTGTGTATGCAGTTTTGTAAATATTGTCATCTGTTCCCACCGGCACACGATGGCCTACTCTCACGAAAAGCGGTTTGAGTTGAAATGACTTACTTGGATACTTCGGACGGAATACTTTCACCTTAACATATCCCGTAGTCTTTCTTGTCCACCATCGGGGAACCACTGGAGATTTTGCAACCAGCTTTCTCCACTCTTCGCTGTTCTCAGACAAAATTCACCTGCAGCCAAGTATGTCAACAGCTTTAACGAAACTAAACTTTGCCTTAAGTGGTGACTTATGTACTTTACCCTCTCCCCCCACCCCCGCCCTCCACCCTCAAAAATATACTTTACCCTCCGCCCGAAAAAAAGAAATGTTATCAATATTACATGAAAAACTCCTTTAGCATTGGTGATAGCTCATTAAATGTTCCTTACGATATTTCCTTGTTTGGTTTGAACACATTTGGCTCAGTTCACATACAACATAAGCAATCAACACCAATACAGTAAGGGAGAGGCATCCAGCAAGCTACAGTATATTTTAGGTCCTAGTCATAACGATGAAGAGTTTTGTGGGGGGTAACAGGTTGAAGCAATTGCAAAAGACATATCATGACTAAAGAAAAGAAAAGTGTTACAATAGTATGTT
>CM060322.1:12912190-12927190 GCA_030674155.1 Stramonita haemastoma | reverse complement strand
CTTTGCATTTATTTATCTACCTATTTATTGACTTTGTTTTTCGTAAAAGATTAAACCCTCTACGTTTAAAAGAACTGCCATTTACGAGTCATGAACTGAAGTAAACAAAATGCCAGATTTCATAAAAAGAAATCCTCTCCCCCTAACCTTCCTCTCAATATCAATTTTATTCATCCATTTACTTATTCATTTATTCATCGCTTTATTTGTACAATGGGCGGTATCTATTTGACCATTCACCCTTGCTGACGATCTTAATTGCCCCGTTGCTATCAGATTCAGATATTTTGAGACATTATCCGGTAAACCTTTGCATGTGTGTGCTTGTTTGTGTCACGAGAAACTAACGTGAGACCTAGAGATGGGTTTAAGCATAACTTTAACGGCACACAGTGTGTGTGTGTGTGTGTGTGTGTGTGTGTGTGTGTGTGTGTTGTGTGTGTGTGTGGTGTGTGTGTGTGTGTGTGTGTGTGTGTACGCGCGCGCACGAGCGCGATATGCTGTGTTGTGTGTGTGCGTAGCGCGTGCGTGCGTGCGTGTTAGCTGTGCGATGGTAATTTTGTTTCCATTTCTTTGTCAAAACCAAATTCTTATTTCCAGATGGTATGTCGTTAAGCAATGCATTTGCTTTATTCATCAAGCCACCCATTATAAAAAGCAGACACAAAAAATTTAAAAAATAAAAAGAAATTAACACAAAGAAAGAGAGACACATGAAGTAATCATAATTTAACACCACATCAACCATCATCCTTTTCTCATCTGCTCGTTCTTTCGTGTGTTTGTTTGTTGGTCTGTGTGTTTCTGTCTCTTTTTTGTACATGTCTGTCTCTTTTATCGGTCTCATTCTCTTGTCTGTCTCTGTCTTTCTGCCTGCCTGTATGTCTTTCTGTCTGTTCTGAATTGTTTTGGGTTTTTTACAGCATGCGGTAAAATCATGCACATGAGCGAGTGCATCTTTCACGCATGCATGCGCGTACACGTGACACGAAAGAGATGAGACCGAGAGAAGACAGGAGACGGAAAGACAGAGAGACAGAGAAGGAAAGAGAAGAGAGAGAGAGAGAGAGAGAGAGAGAGAGAGAGGGGGGGGGGAGAGAGAGAGAGCAGACAGACAGACAAGTCAGGGGGAGGGAGGAGACGGAGGAGGTCTAGCGTGTACAGATTTCTTTGGTTAAACAATTTTTTTCCTTTTGTCCTGTAAGTGCACAGTGCAATATTTGCTTGGAGAAATAAAAGACTGGTAGACGCCCATCCTATTCTTTTTTCCTCCTCTTTTCTTCTTTTTTCTTTCTCCTTTCTTCTTCTTTTCTCTCCATCTCCCCTTTTCTTTCTGGTTCTTTTTTTTTCTTCAATCAGGATTTTGTAGCAGGCAAACATCCGCCAAAGGAAAGAAAAAAAGGGAAAAGAATAGAAAAAGGTTGTTGCTTGTCTTGTGGGCGGACAGAGTTTATGATTATATCTTATCGTACGGGGAATGTTCTTTCTGTTGAGCTAATAGTGGCCACTTCAAGTCTTTTTGATCTCGAAAAAGGATATGCCTCTCTCGTCTTGACCTTCTGTCTGTATGTCTCCTTTTCTGTATGTCTCCTTGTCTGTGTCTATTTGTCTGTCTGTCTCTCACTTCTCTCACTCTGTCTCTGTCTATATGCTACTCTGTCCTTGTCTGTCTGTCGTCGTCTTGTCTGTCGTCTGTCTGTCTCTTCTCTCTCTCCTCCTCTCTCTCTTCTCTCTCCGTCGTCTGTCGTCTGTCGTTTGTCTGTCTGTCTGTCTGTCTGTCTGTCTGTCTCTCTTCTCTCTTCTCTCTCTCTCTCTCCTCTCTCTCTCTCTCTCTCTCTCTCTCTCTCTCTCTCTCTCTCTCTCTCTCTGACTCTGTATCTGATCTGTCGTCTGACTGTGTCTCTGGTTCTGTCTTTGCACTCTCTCTGTTCTATCTTCTTCTTGTGTCTCTCTGTGGTCTTCTCTGTCTCTGTGTCTCTCTGTCTCTGTCTCTGTTGTCTCTCTCTCTCTCTCTCTCTCTCTCTCTCTCCCTCCTCTCTCCTCTCTCCTCTCTCTCTCTCTCTCTCTCTTGTCTGTTTTTGAAGTATGTCTCAGTCTCTGTATGTTTACGTCTGTCTGTGACTTCGTTGATCTGTGTGTGTGTCTGTTTTGATTGGCTGTATATGTGCCTTCTGTCTGTCTGTCTGTCTGTCTGTCTGTCTGTCTGTCTGTCTGTCTGTCTGTCTGTCTGTCTGTCTGTCTGTCTCTCTCTCTCTCTCTCTCTCTCTCTCTCTCTCTCTCTCTCTCTCTCTCTCTCTCTCTCTCTCTCTCTCTCTCTCTCTCTTAGCCTACCGAACTTCCATCCGGCCTCATTGCATGCAGTTTGTAATTTTTGTCATCCGTTCCCGCCGGCACAAATGGGCTACTCTTCCGAAAGGGGATCAGGTTTTAACGTGTGCGCAAGATCGTACACGGGATCTCCGTTTACATATAGTCTCATCCCCGCATGTGTGTGTGTGTGGTGTGTGTGTGTGTGTGTGTGTGTGTTGTTGTGTGTGTGTGTGTGTGTGTGTGTGCGTGTGCGCGCGGCATGTGTGAGTGTGTTCGTGCTTTCATTTAATGTCTGTTCACTGTAAGTGATATGGGATAGAGAGGAAAAAGCCACAATAGTGAAAAAAAAGAAATTTAATGGCATCGAGAAAAGAGGGGCCATGCAAAAAATAGGCATTGAACCATGTCTGTAATACATGAAAATGCAACATAACACAGTCTAAAAGAACCGTAAACTTCTTTTACCTTCACCTATTCCGTAGTCTGGTCGACCGTTGGGCACCGTTAAAGAATTAGCTGCCAGCTTTCCACACTCTCGCGGTTCTCAGCATTCTGTAGTATGTCGTTTCACTCAAGGCCGGTCCACTCTCTGATGTTGTCCTCCATTCGTTTCCTCTGCCTGCCTCTTCGTCTTTAACCTTTGCACTGTTGCCTTTGGGCCAATCCGGATGTTCGCGTGACGTGCTCGTACCAATTCACCTTAAACTAGATAAAATACAAAAAGCTGGGATATCACAACTGACTGCAAAATTAGAATATTTCTGGAATCTGTCTCTCTGTCTCTCTCTGTCTGTCCTCTCTGGTCTGTTGTATTTCTATCTCTGTCTGTCTCTGTCTCTCTGTTTTTCTGTCTCTCTCTGTGCGTGCGTGGTGAGTGTGTGTGCGTGCGTGAGTGGGGTGTGTGTGTGTGTGTGTGGTGTGTGTGTGTGTGTGGTGCCTGTGGGATGAGTGCTGCATGGGCGTGGGGGCGGAGAGAAGACAGAACAGAAAGGAACAGACAGACAGACAGACAGACAGACAGACAGACAGACAGACAGACAGACAACAGACACAGAGATAGAAATACAACCAGAACAAAGAGAGAGAGAGAGAGAGGGGGGGGGATAAAAAGACCGGTGACCGCTAGTGGTGCAATATTGTGTTAAGCAAACAGAGATGAAAAGAACGGTGCTTTGTGGCCAGAGTGGGCACACGGGTTATGAGATTTCTTATCGCACACTGCTGCAATGCCTATAGTCATAGATCTTGGCGCTCGAGCTGGCTTCAGCCACATGGCTAAGGAGAAGGGGAAGCCCGGTGGTTAAGCGTTGCGCGTTACCCTCGTGATCTGATACTGGGTTCCGAATCCCTTTCATTTTTCCCTGGAGTAGCTAGCATCAGTGCCGATTCCACTCCCCTCAAAAGTCCATTCAGATGAGACTGTAAACCAATGTCCCGTATGCAAACGCTCGCGGGACATCTTGTGCTTACGTTAAAACCTATTCCACTTTTCGGAAGAGTAGGCTATTGTGTGCCAATTGGAACGCATGAAAAAATTTACAAAACCACATACACACTGGGACTGGGTGTAAATAAAAAGCACATAAGTGCTTATTCCATTAACCTCGAAATAAATGAATAAAATAAAATACTTTCTTTTTTAAATCCAAGAGCTATTTCTTCCTTTTTTTTTTGGAGGGGGGGGGGGAGGCAGGTGGATTGAAGGGCGGGGTAGGGGGGTGTAGTCATCTCTTTCTTTGTCTTAGCCCCTGTTTCTGTTTAGTCTCACATTCAGATTCAAGATTGTATTTTAAGAACACTAAAACTTTAGATTAACAATACAACTTTCAGCCTTGGGTGAAAGAACTCACTACATAAGCCATTCTGTCGCCGTTGTTTGTCTGAGTTTCTATCTTTCTGTTTCTGTCTTTGTCAGATGTCTTCATTAGGTTGTTTTTTTTACCTCGTGTTTTGTTTTTTTCGGTGTGTGTGTGTGTGTGTGTGTGTGTGTGTGTGTGTGTGTGTGTGTGTGTGTGTGTGTGTGTGTGTGTGTGTTGAGTCTGTGTCTCTTTGTTATAACTGTGTATCTGTCTGTCTGTGTTTATGTTGCTGTATGTGTCTCTGTGTGGGGATTTGTGATTTTTTTTTACTTCTCTCTCTCTCTCTCTCTCTCTCTCCTCTCTCTCTCTCTCTCTCTCTTCTCCTCTCTCTCTCTCTCTCCTCTTCTCTCTCTCTCTCTCTCTCTCTCTCTCTCTCTCGTACTGTGTCTCTGCCTGCCTGCCTGCCTGCCTGCTGTCTGTCTGTCTCTTCTCTCTCTCTTCTCTCTCTCTCTCTCTCTCTCTCTCTCTCTCTCTCTCTCTCTCTCTCCTCTCTCTCTCTCTCTCTCTCTCTCTATAATTATGAGAGTGAACTCAAGCTAAGTTGTTTATATAGCGCATAGCTTTTTTACACAATGCTCTCAAAAGCGAAACGACCCCCCCCCCCCCCCTCCGAAACACAAAGAGACCAAAAAAAAAACAATTAACAATCAACGAAATTGCATTTAAAATGATTCAGAAAAGCACAGTGTTTTGGGGATTGGCACATGGGATTTGTTGAACGTAGATCCGGGGGGGGGGGGGGGGGGGGGGGAGAACCATTGTTAAGTATGACACAGCACTAACAATTTTCTTTTCTCTTTGCTTCCTTGCTTGTGTTTGTTTGGGCAATATATTGCATAGAATTGACGTGGGCGGGCAGGTTTTCTTCACCATCTGTTTAATAACAGGATAAGCATTCTATCCGTTGTTGTCTTATCTTAAAACGTATGTGCAAAACCCCCAGCTATCTTGTGGTCTGAGAGAGGTGGAGGGAGAAAGAATGGAGAGGAAGATGAAATATGTGCGTGCGTGCGTGCGTGCGTGCGTGTGTGTGTGTGTGGTGTGTGCGCTGCGCGTGCGTGTACGTTTGTGTGTGGTTGGTGTGTTGTGGTGTGTGTGTGTGTGTGGCGGAGTGCGCGCGTGCGTGCATACAAGCACGCAGGATCCCACAAGCGCGTGCGTGTGTGTGTGTGTGTGGGTGTGTGGGGTGTGTGGGTGTGTGTGTGTGTGTGTGTGTTCACACTGAAAGTTTTTCATGTTTTACGTCATCTAAGAGGAGATGGATGAACACGGGGCGGTGTGTGTGTGTGTGTGTGTGTGTGTGTGTGTGTGTGTGTGCGTGCGTGTGGCGTGTGTGTGCATGCGTGCGCGCTTACGTGGCGTATTGACGTATGCGTACACGTTTCGTGCGTGTGCGTACGTAGTGTGTGCATACATTTGTGTGCGTGCCTTGCGTGGGCGCACGTGCACGTGTCTCTGTGTGCGTGCGCGCACATGTGTGTGCGTTTTGTAGGCGCGTGCTTGTGTAAGCCCTTGCAAACGTACGAGCGAGCGTGTGTGTACACCAATGTGTTTCTGCGTATTTTTGTAAAACTTGGGGGGGGGGGGGGGGGGTCATGGACGTTGGCAAGAGGGGACATGTGTGAGTGGGTATTAGACATGTATGCAAGTTTTGTTATCCTGTAAAACACACACACACACACACACACACACACCACACACACCACACACCACCACCACACACACACACACACGCACACACACTCTCTCTCTCTCTCCTCTCTCTCTCTCTCTCTCTCTCTCTCTCTCTCTCTCTCTCTCTCTCTCTCTCTATCCACTCTCAAATAAAACATAAAAGAAAGGAACCCCATACCCTCTCTCTCAAAAAAAGGGGAGCAGAAGAAACAAACAAAACCAAAACTAATTACAAACGAAGAAACGGAGGCATAAAAAAACAAACATAAAACTAAATGAACAACACCTTTCAATGTCAGGGATTTAGAAAATGGATGTGGTAGCATCGTCAGACATTCTTTCCTTCATGTTGTTCTTACCATTGTTAATGTTGTTTTGTTGTTGTTCTGTTGTTGCTATGTTGTTGTTTTTGGTTTATGTGCGTTCCCCATCCTAACAGCTAGGGGGGGGGGGAGGGGGGGGTCAGGAGAACATGCACTCTCACTGGAAATCTCTGTGAGACATAGTTATACACTGGTTGAGAAGTCTACCTGTATGGCTGTTTTGTCACCATGTAGGCAGGCATACTCTGACTTCAGAGGATTTATTGTCTCCGAGAGGGTACAGGTTGGTTGGTAGCTCTGTCCTATGAGCTAAAATACACTGCGCTGCCGTTAAGCGCCTGACAAGTCAGGCTCAGCGCATCTGACTTCGGCTTTGGAGAAAATTGCTTGTCTTGTCTTTCTGGAAAAAAAAAGCAGGAGAAGGGAACAAGAAAGCACAAAAATAGACAAGGAGATGACAGGGGGGGGGGGGGGGGGGGGCGGGGAGGTCGAAAGAAAGAGAGGGATAGAAAAGAGGGAATTACTAGCTCAGAATTTCCAGAAAGTGGGGTTGCTATTTATAGGCATCCCAACGGGGCAGTTGATACTTGATGTTTATTGTGTCTGTTGTGTCTCTTCCCTTCTGTCTTTTCCTTCCTCTTTTTTGTGCTGATATTATCTGTTCACATGATTGTACAGACTCTCTTTAACATCAATAATAGAAGAAAACCCTTTTCTGTAAAGCTTTGAGTAATGAACTATTGTTCTGATAGTGATTACTGAGGACAGCATTATTGCGATCAGGTAACTAGGATACACCGGCGAACAAAGGGGTGCTTTGTGTCCTTCTATTCAGTCTTCTTTGTTTTGTCTGTGCCTGGGAGGTTTTTCATGATTAAATGATTCATAATTGGATGAGAACTGAATGAAAGAAAGAGCAAAGGGTATGCAAAATCTTTTATATCCAAGCCTTTGTTCTAGGAAAGAAAATTAAGCAGTGAAAGTGATGGGTTTTTGTTCTGGGAATGAGGGTTTTAGATTTGGTAGTTTTGAAGAGATAGGGAAGGAGAGGAACATGATTATTTTCTCAAAATTAATGCACAATTCAGTTTTGTTTTCAACGCCCCTCTTCTCTCTCTCTTCTCTCTCTCTCTTCTCTCTCTCCTCTCTCTCTCTCCTCTTCTCTCCACACACACACACACACACACACACACACACCCCGCACGCCGCGCGCACGCACGCACGCACGCAAGCACATCGCACACACACGACGCACGCGCCGCGCCACACACACACCTACACACACACAAACACAACAAACAAAATCACCCACAACACGGACGATCTCGAAATAAGTGTATCATTGGTTAATGAATAATATGATCAAAAAGGCTAAAAGTAAACTTTTTTTTTTATCGGGATTTTTTTCTTTATTCAGAAATACTAGTTGTGTGAGCTTCATCCTGAATATTGACTACGCTCTGCCTTAGTCTCTGATCCCTTCATCTGTGGTATTCTGGAACCATCACGGTGTTACACACCAACGTAGTGCGTTTATGACGACTTTGTGAATGAGACATTCTCTCATTCTCTTCTCTGTATGTCGTTCACTACAGTGATTAGAATGGTACATTCACGTAAGAATGCACTGAACGGGTAGGAAGAGTGAAGGATAAAGAACAAAGATGATGATAGTTTATCAATTTCATTCGTAACTGACTATGTGACTGGGAAAATTTGCAATGATACTAGGACATGCGACTCGGAATCTACAGAACACTTTGGATATTTTGTTTTCTAGATCTACTTGCTTTATACGAGGATGAGCACAGGGCAATCAAACAATATATGATATTATATAACAATAGAGACATTTTCAGCACTGAAAATAACACACAAATAAGAACAAATCTCTTGTGGGTAAGTGGGGACCTAAATCTAGTTTCAAAGTCGTAGTCGTCGCCTACACCTAAATGCAGTTTTACGGTAGCAGGAATCACTTATACCGGCAATAAAAGTGTTTTCAAACACCCACATTTGCCCTGAAGTCGGACTCCGGCTATCTTCATGGTGGGCAAAAGTCGAAAAAAGCAAAAAATCTCACTGGTGGTGAACTTCGAAGCGAAGCTCTACCCGAAGAAAGAAGGAACCACCCCCCCCCCCCTCCCTAACTTCCCCAAGCATTCCATGAGCTTTTAAATCAGAACAAGAGGTCGGTCGGTAACCTGGTCGGCGGCGGCTTTAAAGGGACGAGAGGAAATAGCCTTTGACTTCCTCTATCCGGGAAAATGATTTGTGATTGGACCTTTATTCATTTCTTTCTTCTTCTTCTTCTTCTTCTTCTTCCTCGCAATACTTCTTCTCTAGGGTGCTTAAGGCTGGAAGCCAAGAGTGTGAGAAATGCGTTACTCTCCGCCAACGTGCTACCACACAGAGTTGTTTTTTGTTTTCTTTTGTTGGGTTTTTTTTGTTGTTGTTGTTCGGTTCTAAGCAGCCAGTACTGGGAAAACATTGATTTTTTCATGAATCAGCCAGTTTACGTCGTCGAAGATCTAAAGGATCAAGATAACACCAGGACCAAGAGGTGTGTGTTAAGAACTGACCTTTGGTTTGCTATTGCTGTTGGTGTTGGGTGTTCCCCAGATTAACACCTTCGAGGTCCCCCAGAATAGGCATTCTGTGTCATTCGTCCCACTTGGGAATCACTGTGATATTGTAAGTGCACACTGGATGAGGAGTTTGCATTTATGGCTGTTTTCAAGTACCTCGTAAGACGAAACTTCTTATAACATATTGAAAGAACTCTCCGAACAGAGTGGGCAGAAAGATTTTTAAATGGAGCGATTTTGACAGGAAAGTAATGATTTGCAGTGCAGTTTGTCTTTTTTCCTCTGCTAATTCTTTAAAATATAGGTAGAGGCAATCCGACTTCAGGGACTTTTTCTCTCTTTTATGTGGAGTAGATGTTTTGAAGCTAGGAACTAGTCATGGGCGAAATCAATGTTGACCTATTTCCTAGCATAGCAACATCATGGTGTAGGCCTTAGCACTTAGCTGACATCAATGAGTGCTTTAGGTATGGGCAAAAACAAACTTGCATGAGTTTTAAACCTATGATTAAAAAACAAGTTGGCATACATCTTTTTTTTCCCATTATAGCGTGAAGGGACTTTGTGCTGATAATATATTTGGGTGCCGGTGATGTTATGTGCTTTGTTCATGTTATTGAGTGTTGCTAAGATAATTTTGTGATACTGTTTTGCTGTGTGGTGGTGGTGGTGGTGGTGGTGGTGTGGTCATCGTCGTCGTCGCCATGGTGGCGATGTTAGCAGAAGTAGTAGTAGTAGTAGTAGTAGTAGTAGTAGTAGTAGTAGTAGTAGTAGTAGTAGTAGTAGTGTGTGTTTCCCGTGCATGTGTGTATATGTGTTGTTGTGTGTGTGCGGTTCGCACTGCGTACCGCTGGTGCGTGTGTGTGTGTGCGTGCACACGCGTACACGTGTGTGTGTGTTGTGTGTGTGTGCTTGCATGGTGTGTGTGTGTGTGTGTGTGTGTGTGTGTGTGGTTGTGTGTGTGTGTGTGTGTGTGTTTCTTATTTTAAAGACCTCATAGGAAAATTGAATACTATAAAATGTAGGTTAAAGGTTGACTTTGTTTATGCGTGCTGGTTTATAGGCCTACCTGTATGTATAATTCACAGCAGGAACATACCCGTCATTTCAGAGGCTTTGGAAGGGGGTGGGGATGGGTGGGAGTGAGGGGGGGATGAATAGAGGTAGATCGGGAGTTATTTTTTGTTTGTTGTGCTAGGTTGGGTTTGTTTCTGTTCTTGCTCTCTATCACTACCCTCATTGTAGTGTCTGTCTCTCCGTGTCTTCCTGTGTTTGTCTGTGGCTCTCTCTGCGTCTATTTCATTGTCTGTCTGTCAGTGTCTGTCTGTCTGTCTCTCTCTGTCTTCTGTCTCTCTGTCTCTCTGTCTGTCTGTCTGTCTGTTCTGTCTCTCTCTCTCTCTCTCTCTCTCTCTCTCTCTCTCTCTCTCTCTCTCTCTCTCTCTCTCTCTCTCTCTCTCTCTCTCTCTCTCTCTCTCTCTCTAACGTCTGTTCGTCTGAATGTCTGTGTGTATGTCCATCTGTTTATCTATCCCTCTGCATATTTTACATGGGTGTGTGTGTGCACACGTGCGTTCGCTTGCGCGTGCGCGCGACACGAGAGAGAGAGAGAGAGAGAGAGAGAGAGAGAGAGAGAGGGAGGAGGGTCTGTCAGTCTATCTATGTGTCTGAGTCTATGTCTAGCTCGATGAAGGGATGGTACAGCGGCTACACGTACGCGCGCACACGCTGTCGTGCGCGATTTTATTCCTGCAAGTTTGAAAGCTAGGCGGTATTTTTCAAGATTCAACTTTTATTACTCCTCTTCGCCCTGTTGTTTTGGGGGTAAGGAAGTGAGAAAGACATTGCATAGGAAGTGAAAATGTTGACCAGAAGGGTGGGTCCACATCTAGTCTTGCCAGGAGTGCCTACACGGAGCAGTGAGTGGTTGGCGTGTGGCCAGCTGTTCTGTGAAGACTTGTGGGGTCTTAAGTGTTTCAGTTGTGTCTGTGAAGTGGGACACGGACATGGCTGTGTTGCTTCAACACGTTCCACTACTTCTGTGACCAGCCGGGAAATACAGCAGCATTAGCAGGGGAAGCAGCAGCAGCAATGAGAAGAACAACGGCAGCAACAACAACGATAACTACAACTGCAACAGCAGGAACAACAACAGCAACAACTGCTGCAACTGTAACAACAACAACAACAGCAGCACCACCTACAACAACAACAATAAGGACAAGACAGCAAACTGCACTGATGATACTATTGGGACATAACGCCCTCCCTGACTGTCGATGTCGGCAGACGACGCTATATTTGACAAGGACAAGTGCAGCAGCGTGTTTGAAGAGTTTTGATTGGGCAGCAGAAGGGGACAAGGGCAGGTCACTCCAGGCCATTGTAACCTGAAACGCAGACGACAGTAGAGATCTTGACACTGTTTGTTCTTCCCCCTTCGGGAACTCGTCTTCTTCACCAAAAAAGCGTGGTTCTGACCCCGCAAGGTCATGTAGCTGAACTTCCAACCTTTGACCTTTGCTTTCAGTTTTTCACCTTGTCAGGATTGTTGGAGTGTTGAGATTTGTCTGTGTGGAGGTAGTTTGGAGTCGAGGCCAGCGCATGGAGTTGATTTGATCTGTGAGGTGTCTCGAGTTGATATCGCTGGGATTTGTCAGTGTTTTTCAGTGTTGGTTAGTTGACAAGATAACTTTTTTTTTTAAGTGTTAGTTATAACTTTTAAAAAAGAACAGAAAACACAGACGAAAAGTGAAGGATTGTATTCTGCTGGAATAATTGTTCGGTGGTACACGAAAGGTCTGTGTCATATGAAAAAACTTTTTTTTTTCGTTCCTCGGCTAGACCTCCGAGGTTCACCAGTGGTGAGATGTATGCTGGGTATGTTAGTATTTCCTTGACCCACCAAACGCTGACATGAGTTACGGGATCTTTATCATGAGTATTTGATCTTCTGCAGATACAAAAGGAAGTAAGGCACTGGCATGGCAGGCCTGCACTTGAAGTTGACCTGGGTGGTCGTAAAACTTCCCACCCTTATGTTACCAGACGCCCCCGAGATTCGAACCCACAACTTCATGGACGCATGATATTGGAGTCGGTCTTACCAACTCGGCTTTAGCGTCCGTCTTTCTATTTCAAAAGTAAAATACGGGATAACTTTTCCTCTTGCTGCTGTTGTTTTTTGTTTCTTAAGAGATATTTTGTAAGACTTCACGACAAGTCCCCTTTATCTACAAAAATGTATGATTTGGTAACTGTGTAGGCCTAAAGTTAATATCTAGGACTCCTTTACATTACTGCAGCTGCATTTACAGTCTAGAGAAAGAAGAAAGAACCAAAAAATGAATATGCAAGCCTGTATTGTAGCATGCACTGCTTAATACTGCAAAAAAGAAAAAAATGACATGAACCAACCTCTACACATAACTACTCTCTCTCTCTCTCCTCTCTCTCTCTCTCTCTCTCTCTCTCTCTCTCTCTCTCTCTCTCTCTCTCTCTCTCTCTCTTATTATTGTCTGGAGATGAGCACGCTCTGCTAAGCTCGACAGTAGCTGAATGCATGGAGACACGGGTGAAGGCTTTCGCTTTTCAGAGAAGATGAATGCAGGTGGCGGGGTGCTGGTGCAGCCTGCCTTGTTGAGCCTCAGCCCTACACCTCCCTTGGGGGGAATTAGCCCTTGACACTGGCTGCCGGCAGAAAACACACACGTCCGTCCTGACTGCTCCTACCCCTCGTGCAGCCAGCCTCCCTCGCCTGCCTGGCAGCATCTCTTGACGACAGGAGAGTGATTGATCGCTGACTGTCTTCGATCTGTGAGGAGGATGAGGATGGGGTTTTTTATTTTATTTTTTGTGTGCTGCCGAATCAGCAGTTTATGGCTTCGATTATTGGCTGAAGGGGTGTGGAGGGGTTTGGCTGTAGTTTTGTCTTCTTCTTTTCTTCCTTGCCTTGCCCTGCCTTGCCCTGCCCTGCATGCCGTGCTGTGCTGTGATGTGATGTGAGAGTTCAGCTGTGTGGATGGTGTTTGGGACTAACTTGGCTTGGGTTTTGTTTTTTTTTTTTTAGAGGAGTGTTGGGGTAGCTGTGTGATTTGTCTGTCTTTGCTAGCTTTTACTGTCTACTTCTTAAGCAACAACAACAGCAAACAAACAAAAGCTGCTCTATATCTCTTCATTCAGGGGGCTACTGTCTACAATTTGTAACCTGAGGTCTTGGTCAGGGTATGGCTGACATTGATGCATGTTTAGTGAATAAAGTACACACACAATTTTGCGTACTGTCTTTCCTGACTCATCATACAGAAAGTAAAACTTGAAATCCCAGATTGTGTGTGTGTGTGTGTGTGTGTGTGTGTGTGTGTGTGTGTTGTGGTGTGTGTGTGTGTGTGCGCGCTTCATTCCTATGCTGGAACTTCTTGCTGAATATTTAACAAGATTTTTTTAAAACTATTTCATTATTGTTAGAGATATTCGGTATTAACTTTTTTTTTAAAGAACTTTCGGAACAAGGACTTTTTTAAAATGTTGAAATCCCGTGGACAAACATTTGTTGTATTCTGTGGTGAGAGAGAGCTTCTGTGTGGTGGCTTAAAACAAATGGTAATGGTGTGAAAAAGTATTTGGTTTTATCGCGAACAAAACAGAATTCTGGCAAACTCAATAGACGGCTTTAAATATTGTTGCAATGAGATCTTTTCGAGGACAAAGGTAGGTTGATGTAGTGTATTGTATTCGTTGTATTGTGGTGCGTTCATTGTGTTGTGTTGCGCTCTTTTTCGCTAGATTGCACTGCGTTGTGTTGTATGGTGTGTTATATTGTACGTTAATGCATTGCATTCCATTGAAATGTATGGTTTCACACTGTCTTGTATGCATTGCACGGTATTGTATTAAATTCTAGTGTGTAGTTTTGTCCTGTGTTCCAGTGAGTTGTATTATATTTTGTCGTATTGTTTTGTATTGTAACTCGTATGTATCGTGTTGTTTTGAATCTCCTCTTTGATAAACTTTGTTTTCCCTCTGTGGTTTACCGTCTGTTTCTTTGAAGGGAAGGGGAAGGGGGGGTAAACGTAGCTAGAGTACTACGCTTCATAAACAGTTTGTATTGTATTGTATTAAATTGTATACCACTTTCAGTCGCAGCAGATTTCTCTCAGAAATTTGGACTGATCTTTCCTGGGAGAGTGTGTTGTAACAAGAGCATCACTATTTTTTTCTGTTTATATGTGAATTTGTTTGCCTATCAGAGTGGCTTTCTCTACAGAATTTTGCCAAGGATAACTCTCTTCATGCAGTGGGTACTTTTACGTGCGTTAAATGTTCGTTGCAACGGGACCGCGGTTTATTGTTCTCACCCAAAAGACTAGCTCTCAGATATCACCACTCGCTTTCTTAATGAGCGGGTTGCCTCTAGATTACGACCTCGCTTATTTGTAAATGTCTTTATTCTGCAAAAATTTGTAAAGGATAGTTTTCCTGTTTACTTGAATTCTTTAGCACACAAATTCAAGCTGCATGATATCTCAACTGATTTGAAAGACAAGCACCCAGACCACCAGAACCAAAATGAACGACGAAAGTAGTCAACAAAAATTGACTATACGGGATTTGAGTGGCAGGCCTCACGCTTTATTTGTTCTTTTTATTTTAAAGGCAGGTGTGATACCGTCAAAGACAGGTCTAAATTTAGCTGCACAGGTGTCGGGTCTAAATATGAAGTCTTATGTTGACACACATTCCTGGTTTAATTTCAGCTCCGATGTGTGTGTGTGTGTGTGTGTGTGTGTGTGTGTGTGTGTGTGTGAGTGTGTGCGTGTGTGTGTGCGTGTGTGCGTGTGTGTGTGTGCATGTGTGTGTGTATTTTGTGTATTTGTGTGAGTGCGCGCGCGCGCGTGTCTCTCTCTCTCTCTCTCTCTCTCTCTCTCTCTCTCTCTCTCTCTCTCTCTCTCTCTCTCTCTCTCTCTCTCTCTCTCTCTCTCCGACAGAGCCTTTTTTCTCATTATAGTCCGTGTTTGCTTTTGCCGCAAGGCCCTTGCAGAGACAAGTGTTTGTCTATCATTTGCGCTGCGTCCTGTGAGAGTTAAGGAATTGGCCATCGTCGTCACTTTTGTCGGTTCTGTGTGTGTGTGTGTGTGTGTGTGTGTCTGTGTCTGTGTCTGTGTCTGTGTGTCTGTGTGTGTGTCTGTGTCTGTGTGTGGAGAGAGGGGGGTAGTTAGGGTGTGTATGTGTGTGTGTGTGTGCGCGCGC